>CM061348.1:123967756-124470256 GCA_030867105.1 Liasis olivaceus | reverse complement strand
CATTCTCCTTACAGAGAGGAAAAGCCAGTGAATTTGACACAAAATTTGCCTGCTTGTTAAGAAGCAAAAGAAAATCCTATCTAGAAGAATATCTGTTCAATGAAACACGTTGCTTGGAGTATGTTCTAGGGTTCCCTCCCCTCCCTCCTTCCTGCACGTTTTAAATGAAATCAAGGCTAATTCTTTGGATTTAGTGAATAGTAATTTGAGGCATTATCTTCTCTATTATTTACTCACATACAGCCTACTTTTAGCCTACTTCCCATTTAAAATAGTCCAAAGGAAGGTTCATTAAAACCATACCAAGGTCAAATTTTTAATCATACAAAATTACAAAAGTTGAAACGCTAAAGCAAGACCATAATAGAAACAAAAATGCATGAAATGGCACAGCGACATATATTCAGTCCAGTATTAAGGTCCAGTCTGATGACATCAGAGATCAGAAGCCACTTTATAAAGCTACACAGTGATCAGGAAGCGGAGTTGTGAATGTACAAGTGGGCAGTCCAGTCACTTTTATCTTCTCCTAATTTAATCTCTTCTTATCCTGTTGATATTTTTTTTGCAATTTTTGTTAAATGCTTTTCCTTTTTAAATGAACTGAATTAATTACTCACAGCTATCCCCAGAATGGAGAGAACCATGTTGCTGCAGTATGACAAAGTGCAGTTACAGCTAAACCTGACAGGAAAAAAAGAAAACTATAAATTTGAATTAAGCATCCTAAACAAGTTCAAAGCTGTACTGGGTTCACATGCCATATTTAGTTTAACCTAGTTTCTTGAGAAAACAACTCTTGGCTGCATTTAAACAAGAGACTACGATCATTTTGCTGCCACCAACTTACAGTATCTTCTAGAATAATCCAACTGTTGTTGCACCAAAATAACAGAAATGACAACAGTCTTTATATTACTCCAGCATGCTTTGAGGATGCTGTAAGTCACTAGTGAAGGGGTGGTCTATGCCAAAAGGGAAAAAAACAACTACTTTATAATTTACCATTTACATGACCTTTATATTGAGACATTTCAGGAGTATACTGGGTTCCCTCAATTAGATGTCCTCTAGATATACTTGACTTCAGCTTCCATCATTCCCAGACCAGTTGTTAGCTAGAAAATATAGGAGTTGTATTCCTATTCATTTGGAGGATCTCAAAATGTAGCAGACTGAACAAACATCCCCCAAAAGTGTCCTAATAGATCTATCATATTTGCTTTTCCCCATATTCGAATACTTTGACTCTCAAGTTCTGTCTATCCCATTTATGAAGAGATTTGAAAATGTAAGTATTTTCTTTTTTTTTTAATTCTCCTTCATCCTAGTTTTAAGCCTGGAAAAGTGTAGTTGGATATGACCTCAATCATGACTTCATCAATGGTGCTTTAGCAAACCTAAGGATGGAATTCTGTTCGTTTGCATCTCATCAGCAGAGAGAGAATAATGGCAATTGTTACAAACATTTCCAAGGTAATATGTGTGAAATTCTTTGAGGACTTGAAATGTGCCATCTCCATGGCCACCCCAATCATCATCATGGGTGTGCATTGGCTCTTCACATTAAAATGGATTGCATGCCTCATATTTCAAGACACTGATCTATTATGCATTACCAACAAATGCATAGTGCATTTCTGAATTGATCCAAATACCTTCACAGATTTCTGTTCATCTTTCAAAAACTGAATGACTAAAACAAGCTCAGTGAAGAGTGTCCACCAGCTAGAACTCTCTGCTAAGTTGTTAAAGTGAAGTTTTTGCTCTGAGATAGATAGAGATAGAGAGAGAGAGAGAGAGAGAGAGAGAGAGAGAGAGAGAGAGAGAGAGAGAGAGAGAGAGAGAGAGAGAGAGAAGTAAAAACCACCTCAGATAAAACAGTCCCCTTTTTTAATGCTTCTAGGTTATTGGTCATTGCCTGAAAATGTGTTGTGATATATGGAAAAAATAGGTAGAACCCTAAAGATATAGTGTACAGTTTGGGGCAGGGGATTATTGCCAGCCCAGTAAGGTAGACCAGACTAAGAATCCAATGCCATGTAGGTCAGGACTACTTTTATTGTAACAGATATAGTAACAGAATCTCACAAGTCTGAATGTGCTTTGCCCACCCCACTCATTTTATCTTTGTGTGAACTAGACAGAAGCCTAAGAGATTTTCTCAGACTAATTTCTTTGCCCCTCTTATCTGACTGTTGCCTTAGTAGCAGCTCTTCCTCCTGTCCGTCAAGGCCATTCCCTATTTCCACCCTTTACAAGTGCTAAGGGCTGTAATTAGCTTTTGGAGGGTGTCCAGGAGGCCACAATTCCAAAAATAGGGAGAATCAGATACAAAACTAAATTGGACTTCAGCAACATTCATCATAGGTCCTTGACCTCTACAGCTATATCTCTTGAAACCTGAAGGACCAGGTTCACAACTGGGACAGCAGTAGACATGAGACCTGAACTCATGTCTACTGCTGGACAGGGAGATGGAGGCAGTAGCCAAAGGAGACTTTGCCCAGATTCAGCTAGTGTACTACTTGTGGCCTTACCTGGGACAGGAGGATCTCACAACAGTGACTCATGCCCTCATCACCACTTGCTTGGATTACTATAAAGCATTCTACATGGTCTGCCCTTGAAGACCACCTAGAAGCTTTGATTAGCCCAGAATACAATGGTCCAGTTGTTGGCAGGTATTTGCCAATATGAGTTCATTACACCTGTGCTCTGAGCCCTGCACTGGCTTCTCATTAGCTTTTGTGTGCAGTTAAAAGTGCTGTTTTTGACCTTTAAAGCCTAGAAGGTCTTGTCACCAAGATATCTTAAGAACTATTTCCTCCTCTCATTTGCATACTCCCAGGAAATCTATTAGTCATCTGCCATGTCTGGGTAATAAGGGGAATGGAGGCCCCCAAATGTTTTTCTGTAGCTGATTCTATGGAACTCTCTGCTCCATGAAATCCACTTAGGTCCTATCTTATTAGGCTTCAGGAAATTAACAGAACTGTTTAAGAGGCCTTTGAATTATAGATGTCACTTTCCATTTTTATTGCTTTTTGATTGCTTGTTCCATGGTTTTATCCATGCTTCAATTATTTTTGTTGTTATATAAACATATTTGTACTGTGGATGTTTTATTGTTGAGACTGAAACCTATCAAAAGTCTCAATTACAGGTAAAAAATTCAAATGCATAAATAAAATTATGTTTAATTAGTTAAACAGGAACTTTTCATTCCCCAGTACTCCCTAGCTTTTTGCTTAAGGACAATGAATGATTGCACTTTGATTGCCATGTCTTTCTTACCTTTTAAGATTTTTTAATTATTATTCTGTGTTTAGTCTTTCCAAATAATTTTATATTAGCAGCTTAAATACAGCAGCTCTAGAAGTCAAAGGGAAGCTCACTTGTTTTCACTCAGATAAAATAGTAGGATAAAATATACTGCTGAAAATACAGTGGACTCTCTCTTGACATGAAGACATGACCTTACTGTATGGATGGGAGGCTCAAAACAAGTAAATTTGTCGATTTCTAATACATTGTGTCCATGGACTTGCTAATATTTGCACATAGTTTTCCTCATCCGGAGGGCAAGATTTGAAGTGAATTCTGTGGCATCATGGGGTTTACCCAAATGTACAATAGAATCATAGAATGTTGGGGTTGGCAATGATCTTAGACATCACCTAATCCAATTTTTCTCAACCATGAAAACTTTCAGATGTGTGGAGTTCAACTCCCAGAATTCCCCAGCCAATATGCTGTAAAGCATTCTACATGGCCTGCCCTTCTGGGAGTTGAAGTCCATACATCTTAAAGTTGTCAAGGTTGAGAAACTGATCTAATCTAACACCCTGTACAGAACAGGAATCCACCACCACAGCATCCCTGTCAGATGACTACCCAGTTTGTTTAAGCCAGCTCACTGAAGAAGAGTCCAGTTTTACTATTAGGATTTGTTCCTGATGTTCATCTGAAATACTTGTAATTTAAACCCATTTTTTTTACCTTGTCTTGCTTTCTGTAGATTTCTACATAATAATTCTTGAGATACTTGAAGGCTATTATCATGTCTTCTCACAGTCTCCTTTTCTCCAGGCTAAGAATACTCGACATCTCCAACAGTTCCTCATAAGGTTTTACTTCCATCATCTTGGTTGCTCTCCTCTGGATATATTCTAGTTTGCCAGTGTTCTTCTTGAGAAACTTTCTCAAAACTTTCCCATCCTACCCTTCGGTCTGTGACTTTTCCTACCAAAATGAAGGACATCACATTGGTTCCAGTGTTCTGCCCATTGTTCCAGCTTGCCACAATCCTTCTGAATTTTGATCCTGTCCTCTAAGGTGTTTATCCCCACTATATTTGTGTTATCTGCAGATCTGAAAATGATATTTTCTAAGCCCGATACAAGTTACTTATAAGCATGTTGAGCAGTACAGATTCTGGCACAAAAACCTGTGATACACTATTCAAGACATCCTTCCAGCTTCAGGTAGAGCCACTGATATACACATGTTGATTATGTTTGTTCTGTATCAAGGTAATGATAGCATCCAACCCATATTTTGTTGGGGGAGGCTTGGTTAAATGCTTTGAAGTCAAAGTATACTGTGTCTATCACATTCCCATGGTCATCAAACTTGGATATGATGTGAAAAATGTCTCTTTATTTTAGAATTCTTTGTAAGAGTAATTTACTGTTACAGCAGGCTATAAATGTTAAGGATTAATAAGATTTTCTAATTGAGAACAGGGAACCAGGCCAGAAAATAATGGGGAATATATGCCACTAAGTTTTACTTGCCAATACAATTTCAAGTCTATCCTCCAGGAAAACATAATACAATATATTGGTCTACATCATCCCAACTATAATAATTCTGCCCTCAAAGCTTCAGCTTCACATCAAGGGATAATTACTGAACAATGATCACTCACTGTATCTTCTTGACACATTCACTTAAAAGGAATTGTTGTCCCTGTGATCTTCAAATAAAAGCAAGACTTCACCCTATTCTAGTTAGCTTAAGGCAAAGCTTTAGTGATGGAACAGGCAATGGATTCTGGGACTGAAAAACCAGCAGGTTATGGAAAGCCTTAGTATCATCTTGTCCTAAGTCATCCTAAATGCAGCAAATTGTGTCATCTTTCAGTCTTTGTGCCACTTCTTCTGCATCAGTATGATCCCACACCTTTGCCTTTGTGCATCAACTGAGTCGATTTCCAACACAGCTGTGCTGCACCTCAAATCATATTTGATTTTGTAACATATCTAGAGAGCATCAGGTTGAAGAAGGCTGGCCAAGTAATAAAATATGACAGCAAGAATTCAGACAAAGTTAAAGACTGTTGGCCTTTCTTCATTCCAATGGGGGGAAAATATTAGATCTGGAAAAGTTTTCATCATTTGTTCAGAGATCAGTATGTTCACCCTCTTGTAAGTAGCCTAGTGCAATTTTAGGTAGCGAGACACAAAGAATGCATTAAGGTAGCATTTTCTTAGTATACTTAAAGAGTTCTGCAAGGTTTGCATGATGAGAATACAATTTAAAAGAAATAGGTAATAATGAGAAAAGCTGCAAACATAAAAACATACCTAGAAGCAGACACAAGAGTCAGATATCCAACCTGCTCTATATCTTTCAATCCTGCAGAAGACAGAAGCAATGCTAGATGAAGAGGAAAGAAAGCAATGGATGTCCAGTTGAGAGGGAAAGACATGTTTCAGGAGCTAAATGGTGGAGTCCCTCTGCCAGGAAAATGGAAACACCATATATTAAATCCTCAAAAGTTCTTATTGCCTTCAAAACTCCTTGCTGTTGGTTGGCTTTGGTCCATCTTTGCCTTGATTATTCTGCTACTCTGGATTGGATCCCCATCACTGAGTTCTGTTTAGGATTTTCTCCTTCAGACAAAGTTCCAATTTTTGGGTCGCTGTGATTGGCAGAGAGAAAGATGATGCATGTCTAGATATCTTGTCATTCCAAGTGTCCATGCCCACTTGATTTTATCATACTAGAAATCTGTTGACACTGGCCAATTCTTATTACTCCTTACTTCCTAAGATACAGCATGCCCAGCATATTTAATTTGCAAGCAACATGAGAAGGCTTCCCAGGAGATGATTTGTGGGTGGATCCAAGCAGTGGTGAATTCATCCTTGGCAGGGGTAGTTCCATTTGCATTTAGGGAAGTATTGATCTACCTCCTCCTGAAGAAGTCATTCTGAACCCTCTCCAATCTTCCCTTTTGTGGGGCAGTTGCTGAGAAGATGGTTGGGCTACAGCTTCAGAGGGTTCTGGAGGAAAGAAATTATCTGGATCTCTTTCAGTCTGGTTTCAGGCTTGGCACAGTATCAAGATGACATTGATCATCCTTGTCAATGACCTATGTCAGGACCAAATGGGTGGTGAAACCACCTTGGCCCTCCTTGATCTCTTATCAGCTTTCCGTACTGTGAATCATGGTATTGTTCTGGATCAGCTCAGTGGGTTGGGAATGGAAGGTGTGGTGTTTTGATGGTTCTTCTCCTTCCTCTAGGATTGATTCCAGTCAGATGTTGATTCCACCTCAACAACATCACTGTTTTGTAAGCTGCACCGGTTACCAGTACGCTTCCAGTTACAGTTTGTGCTGGTTGTTACCCATAAAGCACTTCATGACACAGGGCCTGGTTATTTGTGACCAATAAACTTTCATTACTTCTGCCCATCCAATAAGATCTGACAACCATAGGGTATGCTCCAGGTCCTGTCACTTAAGTGGTGTCATCTAGCAGGATCCAGTAAATATGCTTTCTCTGTTATCATGCCCGTCCTGTGGAACAGGATTCTCCCAGAAATTTGGATGGCCCTGATCTCCTTTCTTTTTAGAAGGCCCTGAAGATTTGTTCTTTTCCCCCAGGCACTGAGTTAGGAGGTTTTATGCCCATCTTAATTGTTTTGTATTGTTTGAAGTTGCTTTTGGTGCACTATAGTCTATTATGTTTTAATATCTTTTGATTATTATTTGCTGTTTTTAATCTTGTATGCTGACCTGAGTCTCATGCCCATTGGACGGTTATACAGTATAAATTGATTACATTATAAAATAAAATAAAATAAGAAAACAAAACAAAATAAAATAAAATAAAATAAACAGGTCAGCACTATCATTTAATATAGTTTGCTTTTTTAAAAATAACACTAGAAGAGAAGGAGAATTCATTTCTAAAGTTATGCCCCATCCTATATTTAGCCATATCAGTTCAACAGTGTTACATGTCACTGTTCAACACTGATAACACAAAGCTAATCAACTGATGTCACCTTCCAGCATCAAGCAGAGACAGAAAGAGAAAAAGAAATACACATCAAATGCAATTCAGACATAAGCAACATTATAGACCTAGTACAACATCATTAAAGGAACTTAAAGTGTAACCTGCTCTTATCTTTCCCTCTGAAATGAAAGGAACAGAAATGGATTGTGTCACATATTATTAGTTCCTGCACCAAAAAGAGAGATTTTAATAAAATGAAATTAGATTCAAAATATATTAATTTGATTATCAGAAGCCTGATATATACACACGCACACATTACACATACCTACATACAGTATATGATACACATACACACAGATCTAAAACTTAATCAATGGAAAAAAATAGAATATGAAAGAAAAAGATGTTCAAAATCATTTGGGAGGCATAGCAGTTAACTGAATTTCAAATGCCGCAGGTATGTTTTCTATAATGGTTCGATTTTCTTTTCCTGGATTATTGTTACTCATTCCATTAGTTTAAATATATATGATTGGCTTTTTGTTCCCCATGTATTAGCTGTTTCTTGTGTTGTTTACCTCGTGTCTTTACTTCTCTCCTTCATCCTATTCCTCTTCCTTTGCTCCACCCCGACATACAACTCCTCTCAAGCGGCTGACTTCCCTGCCCACATTCACTTAATACAGCCCCAAGAAAGGCCTCCAGCTATAGCTGGACAATCCAGCAGTTCAGGATTTTCATTCTATTTCTATTTCTGTTAAGGATCATTAAGAAAGAAACCCCCTCTTTCTGATTCCAACAAGTTTTGCTTGACCTATGCCCACAAAGTCCTCACACTGCTTTGTTAAAATCACTGCTTTTCCAGTGCAGCACTGACACAATCTCTGTTTTGCCTTTGCTTTTGCTTGTTGCTTTTGTGTTATATATGAAATCATGTTCTCCTTTGACCAAAGAGAAAAACAGAAACTGTTTTCAAAACATCACCATGTATATAACATAACCAAGTAGGGAATTTTCTGCAATTGCCAAAAGATGATGTTGAGAATGATGATGATGATTTCCAAGATAAGGATTTTCTAATCTTGAACTCAGGTAGAACACCTGTAGAAGAAGAGGGGGAATGTCAGTACTTTACACAGTGGCTCTAAGTAGGTCATGAGGATAGTCTGACCCACAGTTAATGGTAATTTAAATCTATTAGCGTTTGGCCCATTTAAAATACTGCTGCTCCAAAGACCTGAACTAGGATTGGCAAATCTTAAAAAGAAAAAAACCCAGGTAACTTGGTGGGAGCTAGTAGGAGATTAATCTTCTGGACCAAAATTATGTTATAGAGCAAAAGTCCTGCAAATTGTGTATTTTATAAGACTCTACCCAAATCACCAGAGATATATGGCAGTTGATTGGGTTTAATAAACATTCTTTTTTCTTATTTGTTTGATTACTATTGCTTGCTGGACAAAACTGGAAACTGGGATCATTAAGCAGTTGGTGGGAGCAGTACCTGTCTAAGGGTTTGTCCGTAACCTGCATCTGTGGACGAGCCTTGGTTCAGAGCCACCAGCTGCTGATAGAGGGAGAGGCCAGTGGATGGAAAGGAATTCCTTCTTCAGCTGTCCATGGCAGGAGAAGCTGTGGCCAAGCTAGAGGTCACTAGGCTCCAGGGGACCGAGGGACAAACAGCATCAGCAGGCCTGCTAGGTCAACAGAGTAGAGTGGATAGGAGTAGGTCCTCTCCGAGACTGTGAAAAACATGGCCACTGTCAACTTCTCAGACCACAAGGTTCAGGCCGAATTAGTTCTTGGATGTAGTATAAGTTGTTTCATTGAATCTTTTCTTTTTTTAAATTTGTTATAGCTGCCCAACTCCGATGGACTGTGGGTGGTGTTTTCCTTTCTGTCTGTTTCTTTCTGTATGTGTGTGTGTTTAAAAAAAACCTTTTTCTTCTCCCCCTTCTTAAAGAAGCACAACGATAACAACAACAAAAATCCAAGATAACAAAACAAAAATTAAAAATGATGATACACATCATCAAACTAAGGCAGCCAGATTTGAAGGGGGGGGGGATTATGAGGCATGATTTGAATATTTTTTTCAATAAAAAAAAATGCCAAGTGTCTGATAAGACTGCATGTAAAGCTGTTAGTGTTCATTCCTACAACTAATATTACTAAGTAGAGCTGAGTTAGAGTAACTGTGTTGAGCATACATAACAATTTTGAGAGAGTTTTGTGGACCTAAAATGGCTGCCATGACAGGGAGAATTTCCGCATTCACAAAATGGTGGACATGTGTAGTCCCAAAATATCTGTTTACTATAAAGCAAAGTCGTAAAGCTGTTTAGTGCTCCAGGACAATCTGTAACACTCCAACTGATCTCTTTCTCTGGGCGGGAGGGGCACATAACTAAATCAAATGTTTGGGTCCAGCTCTTATTTTGTCTTCTAAACCATTTTCTAAATGGTTCCTGGCCCCATTTAACATTCTGGGAAATAATAATGGATGATTGAGATCTGGCACATGGCTTTGCAGCATAACTGCTTTCCATTACATATCTTTTTGATTAAAAAAATCTAGAGAAAATTTCTTCCCCAGCTCCACTGCACTCATATCGTGCCTCGCCGGCTACCTGTGCACCCTTCCTGCTTGGGACTTGCAATTTCCTGCTGGCTTCCCCACTGACTGGTTGTTGGAAGCTGGCAGGAAGCTGAGAGGAGGTCCTCGCTTAACGACCTGGACGCCTTGCTTAACAATGGCAATGGGGACTGCAGGGATTGCTGTTGCTGAGTGATATGGTCATGTGACGTCATGCTTTAAGACTACATTGCTCAGCGACAGAAATTATAGTCCCAGTTACTGTAGTTAGCCAAGGACTACCTGTACTTTCTGTCTTTATTGCTGCAGAATGCTGACAGCAGAGAGATAAAGTTAGTAGAGATTTCAAGGCCCCATATGGAGACTTCTGAGGCTACACACCTACTCACAGCTCTTTTTCTCTGCCTGCAAAAGGGAAGGGCAGTTAAATCTTATGGCATTAGGGATGTCCTTCAAGAGGCCGTAGGACTGTAGTCTCAGACATCTTTTTGAAAAGAGTGGGAAATATCCTTTTCTAATTCTCTCCCAGATTGTCTTCCAGAAATGCCAGCTACGTTGTATTTCTTACTTTTGGCATAAGACTGCTATGGGATAAGAGGTACGAGCAGGCTTTGCTGCCAGTTGGGTTATTAAGATGCCAGGAAATTTCTCCTTTCTGCAAGGAAACAACCAAAGCATGGTTCCGTTTTTAAAATGTGTCAGTGTTGTTTTGTTTTTGTTATTTTCTTTGCAGGAAGCCCAAAATGCTTCAGTGAATTTGACATCTCCTGGCTCTGACCTTATTAATTATTTTTGACTTCCTCTATACTGTGTATTCCATAGAGATTTGTGGAAGATCAGGCACCTCAAGATCAAGGTCCTGGGTTTTCCTCAAAACATTGCTATGTCCCACGTGTGGATGCGCAGGACCAGCCATGTTGAGCTTATCAGTCTGAAAGACTATTTTCAAGAAAGAGAAAAAGAGAACTGTATCCCAGGGGATTAAGATTGTGGGAAGTACATTAATAAAACATGTTTCAAATGTCAAATTTGCTCATCGTGAAATTTCAGGAAGCAGGAAGTAGAGTTGCTGATTCTGAAATTTGCAAAAACACATATCACTGGGTGCCAATCGAAATGCCCTAAGACAGACCATAAGCAAACATTTAAACATCCCCATAAATGGAAGTAAAATATTCTGAACAGGAAAAGGCTAGAGATATCCCTGCCACATTAGCACCCCCCTCCAAGCAACATGTTCCAAAACAGAATGGAAAATACTTTGCATTTCTAAAGCAATTTATTACATAACACTGGAAGGCTCTGTTCAAGAAAATTTCATCTGTAGCCCACTGGGGTGTTGTTTGGATTCTGGCCACAGGCTTTAGTTGATTGTGAATATTCAGTTGGGGTGGGTGAGGAAAGTGTTTTTGTAATGTTGAAAAACTTGCAGAATGCAGAGTACTAACCAGTGGTCCTGGCATGGTGACAGTATGCCGGACGATAGGTAGACAGATAATACAAATATTTACTTTTTGACATAACATGTTTTCCCTTTCATTCATAATTAAACTCAGTCCTCATGTCCCTGTATATATTCACCAACTTCACCCCAAAAAAATCAGACATCCTTCACTGAGATCTGTCACATGCTTTTTCTTTCTGTTAGTTTCAAAAACTCATAACATACTGGTTTTTCTTTCATTTCATTTGTTAATTCATGTCCTTCACTCTTACATTCCAAGCTGAAATCTTCCATATTTCATAGACATCACCAGATGGGCCCACCAATATGAAACCCTACTATCTATCATGGCTTTGGCCAGCTAAGACTTTCACATAATGCTTTTGGGTAGAATGGGTAGACTGGTTACTAGCCATAATCCTACCCATACTGTATGCACTACTCTAGTAAGGCCAATACTAGTTAGTTATGACATATTTTGGGTAGTATCCCAATCATAAGCAAAGCCCCAAGTTTGTTTACACTCCACATTGTATTAACTAAAAGGTCCATGCTCAGATATACCCAAGCCACAGGGTTCCAATAATGGAAAATCCTAATTTTGAAAAGCCTTTAAAGGAGTTACAACAAGAGATGAGCAGGGAGCACAGCAGAAGGCATTTTGAATTCAATGGATCCAAAAGCCACCTAACCTCCCAACCAAATCCAACTGGAAATTGAAGGAATGTTGACCAGTCATTAGGCTGCTCTCAGAACAAGCAAAGCAAGGAATCTAGTTTTCTTTCTTCAAGAAGGAAGCAAATCCTTCCACCCTGGCAGGCTTTCGGCTTTGCCCCAGTACTTTGATAGAGTTTGAATCAACTAAAAGTGTAGTTGATTAAGCTACCGGTTGACTGATTAAAGTTTCCATCCCAAGGGCCTAATAAAAATAGGATTGCTTTAAATACTCATTTACTAGAACTCATCATAATTAATTAGAAGATAGCATTCCTATTACTAATCTTGAAGGTTTTGCCATTGTTACTGTACCTGGAAGAAACAGGATGGTGAACCAGAACCAGAACTCTGTTTAACTTTTGCAATAAAATCTGTCATTAAAACTATAGCTATATAGGAACAAGATGAAGCAAGGATCATTGTATTACATCTTCTTCACCAGGAAGTTGTAGGTGAGCCTAAATTGGCCCTGGGTACCAGCAGTATATTCCCAGCTTATGTTTAAATTTAACTCAGTTCATTTGTCCAGTCATTGTCTATAATCCTGTGTAAAGGATCTGGATGGCAAAAGCATTTTTTTAAAATTAGGGTTGGACATTAGGGTACAGTTTTCCAAAAGCACAGTTTTGCACATTATCCCTCTGTCTTTGCACAGACTATTATCATCCTTCCACAAACTAACATCTACTAAATATATCAGGCATTCAAAATAATAAGCATTTAAATGAATTTAAATGGTTCTGGTTACATTCAGACTGAGAGCCGTTCCCAGGGTCAAACTACAAACATCACTAGCATTCCTCAGGGAGGGGCCAGTCTCATCCTCTTATCTCTTCTTCACTCCTCTGGGGATGAGAGTCCATGTTTCACACCCCTGCTCCACACTCCCACAATACTAGAAGAGAAGTTCCTCCAAGCTGGTCTCCTTTCAGAGTCTCAGAGAATTAACTAGAATAAAGCTAAGTAAAGATTAATCCCTCTGTTGTATGCATGTGTAAATTTTAATGAGATCCTGGAAGTAGCACAATATTATACTAGCCTATTGCATGACCATCACCCATCTGTAGTCCCCTCCCCATTTTTTAAAAATGAAGCTAACTCTGGCATTTCTGGGTATAGCTGGAAGAGAAGCACCAATGAATTTGCCCAGATACATATGTGTTACCACATTTGGCCTTTTCCTCTCACGTCAATCTGATTTAATCCTATAGTTTTTGGAAATATTCTGGAGAGATGGGGGTCAATTCACTTGAAAGTGAAAGTGGCCATCTGGAAGTGGGAAGGAGATATACCACAACATGTGCAACAATGTCCATAGAAGGGGCCAATGACATCAAAAGGGTGAGTTCAATCAGCTGGTTGAAGCCCCACCCCTTTTTACATGCATGCAATGTATGCAGTGCACATTAAAAGGGGGGGGGTGCTTTGATTGCCTAGTTGCAACCACCATTTTGATGTTCTTTACTTGCCCCCCTCCTGAAGATGCCTCTGTATATGTCGATGCCAGACGACTTTCATGGTGCCATGTTTTCAGTTCACATGGTATAATCTAGGCTCTCTTTGGCCAGTGCTAGGTCGTATACCTGGTGTTGACTTTCTTCATATTTAGACTTTTCTTTCAGTCTAAAAAGATATCAAGGTTTTCAGTATTGAGTGAATTCACAATAGTAGTACATGTGGAGGCAGGTTGTTGGACTGATATGTTTACCTACATGCAAAGTGCTATGTTGAAATCTATCCTACACTTTCCTGAAATCTTGTTCCTCTGTGAAAGCAGTTGCATTCCCAGATCTCTTTGTCTTTAACATTTCTTAGGGATTCCTTTTTGTGCTGTATTGTACCTTGATTTGCTGCTGCAAGAAGGCCAAGGATGCTGTGTGTGTTTATCCCTTTATTTCATCATGTATCTCTTCATCACCCTGTGGTCTGACGGCCCATTCTTCACCAGAAGGCCTGAAGGAGGAATTCTCATAACATCTGCATTGGAACGGAAGCATGGAAAGCATGAGATGCTACAGATCATGGGAGAGATGGTAGTTCTACAGAACATAGGATGACCACACATGCAAGACTAGTGCCTGGCTGAGATCTGGTTTGAAGTGTTGCTTTAACTGTCATAGTCAAAGAAATCCAAGCCAATGTAGGGTTTTAGTCAAGAGGATCGAGTTCCTCTGCTTTGATGCTTCTGATGGAGATATCAAAGTGGGCTGATTCCATTCAGCCAAGTGCTTTGCTCCAGATTAAAAGGAGGGCTGGGGTTGCACATGCATACCCATGGACAAATTTCCTTTGTTCATCCAGATCACCACGGCAAGGTCACTCTGATCCAACATTTTGATCCAGGGTGCCATTTTATTTGCCCCTTTGTCTCCAAGGGATTCTTCTATGGAAACTCCATTGAATCAGAGAGCTCCTTTGAAGTGTATTCCTGGTCACACACATGCCTCTTGGACATCTTATAACAAAACACATATAACAGCCCAATATCGCATTGACAATATTTTTGCTGGCATTTTCCTCTATCTAGATTTTTTTTAGAAGCACTTACAGAGAGACATCATTATCCACAATATGGTAATCTGCAGTTTTGCATACCACAGTTGATACAGATCAGAACATATTATCCTTCGTGTACAGTATAACAACTGCAGTTTGGATACGTGCGTGTGTGTGTGTGTGTGCGCGTGCGCGCGCATGCACAGAAGTATACATTTGCCCTGCACCCACAACCTCTTTGATCTGCGGTGGTCTGACCTGTGATCATCTTCTTCCTACATGCAACTTCCTCCACAGTAAAAAAAATGAGCAAACACACAGTGAAGGTCTCTGCTGGGGGAAATGGCAATATTGATGCAACAGCGTGGCCCTTGAGGATAGCTGTCATAGATCCTGCAGCTGAGGAGACCCTTGGCAGACAAAGTGCCTGAACCCAGCCCCTGACGGAGTGCAGTATTAATTTCAAAGGCAGCTGGAGGATGTTTTGCAGCTCTGGAAGAACACTTACTGGGCTCTGGAAAGCCACATGAAGCAAAGTATCTTCACCAGCTACATTGCAGATGTATCTATACCCAGCAAACTCCTGAGATATCAGAGAGTGACATGGACAGTCTCCACAGGTTTGAGGAGAAGGAAGAAGAAAAGAGCTGCATTGCTTTCCTATTTTGATTCTGTATTCTTTACAAAGCACCATTACTTCTTTCTCCCTGTACTTTGGTTGATACTTCTCCAAAGTGGAATCTGCCTCTGGAGTAAATTATAAATTCACTGACTTCAATATATGAAATTGAAATTGAGAACAAATAATGTTTTTCTGAGATATTTCAGCCTTCAAAGCCTTTATGCATCTGAGTGTGTGTGTGTGTGTGTGTGTGTATATGTGCACGCACACATGTGCATCTACATTTACTCATCTTAAATGGGTGTGTTTAAAATATGTAATATCTGACCCTCTTTCTCTGATGGGGGGATAGAAAATAATTAATAATCTTGGTGTAATACTTGCCATGCGAACTGCATAAAATAAGGACCCATATCTGCTTATGGCAAAGAACAGGACAGAGTGTGATTTTTCTTGTTATGTCAATATTCAAAATGGAATAGAAACCAGGTCTGAAGGAACAACTCAGTCAAATACTCATTCAGAGCCAACAAACATATTAGAGAATAAGCTTTGGAAGACTGCAGTTAATATCACCAGATGTATCTGATGAAGTGAATGAAAATCTATGGTAGAAATAACTGTCCTCCTCCTCCTCCTCCTCCACCACCACCACAACCACCACCTGTTGAGGACTATATTCCTGCAGGAAGGGCCACAATCCAAGTAAACCTCTGCAAGGTCAAAGCAGAGTCACCATTTCTTTCCAGTCTGCTATTCCCATCCTTCCTCTCTCCCCGTTTTTTCTCTTTCTTTCTCTTCACACAAGTTACAAAAGGTGGGACACATCATTCTTTTCCAAAAACTTCACGAATTTTCCTCCTGGAGAGCCAAAATCGGCCGTTCCCCAAAAGTCCCTGCAAAACCGCTTCTAAGCATAAATTTCCACCCCGAACCTCGTTCCGCCCACCATTTTTGAATTCAGGTGCAACTATTTTATAGTCCCCCGGTATGCACACCTTCTGCTGGCATCATGGATTTTCCTCTCGGGGAGCCAAAATCGGCTGTGTCCGAAAAGTCCCTGCAAAATTGTTTCTAACATAAAATTCCACGCTGAATGTCTTCCCGCCCTCCGTTATTGAATTCGGGTGGAAGTATTTTTCAGCCCCCCGGCACACACGCCTACTGCCGGCATAACCAATTTTCCTCCCAGGACCCAAATCGGCCATTCCGCAAAAGTCTCTGCAAAACTGTTTCTAAGCATAAAATTCCAACCTGAATGTCTTCCCACCCTCCATTTTTGAATTCGGTTGCAACTATTTTTCAGCGCGCCTACTGCTGGCATCACGAATTTTCCTCCCAGGGAGCCAAAATCGGCCGTTCTGCAAAAGCCTCTGCAAAACCATTTCTAAGCATAAAATTCCAACCCAAATGTCTTCCCGCCCTCTGTTTTTGAACTCAGGTGGAACTATTTTTCAGCCCCCTGGCCCGCGCACCTACTGCTGGCATCAGAAATTTTCGTTCCGGGAAGCCAAAATCGGCCGTTCCCTAAAAGTCCCTGCAAAACCGTTTATAATAATAAATTTCCACCCTGAACCTCCTTTTGCCCACTGTTTATGAATTCGGGTGCAACTATTTTTGAGCACCCCGGCATGGGTTCCTACTGTCAGCATAATGAAATTTCCTCTCGGGGAGCCAAAATCAGACATGTCCCAAAAGTGCCTGAAAACCGTTTCGAACACAAAATTCCACCCTGAATGTCTTCCAGCCCTCCATTTTTGAATTCGGGTGCAACTATTTTTCAGCCCCCCAGCATGCATGCCTACTGCCGGTATCACGAATTTCCCCCCGGGGAGCCAAATTCGGCCGTTCCGAAAAAGTCTCTGCAAAACCGTTTCTAAGAATGAATTCCACCTTGAATCTTGTTCCACCCACCATTTTTGAATTAGGGTGGAAGTATTTTTCAGCTCTTGGGCCCCCGAGCCTACTGCCAGCATCACAAATTTCCCCCCCGGGGGGAAAACTCAGCTGTTCCGCAAAAGTGTCTGCAAAACCATTTCTAAGCATAAATTTCTACGAGAATCTCGTTCAAACCACCATTTTTGAATTTAGGTGGAAGTACTATACAGACCACCATGCCACGCATCTACTGCCAGCAACACAAATTTCCCCCCGGGGAGCCAAATTCGGCCATTCTCCAAAAGCCTCTGCAAAACCATTTCTAAGCATAAAATTCCACCCCAACTCTAATTCCACACACCATTTTTGATTTTGGGTGGAAGCGTTTTTAAGCCCCCCGGCCCGCATGCCTACTGCCGGCATCACAAATATTCCCCCGGGGAGCCAAATTCAATTGTTCTGCAAAAGCCTCTGCAAAACCATTTTGAAGCATAAAATTCAACCCCGAATTTCATTCCACCCACTGGTTTTGAATTTGGTTAGAAGTACTTTCCAGCTACCCAGCCTGCACTCCTACTGCCGGCAACACGAATTTCTGCCCGGGGAGCAAAATTCGGCCGTTCCGCAAAAGCCTCTCCATAACCGTTACTAAGCAGAAAATTCGACCCCGAATCTCGTTCCGCCAAACCTTTTTGAATTTGGGTGGAAGTATTTTTCAGCCCCCAGGCCTCGTGCCTTCTGGCGGCCTAACGAATTTTACCCCCGGGGAGCATAATTCGGCCTTTCCTCAAAATGCTCTGTAAATTGGTTTAAAAGGTTAAAATTCCACCCCTGTCTCGTTCTGCACACCATTCTTGAATTCGGATAGAACTATCTTTCAGCCCCCCGGGCCACGCGCCTACTGCCGGCATCACGAATTTTTCCCCCGGGGAGTGAAATTCGGTCGTTCCGCAAAAGAATCTGAAAGACGGTTTCTAAGAATACAATTGCAACCCGAATCTCGTTCCGCGCACCATTTTGGAATGCGGGTGGAAGTATTTTTCAGCCCCCCAGGCCGCGCGCCTACTGCAGGCACGAGGAATTTCTCACCAGGGTAGCCAAATTCAGATGTTCCGCAAAAGACTCTGAAAGAACATTTCGAAGCATAAAATTCCACCGCGAATCTCATTCCGCCCACTGTTTTTCAATTAGGGTGGAAGTATTTTTCAGCCCCCCGGCCCATGCGCCTACTGCCGGCATCACGAATTTTACCCCCGGGGAGCATAATTCGGCATACCGCAAAAGCCTCTGCAAACCCGTTTCTAAGCTTAAAATTCCACCCCTAACCTCGCTCAGCCCACCATTTTTGAATTCAGATTAAAGTATTTTTCAGCCCCCTGGGCCGCGCGCTTACTGCCGTCATCAGGAATTTCTCCCCCGGGGAGGGAAATTCTGTCGTTCCGCAAAAGTATCTGAAAGACCGTTTCTAAACAGGAAATTCCACCCCGAATCTCCTTCTGCCAACCGTTTTCGAATTCGGGTGGAAGTATTTTTCAGCCCACCGGGCCGTGCGCCTACTGCCAGCATAAGGAATTTCTCCCCCAGGGAGGGAAATTCGGTCGTTCCGCAAAAGTATCTGAAAGACCGTTTCTAAGCATAAAATTCCACCCCGAATCTCCTTCCGCCAACCTTTTTTGAATTCAGGTGGAAGTATTTTTCAGCCCCCCCTGGCCGCGCGCCTACTGCCGGCATCAGGAATTCCTCCCTCGGGGAGCCAAATTTGATCGTTCCACAAAAGTCTCTGAAAGACCGTTTCTAAGCATAAAATTGCACCCCGAAACTCATTCCGGCCACTGTTTTCCAATTCGGGTGGAAATATTTTTCAGCCCCCCGGGCCGCACGCCTACTGCCGGCATCACGGATTTCACCCCCAGGGAGCAAAATTCCGCTGTTCCGCAAAAGGCTCTGAAAGACCGTTTCTTAGTAAAAAATTCCACCCCGAATCTCATTCCGCCCACCGTTTTTGAATTCAGGTGGAAGAATTTTTCAGCATCCCAGGCCGCGCGCCTACTGCCGGCATCAGGAATTTCTCCCTTGGGGAGCCAAATTCAGTCGTTCCGCAAAAGTCTCTGAAACACAGTTTCTAAGCATAAAATTCCACCCCTAACCTCGCTCAGCCCACCATTTTTGAATTCGAATTAAAGTATTTTTCAGCCCCCCGGGCCACGCGCCTACTGCCGGCATCAGGAATTTCTCCCTCGGGGAGGGAAATTCGGTCGTTCCGCAAAAGTATCTGAAAGACCGTTTCTAAGCATAAAATTCCACCCTGAATCTCTTTCCGCCCACCGTTTTTGAATTCAGGTGGAAGAATTTTTCAGCATCCCAGGCCGCGCGCCTACTGCCGGCATCAGGAATTTCTCCCTTGGGGAGCCAAATTCAGTCGTTCCGCAAAAGTCTCTGAAACACAGTTTCTAAGCATAAAATTCCACCCCTAACCTCGCTCAGCCCACCATTTTTGAATTCGAATTAAAGTATTTTTCAGCCCCCCGGGCCACGCGCCTACTGCCGGCATCAGGAATTTCTCCCTCGGGGAGGGAAATTCAGTCGTTCCGCAAAAGTATCTGAAAGACCGTTTCTAAGCATAAAATTCCACCCTGAATCTCTTTCCGCCCACCGTTTTTGAATTCGAGTGGAAGTATTTTTAAGCCACGCAGGCCGCGCGCCTGCTGCCGGCATCAGGAATTCCTCCCCCAGGGAGCCAAATTTGGTCGTTCCGCAAAAGTCTCTGAAAGACCGTTTCTAACCATAAAATTCCACCCCGAACCTCGTTCTGCCGACTGTTTTTGAATTCAGGTGGAAGTATTTTTCAGCCCTCTGGTCCGTGCGCCTACTGCCGGCATCACGAATTTTACCCCCGGGGAGCATAATTCGGCGTACCGCAAAAGCCTCTGCAAACCTGTTTCTAAGCTTAAAATTCCACCCCTAACCTCGCTCAGCCCACCATTTTTGAATTCGAATTAAAGTATTTTTCAGCCCCCCGGGCCACGTGCCTACTGCCGGCATCAGGAATTTCTCCCCCGGGGAGGGAAATTCGGTCGTTCCGCAAAAGTATCTGAAAGACTGTTTCTAAGCATATAATTCCACCCCGAATCTCATTCCGCCCACTGTTTTTCAATTCGGGTGGAAGTATTCTTCAGCCCCCCGGACCGCCCGCCTACTGCTGGCATCAGGAATTTCTCCCTGGGGAGCAAAATTCTGCCGTTACGCAAAAGTATCTGCAAAAGCGTTTCTAAGCATAAAATTTCACCCCGAATCTTGTTCCTCCCACCGTTTTTGAAATCGGGTGGAAGTATTTTTCAGCGTCCCGGGCCGCGCGCTTACTGCCGGCATCAGGAAATGTACCCCCAGGGAGCAAAATTGGGCTGTTCTTAGAAACCCTCTGCAAAACTGTTCCTAAGAATAAAATTCAACTCCAAATCTAATTCTGCCCACAGTTTTTCAATTCGAGTGGAAGTATTTTTCAGCCCGCAGGCCCGCGTGCCTACTGCCGGCATCACGAATTTTACACTGGGGAGCAAAATTCAGCTTTTCTGCAAAAGTCTCAGCAAAACCATTTCTAACCATAAAATTCGACTCCGAATCTCATTCCGCCCACCACTTTTTAATTCGGGTGGAAGTATTTTTCAGCTTTAGTACTCGCGCAAGTACTGCCGGCATCACAAATTTTACCCCCTGGAGCAAAATAGGTCCCTTCCGCAAAAGTCTCTGCAAAACCATTTCTAAGCATAAAATTCCACCCCGAATCTCATTTCGCCCACTGTTTTTGAATTCGGGTGGAAGTATTTTTCAGCTTTAGGACTCACGCACGTACTAGCAGATTCACTAATTTATCCCCGGAACCAAAATATGGCCCTTCCGCAAAAGTCTCTGCAAAACCGTTTCTAAGCATAAAATTCCACCCTGAATCTCGTTCCGCCCACCGTTTTTGAATTCGGATGAAAGTATTTTTCAGCCCCCCGGGCCGTGCGCCTACTGCCGGCATCTCGGATATTACCCCGGAAAGCAAAATTCAGCCGTTCCGCAAAAGCCTCTGCAAAACCATTTCTGAGCAAAAAAAATTCCACCCCGAATCTCGTTCAGCCCCCCGTTTTTGAATTCGGATGGAAGTATTTTTGAGGCCCCCGGGCCGGGCGCCTATTGCTGGCATCAGGAATTTTACCCCCGGAAGCAAAATTCAGCCGTTCTGCAAAAGCCTCTGCAAAACCGTTTCGAAGCAAAAAATTCCACCCTGAATTTCATTCTATCCACCATTTTTTTATTCGGATGGAAGTATTTTTCAGCTCCCCTGGCCGCGCGCATACTGCCAGGTGAAGGAATGTCTCCCCGGGGGAGCAAAATTCGGTTGTTCCGCAAAAGCCTCTGAAAGACCGTTTCTAACCATAAAATTCCACTACGAATCTCATTCTGCCCACCATTTTTGAATTCGGGTGGAAGTATTTTTCAGCTTCAGGGCCCGCGTGCCTACTGCTGGCATCACGAATTTTACCCCCGGGAAGCAAAATTCGGCCGTTCCGTAAAAGCCTCTGCAAAACCATTCCTAAGCATAAAGTTCCACCAATAATCTCATTCCGCCCACCGTTTTTGAATTCAGGTGGAAGAATTTTTCAGCATCCCGGGCCACGCGCCTACCGCCGGCATCAGGAATTTCTCCCTTGGGGAGCCAAATTCAGTCGTTCCGCAAAAGTCTCTGAAACACAGTTTCTAAGCATAAAATTCCACCCCTAAGCTCGCTCAGCCCACCATTTTTGAATTCGAATTAAAGTATTTTTCAGCCCCCGGGGCCGTGCGCCTACTGCCGGCATCAGGAATTTCCCCCCCGGGGATTGAAATTTGCTTGTTCTGCAAAAGTATCTGAAAGTCCGTTTCTAAGCATAAAGTTCCACCCTGATCTCCTTCCGCCAACCGTTTTTAAATTCGGGTGGAATTATTTTTCAGCCCCCCGGGGCTGCGCGCCTGCTGACGGCATCACGGATTCTACCCCCGGGGAGCAAAATTCGGCCGTTCCACAAAAGGCTCTGAAAGACCGATTCTTAGCAAAAAATTCCACCCCGAATCTCGTTCCGCCCACCCTTTTTTGAATTCGGGTGGAAGAATTTTTTAGCCCCCCGGGCCGCGCGCCTACTGCCGGCATGAGGAATTTTTCCCCCGGGGAGCCAAATTCAGTCGTTCCGCAAAAGTCTCTGAAAGACCATTTCTAACCATAAAATTACACCCCGAATCTCGTTCTGCCCACCCTTTTTGAATTCGGGTGGAAGAATTTTTCAGCCCCTTGGGCCCTGTGCCTACTGCCAGTATCAGGAATTCCTCACTAAGGGAGTCAAATTTGTTCATTCCACAAAAGTCTCTGAAAGACTGTTTCTAACCATAAAATTCCACCCCGAATCTCATTCCGCCCACGATTTTTGAATTTGGGTGGAAGTATTTTTCAGCCCCCTGTGCTGGGCGCCTACTGTCGGCATCACGAATTTTACCCCCACGGAGCATAATTCGGCATACCGCAAAACCCTCTGCAAACCCGTTCCTAAGCTTAAAATTCCACCCCTAACCTCGCTCAGCCCACAATTTTTGAATTCGGATGAAAATATTTTTCAACCCCGCGGGCCGAACGCCTACTGCCGGAAACACGAATTTCTCCCCCGGGGAGGGAAATTCGGTCGTTCCGCAAAAGTATCTGAAAGACCGTTTCTAAGGATAAATTTCCACACCGAATGTCGTTACGCACACCGTTTTTCAATTCGGGTGGAAGTATTTTTCAGCCCCCCGGGCCATGCGCCTACAGCTGGCATCACGAATTTTACACCCGGGGAGCAAAATTCGGCCATTCCTCAAAATCCTCTGTAAACTGGTTTCAAAGCTTAAAATTCCACCCCTGTCTCGTTCCGCCCACCATTCTTGAATTCGGATGGAAGTATCTTTCAGCCCCCCGGGCCACGCGCCTACTGCCGGCATCAGGAATTTCTCCCCCGGGGAGTGAAATTCGGTCATTCCGCGAAACAATCTTAAAGACGGTTTCTAAGAATACAATTGGAACCCTAATCTCATTCCCCCCACCATTTTGGAATGCGGGTGGAAGTATTTTTCAGCCCCCTGGGCCGCGCGCCTACTGCCGGTATCAGGAATTCTTCCCCAGGGGAGTCGAATATGTTCGTTCCGCAAAAGCGTTTGCAAAACCGTTTTAAGCGTAAGGTTAAAATTCCACCCCTAATCTCATTCCGCCCATCGTTTCTGAGTTCAGATGGAAATATTTTTCAGCCCCCCGGGCCGCGCCCCTACTGCCGGCATCACGGATTTTACCCCGTGGAGCAAAATTCGGCCGTTCCGCAAAAGGCTCTGTAAGACCGTTTCTTAGCAAAAAATTCAACCCCGAATCTTGTTCTGCCCACCGTTTTTGAATTAGGGTTGAAGAATTGTTCAGCCCCTCAGGCTGCGCGAATACTGCGGCATCAGTAATTTCTCCCCCGGGGAGCCAAATTCAGTCGTTCTGCAAAAGTCTCTGAAAGAACGTTTTTAACCATGTACTGCAAATGTACTCAAATGTACTGCAGGCATCAGCAATTCCTCCCCAGGGGAGTCAAATCTGGTCGTTCCCCAAAAGCATCTGCAAAACCGTTTCTAAGCATAAAATTCCTCTGTAAAAACATTTCTAACCATAAAATTCCACCCCGAATCTCGTTCCACCCACGATTTTTGAATTCGGGTGGATGTATTTTTCAGCCCCCCGGGCCGCGTGACAACTGCCGGCATAAGGAATTCCTTGCCGGGGAGCCAAATTCAGTCGTTCCGCAAAAGTCTCTGAAAGACCATTTCTAACCATAAAATTACACCCCGAATCTCATTCCGCCCACCCTTTTTGAATTCGGGCGGAAGAATTTTTCAGCCCCTTGGGCCCTGTGCCTACTACCGATATCAGGAATTCCTCACTAAGGGAGTCAAATTTGTTCATTCCGCAAAAGTCTCTGAAAGACTGTTTCTAACCATAAAATTCCACCCCGAATCTCATTCCGCCCACGATTTTTGAATTTGGGTGGAAGTATTTTTCAGCCCCCTGGGCCGCGCGCCTACTGGCGGCATCACGAATTCTACGCCTGGGGAGCAGAATTCGGGCGTTCCACAAAGGTCTCTTCAAACCCGTTTCTAAGGTTAAAATTCCACCCCTAACCTCGCTCCGCCCACCTTTTCTGAATTCGGGTGGAAGTATTTTTCAGCCCCCGGGGCCGTGCGCCTACTGCCGGCATCAGGAATTTCTCCCCCGGGGATTGAAATTTGGTTGTTCCGCAAAAGTATCTGAAAGTCCGTTTCTAAGCATAAAGTTCCACCCCGATCTCCTTCCGCCAACCGTTTTTAAATTCGGGTGGAATTATTTTTCAGCCCCCCGGGCCGCGCGCCTGCTGACAGCATCACGGATTCTACCCCCGGGGTGCAAAATTCGGCCGTTCCACAAAGGCCTCTTCAAACCCGTTTCTAAGGTTAAAATTCCACCCCTAACCTCGCTCCACCCACCTTTTCTGACTTCGGGTGGAAGTATTTTTTAGCCCCCGGGGCCGTGCGCCTACTGCCGGCATCAGGAATTTCTCCCCCGGGGATTGAAATTTGGTTGTTCCGCAAAAGTATCTGAAAGTCCATTTCTAAGCATAAAGTTCCACCCTGATCTCCTTCCGCCAACCGTTTTTAAATTCGGGTGGAATTATTTTTCAGCCCCCCGGGCCGCGCGCCTGCTGACGGCATCACGGATTCTACCCCCGGGGAGCAAAATTCGGCCGTTCCGCAAAAGGCTCTGAAAGACCGATTCTTAGCAAAAAATTCCACCCCGAATCTTGTTCCGCCCACCCTTTTTTGAACTCAGGTAAAAGAATTTTTTAGCCCCCCGGGCCGCGCACCTACTGCCGGCATAAGGAATTTCTCCCCCGGGGAGCCAAATTCAGTCGTTCCACAAAAGTCTCTGAAAGACCATTTCTAACCATAAAATTACACCCCGAATCTCGTTCTGCCCACGATTTTTGAATTTGGGTGGAAGTATTTTTCAGCCCCCCGGGCCGCGCGCCTACTGCCGACATCACGGATTTTACCCCCGGGGAGAAAAATTCGGCCGTTCCGCAAAAGGCTCTGAAAGACCCTTTCTTAGCAAAAAATTCCACCCCGAATCTCGTTCCGCCCACCGTTTTTGAATTCGGGTGGAAGAATTTTTCAGTCCCACGGGCCGCGCGCCTACTGTGGCATCACCAATTTTATACCCGGGGAGCAAAATTCAGCCGTTCCGCAAAATCCTCTGCAAAACCGTTTCTAAGCTTAAATTTCCACCCCAATTCTCGTTTCGCCCACTATTTTTGAATTCGGGTGGAAGTATTTTTCAGCCCCCCGGGCCCCGTGCCTACTGCCGGCATCAGGAATTCCTCCCCCGGGGAGGCAAATTTGGTCGTTCCGCAAAAGTCTCTGAAAGACCGTTTCTCACCATAAAATTCCACCCCGAATCTCGTTCCGCACAGTGTTTTTCAATTCGGGTGGAAGTATTTTTCAGCCCCCTGGGCCGTGCGCCTACAGCCGGCATCCTGAATTTTACCCCCAGGGAGCAAAATTTGGCCATTCCGCAAAATCGTCTGCAAAAAAGTTTCTGACCATAAAATTGCACCCCGAATCTCGTTCCGTCCATCGTTTTTGAGTTGAGATGGAAATATCTTTCAGCCCCCCGGGCCGCGCGCTTACTGCCAGCATCAGGAATTTCTCCTCCGGGTAGCAAAATTCAGTCGTTCCGCAAAAGTCTCTGAAAGACCGTATCTAACTATAAAATTACACCCCGAATCTCCTTCCGCCCATCGTTTTTGAATCCGGGTCGAAGCATTTTTCAGCCCCCTGGGCCGCGTGCATACTGGCGGCATCACGAATTCTACGCCCGGGGAGCAAAATTCGGCCGTTCCAGAAAGGCCTCTTCAAACCCGTTTCTAAGGTTAAAATTCCACCCCTAACCTCGCTCCGCCCACCTTTTCTGAATTCGGGTGGAAGTATTTTTCAACCCCCTGGGCAGCGCGCTTTCTGCCAGCAACAGGAATTCCTCCCCAGGGGAGTCAAATTTGTTCGTTCCGCAAAAGTCTCTGAAAGACGGTTTCTAATAATAAAAATCCACCCTGAATCTCATTCCGCCCACGATTTTTGAATTCGGGTGGAAGTATTTTTCAGCCTCCCGGGCCGCGCGCCTACTGCCGGCATCAGGAATTCCTCCCTCGGGGAGCCAAATTTGGTCGTTCCGCAAAAGTCTCTGAAAGACCGTTTCTAAGCATAAAATTCCACCCCGAATCTCGTTCCGTCCACCGTTTTTCAATTCGGGTGGAAGTATTTTTCAGCCCCCCGGGCCGCGCACCTAGTGCCGGTATCACGAATTTTACCCCTGGGAAGCATAATTCCGCGTACCGCAAAAGCCTCTGCAAACCCGTTTCTAAAGTTAAAATTCCACCCCTAACCTCGCTCTGCCCACCTTTTTTGAATTCGAATGAAAGCATTTTTTAGCCCCCCGGGCCGCACGCCTACTGGCGGCATCAGGAATTTCTCCCCCGGGGAGGGAAAATCGGTTGTTCCGCAAAAGTATCTGAAAGACCGTTTTTAAGCATAAAATTCCACCCCGAATCTCCTTTCGCCAACCGTTTTTGAATTCGGGTGGAAGTATTTTTCAGCCCTCTGCGCCGCACGCATACTCCCGGTATCACGAATTTTACCCCCGTGGAGCACAACTCGGCCGTTCAGCAAATGCCTCTGCAAAGCCATTTCTAAGCTTAAAATTTCACCCTGAATCTCGTTCGCCCACGATTTTGAATTCGGGTGGAAGTATTTTTCAGCCCTCCGGACCGCGTGCCTACTTCCGGCATCAGGAATTCCTCCCTCAGGGAGCCAAATTTGGTCGTTCCGCAAATGTCTCTGAAAGACCGTTTCTAACCATAAAATTCCACCCTGAATCTCGTTCCGCCCACCGTTTTTGAATTCGGGTGGCAGTATTTTTCAGCCCCTCGGGTCATGCGCCTACTGCTGGCCTCAGGAATTTCTCCCCCGGGGAGCAAAATTCGGCAGTTCCGCAAAAGGCTCTGAAAGACCGTTTCTTAGGAAAACATTCCACCCCGAATCTCGTTCCGCCCACCGTTTTTCAATTTTGGTGGAAGCATTTTTCAGCCCCCTGGGCCGCCCACCTACTGCCAGCATCACGAATTTTACCACCGGGGAGCATAATTTGGCGTACCGCAAAAGCCTCTGCAAACCCGTTTCTAACCATAAAATTCCACCCCTAATCTTGTTCCGCCCATCATTTTTGAGTTCGGATGGAAATATTTTTCAGCCCCCCGGGCTGCGCCCCTACTGCCGGCATCATGGATTTTACCCCCGGGGAGCAAAATTCAGCCGTTCCGCAAAAGGCTCTGAAAGACCGTTTCTGAGGATAAAATTCCACCCCGAATCTCTTTCCGCCCACGATTTTTGAATTCGGGTGGAAGTATTTTTCAGCCCCCCGGGCCGTGCGCCTCCTACCGGTATCACGAATTTTATACCCGGCGAGCAAAATTCGGCCGTTCCGCAAAATCATCTTCAAAACCGTTTCTAACCATAAAATTCCACCACGAACCTCGTTCTGCCCACCGTTTTTGAATTCAGGTGGAAGTATTTTTCAGCCCTTCGGACCGCGCGCCTACTGCTGCTATCAGGAATTTCTCCCCCAGGGAGCAAAATTCGGCCGTTCCGCAAAAGGCTCTGAAAGAGTGTTTCTTAGCAAAAAATTCCACCCCGAATCTCGTTCCGCCCACCGTTTTTGAATTCGGGTGGAAGTATTTTTCAGCCCCACTGGGCCGCACGCCTACTGCCGGTATAAGGAATTTTACCCCCAGGGAGCAAAATCCGGCTGTTCCTCAAAATCCTCGGAAAACCCGTTTCAGAGCTTAAAATTCCACCCCTAATCTCATTCCGCCCACCGTTTTTGAATTCGGATGGAATTATTTTTCAGCCCCCCGGGCCGCGTGCCTACTTCCCTCTCACCCAGGGAGGGAAATTCAGTCGTTCCGCAAAAGTATCTGAAAGACCATTTCTAAGCATAAAATTCCACCCCAAATCTCGTTCCACCCACCATTTTTGAATTCGGGTGGAAGTATTTTTCAGCCCCCAGGCCTGTGCGCCTACTGCTGGTACCACGAATTATATTCCCTGGGAGCAAAATTCGGCGATTCCTCAAAATCCTCTGCGAACAGTTTCTAAGCATAAAATCCCACCCCGGATCTCGTTCCTCCCACCCTTTTTGAGTTCGGGTGGAAGTATTTTTCAACTTAGGGCCCGTGCGCCTATTGCCGGGATCACGAATTTTACCCCCGGGGAGCATAATTCGGTGTTCCACAAAAGCCTCTGCAAACCCGTTTCTAAGCTTAAAATTCCACCCCTAACCTCACTCCCCCCAACTATTTTGAATTCAGATGGAAGTATTTTTCAGCTCCCCAGGCCATGCGCATATTGACGGCATCAGGAATTTCTCCCCCGGGGATTGAAATTCGGTCGTTCCGCAAAAGCCTCTGAAAGACCGTTTCTATGCATAAAATTCCCCCCCGAATCTGGTTCCGCCCACCGTCTTTGAATTTGGATAGAAGTATTTTTCAGCCCCCAGGCCCGCGCGCCTACTACCGGCATCATAAATTTTACCCCTGGGGAGCAAAATTCGGCCATTCCGCAAAGGTCTCTGAAAGACCGTTTCTAAGCATAATATTCCACCCCGAATCTGGTTCCGCCCACCGTCTTTGAATTCGGATGGAAGTATTTTTCAGCCCCCGGACCATACGCCCACTGCCCGCTTCAGTAATTGCTCCCCCGAGGAGCAAAATTTGGCAGTTCCTCAAAAGTCTCTGAAATACCGTTTCTAAGCAGAAAATTCCACCCCGAATCTCGTTCCACCCACTGTTTTTGAATTCGGGTGGAAGTATTTTTCAGCCCACCGGGCCGCGTGCCTACTGCCGGCACAACGAATTTTACCCCCGGGGAGTAAAATTTGGCCATTCAGCAAAAGCCTGTGCAAAACCATTTCTAAGCATAAAATTCCACCCCGAATCACGTTCCGCCCACCATTTTTTAATTCGGATGGTAGTATTTTTCATCCGCCAGGCCCTCGTTTTTGAATTCGGATGGAAGTTTTTTCAGCACCCAGGCCCGTGCGACTACTGCTGGCATCACAAATTTTACACCCGGGGAGCAAAATTCGGTCGTTCCCCAAAAGTCTCTGAAAGACCATTTCTAAGCATAAAATTCCACCCCGAATCTCGTTCCGCCCACCGTTTTTGAAATCAGGTGGAAGTATTTTTCAGCTTTAGGGCCTGCGCGTCTACTGCCGGCATCATAAATTTTACCCACGGGGAGCAAAATTTGGCCGTTCCGTAAAATCCTCTGCAAAATGGTTTCTAAGCAAAAAATTCCACCCCTAATGTCGTTCCGCCCACCATTTTTGAATTCGGATCGAAGTATTTTTCAGCCCCCAGGCCCGCGAGCCTACTGACAGCATCACAATTTTACCCAAGGGAACAAAATTCGACCTTTCCGCAAAAGCCTCTGCAAAACCATTTCTAAGCAAACAATTCCACCCCGATTCTTGTTCTGTCCACCGTTTTTGAATTCGGATGGAAGTATTTTTCAGCCTCCAGGCCCGCGGAACTACTGCCGGCTTTAGGAATTTCTCCCCCGGGGAGCAAAATTCAGCCATTCCGCAAAGGTCTCTGAAAGAGCGTTTCTAAGCAGAAAATTCAACCCCGAATCTCATTCCCCCACCCATTTTGAATTTGGGTGGAAGTATTTTTCAGCTCCAGGGCACATTCGCTTACTGCCGGCATCATGAATTTCCCGCTCGGGGAGCGAAATTCTGTCGGTCTTCAAAAGTCTCTGCAAAACTGTTTTTAAACATAAAATTACAGCCCGAATCTCTTTCTGCCCACCCTTTTTGAATTCGGGTGGAAGTATTTTTCAGCCCCCCCTCCCCCGCGCCTTTGGCTGGAACAAGAATTTTAACCCCGGGGAGCCAAATTCGGCCGTTCCGCAAAAGTCTCTGCAAAACCGTTTCTAAGCATGTAATTCCACCCTGAACCTCGTTCCGCCCACTGTTTTTGAATTCAGGTGGAAGTATTTTTCAGCTCCCCAGGCTGCGCGCCTACCGCCGGTATCAGGAATTTTACCCCTGGGGAGCAAAATTCGGCCGTTCCTCAAAATCTTCTGCAAACCCGTTTCTAAGCTTAAAATTCCACCCCTAATGTCGTTCCGCCCACCATTTTTTAGTTCGGATGGAAGTATTTTTCAGCCCCCCGGCCCGCGCGCCTATTGCCGGAACAAGAATTTCTCCCCCGGGGAGCCAAATTCGGCCGTTCCGCAAAAGCCTCTGCAAAACTGTTTCTTAGCATATAATTCAACTCCGAATCTCTTTTTGCCCACCATTTTTGAAATCGGATTGAAGTATTTTTCAGCACCCGTGCCTTCTGCCGACGTCACGAATTTTCCCCCAGGGGAGTTAAACTCGGCTGTTCCACAAAAGTCTCTGCAAAATCGTTTCTAAGCATAAAATTCCACCACGAATCTAATTCCGCCCACCGTTTTTGAATTCGGGTGGAAGTATTTTTCAGCACCCCGGCCCACGGCCTACTGCCGGCATTACAAATTTCCGCCCGTGGATTCAAATTCGGTCGTTCTGCAAAAGCCTGTGCAAAACTGTTTCTAAGCATATAATTCCACCCCGAATCTCGTTCTATCCACCATTTTTGAATTCGGATGGAAGTATTTTTTAGCGCCTGGGCCCGCGCACCTACTGCCAGAATCAAGAATTTTCCCCCTGGGGAGCCAAATTCGGCCGTTCCGCAAAAGTATTTGCAAATCCGTTTCTTAGCATAAAATTCCACCACGCACGCCTACTACAAAGGGATGTTTACTAATTGCAAAGGGATGTTTAAATTGGGCCCTCTTATGACTACAGTTGGGGAGTATGCATAATAATAAAAATAGATTCTAAGTTTATTAACTTTTATGATGGAAGGATTTTTATTGTTGCCATTGCTTCTCTTCTCTTTCTTAATTGCAACAAATCTGATTATCTCTCTGGTAATCAGTTGTTTACATTACAATCCACAATTCAAATTTGAAATATTACAGTAAATAGACACAGAGTTGACTATTTCTTCAGCACGAGTCTCACAAGATAGAAACTCCTGCTTCTCAATCCTCCCTCCAAGAAGCTAAAGAAACTAATCAGAATGTGCAACTGTTGGCTGTTTAGTAATTGGAAATCCCACATAACATTCTAACCAAGTTGCTCCTAAAATGCTGATTTAGGCCACAAAAAGGGGTTATTTTTGATTATGAGAAATTCTGCCCCAGCTTTTTCATTTTTTGTAAAAACTGTTCTTCCCATAATTCTACATGTTATTAGGTTATTTATTTATTTAACATATTTATATGGGTACCCATGTACCAAAGCAGTCTGGGTAGTGAACAAATAAGTGCAACAATCACAATCCATAACATTAAAAAAAAAAGACATAAAAAGGGAATAACAATAGCAGTCGAGGCCCCTAAAAATCTCGCAACAGTAACAACAGATAGACCTGCATCTACTTCAGAGCTCCATTGGTATCCTGGTCCTAGTGCCTGGGGGATAGCCAGGTCTTTACAGCCGTGCAGAATGCCAGCAAAATTGGGCCCATCCATATCTAATGTTATTATTTAGTTTTGAAGAAATGCTAATACTTCTAGCCCTTGTGGACTTGAAGGAGATGCTATGTTGGGGGAAGTTCTATGAAGACTTCACTCTAGTAAACTTGGTATATTTAATGCAAACTATCGCATGGGACTGGGGTTATTTTCTAATATTCTAGAAACTGTACAACTGTTTCTCTGATTCATATGCAGCCTTTAGAGCTGTGTTTATTTCCCCTGGGGAAAAAATAGTATTATTATTCCTATGAATATGTATGGTGCAAACACCATAACATCTGCACAGAGTTGCTGTGCTGTAGTCTCTCAAATTTGTTTAGACTTTTAATCCCTCCCCCCACCTTCTGTTATCCAACTGAACACACAAGAGAAGGGGAGGAAAAATCCTGTCTCTAGGTAAAAGCCATGGGAATGAACTAATTCTCCTGTCACTCAACTAGTTACAAAACAAGACAGGCAAAGATTGAAGGTGAATGTTAATGATAAAGGAAGCAGCCAGATGGCACAGCATTTCTTGAGGTAGTTCATCACACTTTATTATTCTGAGAAAATTGTCTTTGATAAATGGTTACGGTGTTAAACAGGTATTCAAGCAATATGGGGTCACCTTTCATTATGGTCAGGTAAGAGATTTTGTCACATTTTTGTTTGATCATTGATCATTGACAGAATGCTATTACTCCATGTATGTGCGTGTGTCTATCCATGACATTAGGAAAATGCCATGTAGCCATTTATGATCTGCTCCATGCCTAAAGAAAAGTGATAAAGAACCTGTTCTTGATCATGGTGGCATTAAGCTACAGTTGGAAGTTGCTAGCTCAGGACAATATAACTAGATAAAATTCTATTTCCATGTATTTGGGCTGGAAAACCCCAGACAACCTTAGATGGCATCAAAGTTAGCTCAGATATGGTAACCCTAAATCTCTCTGTGCATACAAGGCATATAGATTTCTCTCACCACCGAAACAATAAGGTTGTTGAAGAAAATAATCAGGAGGACATTTACTCTGAAAATATGAAATAGGCACATACATATCAATGCCCTCCTGCAAGAAAAACCCACTTTTCTCTGCTTCCAATCCTCAGCCAAACTCTGGAACAGACAAAAAGCAAGTAATAACATTGAATTGCAGCAATGTATATATCTCACACAGCTTTTATGTGCAAGTTGTCTTGTGGTCTGTGCAACGTTCATATTCAAGGTTACATGGAGATGTTTCAAACATAACAAGTGATATGCAACATAGGTCAGTAAATGAAACCAAGTTTTGACTTAGGGAACCAAGAATATAATACATCTTCCTATCTGTCTAGGGCAGTGTTTCTCAACCTTGGCAACTTTAAGATGTGTGGACTTCAACTCCCAGGATTCCCTAGCCAGCCATGCTGGCTGGGGAATCCTGGGAGTTGAAGTCCACATATCTTAAATTTGCCAAGGTTGAGAAACACTGGTCCAGGGAAAACAAAATTCCAGAATTACTTTCCTTCAGCTTTGTTCCTTGACAGCTACAATTAGAATTTAGTTTCCATTTCTGGGCTGCTCTAAATCAGTGAGTCATTCAAATTTATGATTTCTCATTTCTTTTTGACCCTCCATTTCAAGTGCACCCTGGTCTGGGTGCTGCACTACTCCTTTTCTAACTGCCCATTAAAATAAAGCCTTGGTTTAACTTGTTGCATTCCCATAGCAGAAAGAAAATAGTGCAATGGTAATAGTGACCTGTGTGAGATGCTATTTTTTATTTTCTCATTTTTCACCTCCCCTCTCCTTCAACCACAGCAGCTGGCACTTGGCTTCAAAAACGAGATATGCCTGGAGGCAATTTTCACACTCTTCCAACACCTCTTATTCAAGGCACTCGATTCTAGCTCCAGCAAGCAATTCCATGTCCAGAGTTGCAGTGAAATGTCATGGGAAACTTAGAGTCCCTGTAAGGATTCCTCAGTCTGATGGGAAATTCAGAGCCATTTTAATGAAAAGTTGCAGGGAGTGTGATATACCCTTACTCACGTTCAGAGGAAATATGTTTCAACTGCCACTGAATCACCACGTGTTAAACTTATGCAAAGTGTAGCATTATACACATAGTCTCTCTCTCTCTCTCTCTCTCTCTCCCCCCCTCCCTCCCTCCCTCTCTCTCTCTCTCTCTCTCTCTCTCTCACACACACACACACACACACAATCCAAGCTTATGAATCAATGCATGAAAATTAACCTCAGATGGAGTGATTTCTATGGAGGTGCCTAGCTTCAATTTTAGAGACAATGGCCAAAGACTAATTAGGCTTCTAGATGTCAGAAATGTTCCCCAGTAGCAGCAATGCTCAAACTGGGCCAGGTTCTGTCTCAGTGAATGGGATTCCATCTGTGGTAGATTTAGATAGTTCTGCTTGGGGAATGGGCACACTGCAAAGGAAAGCTCCACTACCCTTAAGTTTAGTCTGTATTTTCCACAATGCCTCTGGCCCCTATATAGACCCCAGAGAAATACAAATTAAATAAGATGCTGAGGGGTTTGCCTTTTGATATTTGGGTGTTATGTGACTGACCGCACCCAGCATGGCAAACCTTTGTGAGAGTGACCATCACATGATCTCAAACTTCCAAATGTGTCATTGGGCCAAAAAGGTTTGGGGGATTTAATTGTTTCGTATCTTTAGAGAGGTAAGCTCTTCAGATCATTTTATATTTGACAGAGAATTAGCATCTTCCCAACCTTGAACTATCCATCTCTTTTCAACCACAAACACACAGTATCTATTTCTGCTGTTCTCTCCTTGGTTTCCAAGTCATTGGTATGTGATTCAAGAACATCAGCCTCTCCAGAAAAAGCAATCGGTCTTCCAGTTCAAAATGAATATGTGAAATAAATTCTTCCCAAAGGGGAATCACTATGGCAAACTATCATATCATATAAACAAATGTTACATTTTATTATTTGCTTTATTTCTACATGGCTTTGCCTCCCAAAGGATCTCATTGCTTTACAACAGGAGGGGAAAAACACTCTAAAATAAAAACATCACAATAAAACCTACAGCACTTCAACCCAACAAATGCAACAATTAAAAACAGAGCTCGTTTTGAAAATCAGGAAAGAAAAATAAGTAATAGGTAGCTTCAAAGGCAGTCTGGTCCTGAGTTATCCCATACATGTCCAGGTCAATAGGAGTGCGTGCGTGTGTGTGTGTGTGTGTGTACACACACACACACACACACACACATATATAGCTTCTTGGAGAGACGTTAGTCAGCTGGTGGAACTACAGAAGGGTGTGGTATTAAGGATAAGACTTGGCTACTGAAAAAATACATGGGCCTGACTCCATCTGAAGCCCTAAAGACTGCTAAAGGCTCACAGCACTGGCTAGCCAGGCTAAGGAGATACACTAGAGAAGCAGAGGCCAAGAAGATAAATGCCCTGTTCTCCAAAGAACCATCCAAAGTGTACTCCCAACTGCAGTGCAACCACAGAGTAACAGCTGAGCCACCAGCAGCAGAAACTGAACAGTACTGGAAGAACATATGGGAGAAAGAAAAGACACACAACGCCAGTGCAAAGTGGCTGCAGGACCTGAAAGCAGACCACAGCAGTCTCCCAGAACAGGAACCAGTCACCATCACAGTAGCAGACATCCAACAGTGGGTCAAGAACATGAAAAGCTGGACAGCACCTGGCCTGGACATGATCCACACCTACTGGCTAAAGAAACTAACAGCAGTGCATGAATGCCCAGCAGCACAGATGAACCAGCTGCTAGCAGCAGGCTCCCACCCAGACTGGCTAACACAAGGAAGGACACTGCTGATCATGAAAGACCCCCACAAGGGAACAGGTCCTATCAGGCATCAAAGCCATCAAGCTACAGGACTGTGTGGGCCAGTATATGAGAACAGGTCAGAAGAGCTTTAGGAACAACATCAGAGGCATTGGGAACAGCACCAAATCAGATATTTGGGCATGGAGCCTAGGCCATCTCAGTTCAGGTAGAGTCATAGCTGGTATATGAGCTGAGAATGGGGACTGGCCCTCCTTGCCACTTATGTCTCTACTAACATATTAGAATTAAGGACAGTTGGAATCTAAATAATGTAAATAATCTGTTAGAAGCTGCTTTTAACGAGATGGCTATAACATCTTCCAGCATCTTGCTCATGAAATGAATATTTGTAGTTGGATGATAGTTGGTCAAAATCTTAGGATCCACGGAGGGCTTCTTACAAGAATGTCCACATTGCTGCCTCTTTTAAGGCAGCGGGTGGATTATAATGCCTTCAGACTAAATAGCATCCTGGATCCACCCAATTACAACTTTCTGCTAAGGGACATGGTTCTGTCTAGCAATACAACCCCTATAAATATCTTGTTTACTCCCTAAGTCCATAATTTCGGAAACCAATTTTATAGATTTAATGGCATAATCAAGAATTGTGGCACTTACTTTGGAGCAGATGTGGGTGACGTGACCCTCAAAATAAATCACAGACCTAGTATAGGACACATTTTGGATGGTCAGTTGAACTCATCAGGTTTTTCCTAAAAAGTTAAATAGGTGTCCAATATGTGAATGTGGGCATCATATATATTTTGAAATAAATAAACATGAAAAAGGTATTTTAGTTGAATTTATTCTAACTTAAAATGTATAGACATATGATACCTAGATGTGAAATGGTCTTGCCCTGACATTCTTGTACCAGACATTCTAGTTTCTTATCACATGCCTCCCTATATTCTGGAAGAGCTATTCTCATATATTCCAACAGCCATTTGGTCTTATAGCCCTTATAGGCCTATGGTTGTGCAAGAAACATAATAAATCTTCTAGTGCTATAGGGTTTCTAAGACATTGGTACTGGTACTGATACTGTAATAATTCTGATTTTAACTGAGATCTCTCACTTAGTCAGATCCCTTTTTCTCTCTCATTCTTCTCATTGTTGTGATTTTTACCTGAGAAACAAATCCTATAAAAACACGTCTTCAACGATGCACATTTGTTAAAGTTCTCTGGTGCCACCTTGGAATGCAATAATTTGGTCTGAAGAGGACCACTTTGTTTTGTGTTTCTGGCTTTGTCCAAATCCACTGCCTCTCTGTTGTGCTGTATTATACTGATGAAAATGTATAAAGTTAGCTTGATATATTTATTACTGAAGGCTTGTTGTAAATCTTTCCAGACCAGACTGATGCTTCAGCAACCTGTGTGCGTGCTCATGTGGATGTGAACTTTAAGAATACGAAGGGCAAAAACATACAGTGCTCTGAGAGAGGCAATTACTCCTCTGTTTTTGTCCTGTTTAATTTAATGCTACGGCTAAGCTTAGCATGCAAATGTCCATTGAAACAAAGGGCTGCATCTGTGGCCAAGAAATCAATCTTCTGGCATTTAGCTCATGCTACCAAGTCATTTAGAATTACAACTTAATGTTAATAATAAAAATCTACCCAGATATTGTCTAGTGATTAGTGTGAACATTTTCATAGTTTGGAGGCCTCGTTTACACTATATGGGAATGAAAAAGAAGGCCTTGACTAGATTCAGATTGTGAGTCACTGTTAACAACAAGCTTATGACTGATAGGTATATGCATCAGATGACGACCTGTGCCATAAACTAGATTTAATGAGCACCTAATTTGCCATATTAGAGTGCTGTGTAATTTGATAGATACAGTATAGTCTTCCACATACTAACCTTTTATGCTCCCCTACACCCATCTAACAATTCTACCCCTTCTTTTAGATTCTTATAAACTTTTATATATACTTTCTGTTTTAATGTCTTTGAGATTTTCATAATTTTTTTAGACTCTGATGTATCTTCTATGTTTTTAACTGATTGCACCCCACCGTCTTTATGCTGGCCTATGACCATAATAAAGATTTGATTTGATTTGATTTGGTATAGGTATAGTATCAATATAATTTATGTTCAGGTAATATTTCTTTCAGATTGTTTCTGCTTTGGGTTTAAGAATATGTCTGCATAACTACTGACCACTACCCCATGTCTAAAAACACCCTAGGTAAACTTTCTCCAAGCTCAAGCCCAAAAGGAGAGGTGGGCTTTGATAGACACTGAATTATTCTTCATAAATATTAAACTCTGAGAATTGCTGGCCACATAATACTTAATTTTGCTTCAGAAACAGGGAAAGTAAAAGAAGAAAATTCACATTAATTTAACAAAAAAATTCCCTCAGATTTCTTGGGTGTATTGAGTCCTGATAAGGAACCATGGGGCTCACAGAAAATGCAAGCCCCTTCCTTCTGCTTTTACTTCCACTGAAACAGTTCCAGACATGCCCAGATTGTTAGGATAAGATAATACCAAATGTACCAGAGAGAGAGAGAACAATATTGCACATATTGAAGTGAAACAAAGTCATACCATGGCTGCTTAAATGCACAAGGCAGTGGCTGAAATAGTGACAAACAGAGTGAATCAAAATATGTTGCAACGTATGTTAGCACAAGGCATTGAACAGAACATGAAGTGCAGTTCCATTTTTATTCCCCAAATTAGAAAGTTGTTATCACTGCTTCTCCTTTTTTTCCCTTTGCTCTGACATCTGATAGCAAATGATGCGTACATGTGCAGCGGCAGTGACAGAGAAAGATGACACAGAGCTAAATATAGCTATCTGTCTTCAGCTTGCATCACTGAGGTGTATCAGTTCATATGCAAACTGGGGTAATAAAAAGTGCAGGTGGGAGGATGTACAGCACAGCCTAATTTCCCCTTTTCTCTCCAACATTTTCCTCCTCCACAAGCTGTTGTTTCCTCTGGACTGGGGAAATACTGTTGACAGCGTAGCTGGAGGATCTGAATTTTAAACATTGGTGGAGGTAGACCCTCTGCATGGTAGTCTGTGGCCTTTAAGTAGAATTCAGAAGCTGTGGGATCTTGTAGAGAGCCATGGAGATGACTTTGGAGAAGGAGTTCAGAGGTCTTTCAGGAAACACCAGGTTCAGAAGAAACACATGTTCCGTCCAGAGAGATGGGAAGACTGTTATAAATAGACTCAGATTACCACTGTCCCTCCAATTCTCTGGAGTATAAGAGGGAGGGAAGGGAAGACATGGACAGACTTAGAAGATTCTGTTATTATAGCCTATCTCACTAAAGCATAGATCTGGTCTTCCTGTGGAGTCTGTTTCCTGATCTGGTCTACCTCGAAGAGCTGACAGATATATAATTAAGTTATCCCCCTATTACTACAGGTTAACAGACGGCAGTTCCAGCAATGTGTTTCACTGACCACATAGCACAGCATTGCAATGTGGCTGTTTTATTGATGAACTTACTGTCATAGGATATGACCGGTTTTCTACATCAGTCTAAGTCCCAAGGTGGCACTTTTAGGTTTGGCTTACACAGTATACAAGCCTAGTTATTGAGGCTGGTAAATTGATATTATGGCTTAGTGTTTGGCATGAATCCAGCCATTTGGGCTTATTCAACAAACTTCATTAAACACACCATTGTTCAGTGAAATGGTCTGTGTACAATTCCAACTTTAAATAGCATGTACAGCTGGAGAGACTTAATTCTGCCATCTTCAGTCTCAATCAGGGCATGAAACTGCCCTTCCTGTGTGGTTGGGAACTAGAGAGAGAGGAGAGAGAGGGAGGAAAAGGGATTTTTGTAAAGGCCCTAACTCTAGAAGAGATATTATTTTTATTCTGACCAGAGGCACGAAGAGATAAACTCTTTGGCATAAGGTGTATTAAAATAGGAACTGTGCATTCACTCACAAACCGATACACTCATCTCTAATTCAATAACTAAAAATGGGAGAAGAATTACAAGGTATGTAGAAGAGGTGAATCTTGACTTTGCGATGCACTTACCAAGAAATCCAGCTAGCATTCTTTCTCGCTCATCCTTATTGCCCTATCTGCAATAGGAGGCTATTATATAGCTGCCCCTCACAAGGTTGCTGTGAGAATTACTGACATAATGAATGTGAGATGCTTTGAAAGCATCTTGATGCTCATGAAATTTTGGAGAAGATGTGCCTAAGACTGCAGTTGGATAGAGTAGAAAGAAATTGGATAATATGACTGTATTACTTGTGTGATGCTTATAAAGGACTTTCTTCTAAAATTCACCCCATAGGCAATGGGCTGAACTGGGCTCAGTGAAGGCTCTGAGAAAATACTGGCATTTTCCCAGAGTCTTTCTGGAAAGATAGTCTGTCCTTCTCCACTTTCTCTGGTGTGCTTAGCTAGAAAGCAGTGATAACTATTAGGTTTTTCTAGAGCAGGGATGGGAAACCTGTGGCCCCATATAGCCCTGCCCACATTTTTGCAGTCTGCAGCGTACTCTGAGTTCATCAATAAACAGTGTGTTATTTTTGCCTGTTTGAAATGGTTTAAGTCCCCAAATAAGTGCCTTTGGTAGGCTTAACCCATTTATTTTGGATGAAAATAGCACTCCAAACATCCCAAAGGCCAAAAAGATAATCCCGCCCTCTTAAGTGACATGTCCTTTGCAGTACTTGGAAATACCCCCAAATGAAATGCAGCCCTGGCTGAAAAAAGACCCACCTCAATCCTGAAATGAACTTTCAGCTGGTGTGGTCAAACAAGTTACAGTGAAAATGGACAACATCAGCAGCTATCCTGCTGGGACATTTCCTCAGATCTCCTACAAGGCTCAGCAATATGTATCTCAGATACAGAGGATGGGCTCTTAGGGGAAACAATTCCCTGGAGGTGGAAAGTGGGCCAAGCCCTGCCTGGTAACCCAGGGCTCTGCACCAGATTGCAGGGGAATGTTCCTTCCATTGCCCACCCCTTGGCACAGCAATGACAAGCCAGGCCAGGCAGCTGCCACCCTATGAGCAAAAGAGAAGGGTGAGTGTCAGAAGGCATTCACCTTTTGCCAGTCACTGTAGTTCAAGAGAAAATGTTATGAAAGCCGTGTCAAAGGCTGGTAGGCCAGAGACTTGTTAACAGTTGTCATTCAATCTTTTCCACAGTTTCAAAATGACAGTCAAGGGAAAAGAAAAGGTTACCTAAGTGATCTAGCAAAAATTAAGGTGCATTTTTCTTTTTTTGGTTTTCAAGTTGGGTTGTTTTGTTTAATTATATTTTTAGTGTATTTAGGTGTTTTGTCAATACTTTCTATTTTGAAATACACACACACACACACACACACACACACAAATACACATTTTGGGGATGGAAGACATAAAAGTCCCATGATGTCAATCGGACTGCATGCAAGCCCCCTCTAGACAGAAGTATTTTTTGTGTAATCTAATTCAATGTGCAAACGATAGGTTAATTGAAGTTATTTATTTTGAAATAAGATTGTGGCTACACATTTACTTCCTGGAACTCAACAAGAATTACTGCCATACACTCCTGCATAGAAGACCACTGCAGTTCTTAGTGTATTATAAAGCGGGGGTCATGTTATATAACCACAAATGTTCAGTACCTTATTTTTCACAAGATCATATAACTCAGCTTTCCTAACAAGGACAGAGAGGTTCCCTTACATGATGTTCTCCCATGCCTGCATCTTTTCAAATGGCCATACAGATCCTTTCGAAATTCATACAAAATCTCCTTGTGCAAACTGTCTGCTTACAGTCTTAGGTATGTTGTATCTGGCATTCAACCAATGGAAGCTAATGAGGATTGTAATGAGCAGCAACACCCTGTGAGGAAAGAGATATGAACATGAATGGCTCGTTGGCTTCTTGGATTAGCCCTGAGAGTGGTCCTTATAATGGACTGAAACTCAGTGGTCAGTAGGGTAGTTCTGCATGTCAGATATGTGTCTTGCCAATTCTCAGGCTTTATAGAGTGGTTTTTGACATCTGTAAGTGAATGCCTAGAGAGTTAGTTTGGTGTAGTGGTGAGAGCCAGTTTGGTGCAGTGGTTCAGGCTCCAGGCCAGAAATCGGGAAATGGTGAGTTCTAGTCCCACCTTAGTCAGGAAGCCAGATGGGTGACTTTGGCCCAGTCACTCTCTCTCAGCTCTAGGAAGGAGGTAATGGGAAGCCACTTCTGAAATTTTGCCAAGAAAACTGCAAGGACTTGTCCAGGCAGTCGCCAGGAGTCAACATAGACTGGAAGGCACAAAAAGAAAAAGAAAAAGAAGAATGCCGACTTTTAGCACTGTACTTAGGATCCACGTGCACCGTATACCTGGGAAAACAGAGACAGCTGCCTAATGTTGCAAGTTGGGACCAAGGGAAGGTAGGCAAAATACTTGGGCTGGCAAAAAAAGAACATGGAAAAAGAAAGACATCTTTCTATATCTACCCACCCATCCAAATGATGGGCAAGGCTGTGGAACATCTCTTGAAGCAAGCAGGACACATGCACTAGTTCTATCTAATAATACTAGGACTTTTGCTAGTATAAATTTCCTCCTCTTTTTCCAGATAAGAGACAACAAATAAAGATGGATGAGAAATCTGTCACATGACAAGTTTGTACAAATAACCCCATTTCAGATCCTGAACCTAAGGAGAAAATTCAAACCATAGGTATCTGCTGAAATTTGCATTTCTCTGAAAACGTGGCTGTGTAATTCACAACTCAAAAATGACGTACAAAAATTTATCTACCAATGAATGAGTTAAATGCATATACAGTGCATATACTGGAGGAAGATGTGCACAAAACTGCAATGTGCTATGGAGAAACTATGCACAAAAGTGCATGTTGGGAAATGTGTGTACAAAAATGCATTTATCATAGTGCTCCAGGCTTTGTATAAAAATAGACATTTTTTGCTGATTTTTTTAGCAGTGAGCTGAATAGAGTATGTATTCTGCAAAATGAGCATTTCAGTAAAAAAAAAAAAAATCTTCTACAGGCTGTCTTGAAAAATCTTTTAGAAATTATGTGATGGGGGCTTACAATTCAAGCTTAAGAAGTCAGGCTGCAATTCTTTATAGTATAAACAATTATTTCCAAATCTGTTCTGTCCAGTCATTAAGAATTATAAAAGGAGTGCACAGATGGCACTATATCTCCTTAAAATAGATAAATGGTACAGCTTCTTAAAATTGTATTTTATTAATCAGAGTCTTCCAAGATTGTGTCGGAGTGATTGTAATCAAATTAGTGCATATTATTATCTCTGCTGACAACACTAATTTTAGTTACCTATTTTGGCTAAACGTTTTTGAGGAAATTAGAAAAATTATATAACTGTCTTTATTAATTAATGCTTGTGTAGTTGTCTTATCCATTTTCCACAGGATATATAAAAAGGTACAACACAAGGAATTAATTCAGTTTTATGTTGGTTGACAGATTTACTATAGCAAAAGAAAAGTTGGTATTGAAAAAATAGAAATAGTACTGGATGACAAAGTAACACAGCAACAAAGTCTTGAAAAATCCTTTAATTCATATTGTTTAGTCATATCTGGGCTCCATGTTTTTAGTTATATCAACAATGAAATTCTTAACATATTAACTCTGTCTATAAAATATCTTTTTTGATAGAAATGTTGAATTTTTGAATGTTTGAAATTTTGTATCCCTCCTTACCATGACATTACAGGTACTCCCAATTAAGCTACTTTGTTGTTTTGCTTTTATATAGCTTATTTTTTGCCTTCTAACATTTTTTGGTGTAAGTGTGTGTGTGTGTGTGTGTGTGTATTGTTTTATGGTTGCAATGTTTTTTTAATGGAAAAATTTGCCCACTGTTAGCCATAGAGCCCTGAAATGAGAAACCCACATTTTTTTCTCCTCCCCAATCTATTAGACATTGAGAAAGTCAAATTTAGGAGGCCTGATTGCCCTGAGTGTGAGAGTCAAAAGAGAAACAGATCATTCATAAAGTAATGGATCTGAAAATAATTTTCCTTGAGTGGGACGTTCTACAAAAAATGGATTTCAGCTCCCAAATTCTGTGCAATGGACATTGCACAGTCTTTTTAAAGTGAGTTGGCTGAAATAAAAGGCTGTTTATGGAAGGAATTGGAATATAACCAGATGCTGACTGATGTTCACAACTGCTTCTGTTTCAAAATTAACCTGCCATCTCTCATTTTTTTTCTCCAATCCTTTCTTATTTATGCCCCATTTCACACTGTCGTTTGCATTTTACTTTTGGCATAGATTAACCTAGTGGGCACTCCATCTCTAGATTCCACTTTGGCACCTTTCCTTTTTTCTGAATTTTCACCATGCAATGACCACATTCATTACAGAGCTTGGATACAATTGCCACATGCAGCTATCTTCCTTTTTTAAAAAAAAGTTCTTTAAAAAAAAAGTGTTTTAAAAAAATATGAAATAATTCATATTAAAACATTGTGTCACTTTTATTTGGTAGTACTGTTTAAGGAGAAAAAGCAATGTGTTATGAATTCTAGATTTGCTTATTTTCTGGGGAAAATGAATCTGCTTTGATTACTTTTGTGAATGAATGAAATTGCTTAAAACTACTGAGCCAAGGAAAAGCCAGTAATAGAATGTTTAAAGACAGGACAAACTCATCCTGACTATATTCTCCCGTTCCTCCAAGCAGCTCAGAATGGTTCTATTCCATTTGTTTTATCTTTGTAACAACCCTATGAGACTATGATAACCCAAGATCACCAGTGAGCTTCAGGCTAGGTTGAAATCTGAACCTGTTTTTTTCAGTCTTAGCCCCAAAATGTAATAGCTGCACCACACCGGATCCCAGGAACAAACTAAATGAAAGGGCAAACACCTACACCTGTTCTTTTCTTTACTTAGTTGTAATCACAGAGGATCTAATATAGCTTGGGATCCTGGGATATGAAGTATGAACCCTTTCTTCCATTGTTCCTTCCTTCTGGATTTTCCCCACACTGTGATTTGCATAAGTTTAGGGTTTCCATTCATTTCAATGAGGCATTTCTCATATAGAAATTGTAGTGACAGGGAACCTGACTTTGGTCTGGGTAGCTAAGGGACAAAGCCTTATTATTATCTTGATCTAGACTGGAGCCACTGCATTTATGTTGGAGGAACAAAAGAGGACAGATGTAATTGTATACAATGTAATAAAGCTTGTATAGGCTTGGCTCTCCATTCCTAATTAATTGGTTCAGAATACGAATTTGTTTCACTCATGATGCTTGAACATATTTTGTATGGAGCAACATTTTCTCCAGGAATTCTTCTCTGAACTAAAACTGCATATGTTGGAGGTAGATAACCTGCATATCTGGGTCCAGCATATAGACCCGGGGGGGGGGGGGGGTTGAGGGTTTTTGGTGGTGGGGGAGAAAGGGGCTGGAATTCCCATAACCATGCCATCAGGTTTCAGTGGCATGACTGCTGAAAATTGATGGGAACAGTTTCCTACCATTTTGACCTGAAAAACAAATGAAAACTAAAATGGAGGCCCTAAACTAGGTATAACAAAATTAAAAGTATAGACAGAGGGGGAAAAAACAATCCCACTCTAAAACAACATAGGGGGGAAAAAAGAGAAGTTTCTGGCTCAACTCCACTTACTTGGAATTATTGCCTTGACAAAAGCAGCCCTCAATCCTCCCAAAAGTTTAAGGTAGCCCTTCTATATGAGAGTCAAAAAGTCAATTTACAAGGTTGTTTGGTAGCCACATAAACTTCTTTTTGTAATTATTTATGAAACACTTGTTGACTGATGTGTAATTGTGAATGCCACAGTCAACTGTAACACAAACTCTTTACTCTTGCAGTAATGATTGCAAACTGCCTAAAAAGAATGGGCCTGCCTGGCCGTCTCAGCAAAAATACTTTTGTTTGGAGCATAGCTTTTCCAACCAGTCCAGTTCTTGTGTTATTTTCTTTTTATCTCTGCCAAAATATAGATTTACCCTGTCTTATTTAGAGGAAGCACAACATTAGACCAAAGGCTCAAATCTTTAGAGGCTATTGGAAGTTTTGAGAGTGTGTTGTGAGTACTTTTACATTCTGGATGTGATGGTAGGCTTGGTTAAACATATAAGGAACACTGATGAAATAAAAAGAAAATCTAAACATTTAGAAAAACCCAACACTGCTTTGCTCTGGCAGCCATTTCACAAACATCAATGTGAAGACAAGTAACCTGGTCAAAAAGTTGAGAATAAGGCCGAGGCAGGAGTTATCTCTTAAATTACATATTGCCGTTCACATGTAAAAGAATCCAAGCAAAAAGGTCAACACCCTACAAAACCCTGTAAAACTGCAGGCAGAATATCAAACATTTTCACACATACCCCAAGAAAACACACACTATACCAAAGCAGGCAAATCAATTAACGTAGGCATCAAATTAAACAAAACACAAATGAAATACATATATACATAGACATCTATGAGCTATTCTTCTGTTTACAATTGCCTATATAATTCTTTCAAACTTAGGATTTATTGATATAAGTCAGACATCTCATTTTCTGGTTGAAAAACAAGGTCAGCTCCTCTGTAAAATTTCTGGAATGTACGTATATACAAATCTAAGCCAAAGCAAGAGAATTGTCTTTATGTATGGTGATACCCATGTCCTATAATGTTCTTCATGTTCAATTTAATGCAAGTGCCATTCCAACTATGACTTTGGGCTTTTGGCCATCAGTCACAAAAATAGATGTGCCATAATTTTATCTGCTGTTTGGCCAGGGGGCTACTGATTTCCTTGTTCTGAATTTCACTCTTTTTCTGATATTTCACCAATGTACTAATGACAGAAAACTTTTTCAGGGTGATCAGTTCTCTGTCGATCTTCTATAAATGTGTGTGGAAGTATGATGGCTAAGCCCAAAGTCTCAAACCTCTCCCAGAAACCTTTTGAGTTTCCACAGTGTGGCCTGACCTAAAGCTTTGGATTAGCAGCTAGGTAGTTCCACTGCCCCACCTGTCTTTCAGGGATGCCTCACTTGGCGTCTTCCTCCTATCCCCAGCGATAGGGATTTTGCACCCTGTGCTGCCTTTCTGATAATTAAAAGGTAAAAATTAAAATAAAAAAGCAGTATTTCTGGCTATGTAGCTCAGAGGCATGCATCTAGAGTTTCAGCTCTTCCTTTTCCTCATGCCCACCCCAGGAAATAGATCAATCTCACCAGAGATAAAAATAATCAAACATTATTTAAAACAAACAAAAACATAAAATATAACACCCATTTTAACTTAATTTTTAAATTCATATATTCAGTGTTGTAGAAAAGGATTTACAGTGTTCCCTTGATCAGGATCAACAATTACAAAATTCTGAAAAAAATGCAACATAAAGGTTCTAGCAGCATTATAAAATGGCAGCTGTAAAGGAATCTCTCACAGGTTGATGTGAGAGAGGAGATGATGTAATTTAATATACAGTCTACTAAAAGATTATAAGTACAATTAATAACTTCTTGCCCTGCCTGACAAATGAAATACAAGGCTGAGAAAACACACACAATTTCCTCATCTGTACAAAGAAATGAAAGAATTAGACTTAACTTAGCAGCACACAGATTTTTTTTTTTTTTAAAACCTAACACAATTTCATAGCAATTTTCTGGAACAAAATTCCTCTTTCATTTAGTTACATTTCCCCAAGCTTTTTGAGGAAACTCTACTTTGATAAGAATCTGCTAAGGAAATGATGAGCCCCCACCCTTGTCTAGCCTCTGTCTCAAGGCTTTACCTATGTTATGTTATGTTATGTTATGTTATGTTATGTTATGTTATGTTATGTTATGTTATTTTTTTAAGCAAACACTTTCCATCTCTAGCAGCAAGTAGGACGGGGGAATCTGACTCTATTCATGGCCAAGACCTAGGCCTCACTTAGGACTGGCGGCTGTGAATTTCAGAGTTTAAGCTTGCACGTTCACAACACGTACCTTTCAGATGTGTAAGTGCACCATCTCCAAGATTATCTATGCTGACTGAGGATCACAGAAGCAGGACATCTAGACGAACCAGGCTGGACACAATTGTTCTAGATAGCTCTATAGTCTTCTACTGGCCAACAATTTTCTGAAATCTATAAACATTTCTGTGTTTGGGGAAAGTGTTTTCTGAAGTCACAGAGAAAGATTGAGAGAGAAAAAAGAGGCTGATCTGAAAAAAGGAGCTATCCTATTGGTCCATAATGTCTTTATGTCTTATTAAATTTGAAAAGGAAAGTTGTTTGCTTTGTAATTCAATGAAGGACTCTGTTTTCTTTACAAAAATCTGTCATAGACTGGTTTAAGTATGGGAACTATTTTTTTCATTCTGTGATATGGGACATTTTGTTATGGAAACTAATGCTACCACCTGAGGCAGAATGCATGCTAATTATCAGCCCTAACTGATCAGGTGTAATGGAATGTGGGAAAGACCTTGGGAGACTTAGCACAGAGATGCTGCCAAGGGAATGGTCAGATAAGAGACAGCATAGCCCACAGCTGGATAGTGGACGGGGCAAGAGGCTCAGAAGAGACCCTCCCTAGTTTCTCAGGCTGTAAAGGAGATGGGGAGAAAACTGTATTTTCACACTTGCAAGTTTCTGTCAATGTAGTTTTACAATAAAGTTGAATTAATTCATCTGATTGTGATTCTCACCTGGTTTACCCCACAAGGCTGACATCAGGACAATTGCCACCAGGATTAAGAAGCTAGTTAGATGTTCATGAATGTTTCTAGTAGTGCTGTTCAATAACTCCCTCTCACCCATATTTTCATAACTCTTTGTGCAAATAATCATTTAGTGGCAAATCTGTATGACGAGTAAAAGCTCCAGTCTGAAGCTGCCCTTTCCATTTTTATTTACCTGAAAGTAAGCACTTTGTGACTGATTCAGATTAGGACAACCATGTCATGGATAATGTATAGTTCCTGCCAGGCTTCTTGTTGTAAAAAAATCTACCTCGGATGTGATTTTTTTAAAAACAATATCTCCATGAACACCAAGGGTAGTTTTTTTAAAGTCATCCTCTTAATGTGTTTTTCTAAACAAATGGATGTTATGTAGTAGTCCCAATTTAGAATGGGCCATTGTGCACTTGCTCTTCAGCGCTTGTTCAGTATTTTACATACGATAGAGTTTGGCTTTTACTCAGATCCATCGCCATCTCTATCGGTTGTATTCCTTTGCCCTGAACAACAATAATCATATAACAAAAACTCATTTCATGACATTGTCTCAGTCCTGTGGGACCTTTGACCAGGTGGGAGTCCTGTTAAGGTGCATGAAAGAACAAGCAAGTAGCAACACTGGAGGGTTGAGGTTCAAATTATGGCTTTGAAGGAGGGTTAGTTCCTCATCAAAATAAGAAGAATACCCAATAGCTTAGCAATGTTTGGCATAGTTGAACTGGGACCCAATAAACCCATTTTTTGTGACTTGCTTGTGACTGCAAACAAGCTCAAATGTGTCCTTGTGCGTGCAAAGGTCTATGCTGGCATCACATCCACGGCTGCTTGTGTCAACTCAATCTGGCTTTATAGATCAGATACATTCTGAGCTTTAGATCCCATGTCCTGACTATTAATAGAAGTTAGGGATGAAACCTTGAGGCTGCATTGTAATGGATTATTAGTATCAGAACCCTTTTAAAATATACATATGGAATGGGTATGGGAAATCTCTTCTTCCCATGGCAGATACCTGCTGAGATTTAGCAATTTAAAAGTTCCCGAGAAGCGCATTCAGCAAGTCAAATTTAGAAAGATTTATAGCTCTTCTTTCAATCTCTCTCCCCTGCCCCCCCCCCCCACGCATCCCTTGCCATATCTTCTTTATTATTCAATTAAAGAACTTTTACAAAAAGGCATTATGCAGCAAGGGTGGGTGGCTGGAAGAGGAGTATATGATCATACATGATTACCAGCCAGCTGATCTACTTATAAATAAAGCATGGTAAACTTTAGTTTACAGGCCTCATTAATTAAAGCATAAGCTAATATTAGTAAGACACAATATTAAAAGAGATAAATACATAAGACACATAAAAATCCTTGTGATTAAAAATGTAATAATATGAAGACTTTTTTTTTTACTTTGAGATGGCAATTTTATGCAAATACTGTAACCGATGCCCGCACTCAAAAATGGTGGCAAGTATAGGTCAGCTTTCTCAGGAAACAGGAGTTCTCTGTTTTCATCAGCTTGAAATATCTAGTTATTGAACAATAGAGTTAGAGGAACAATTCAGTGCCAGTGCACTAGGATATTCAGACCTCTTTAGAACAAATTCCTCAGCACACCTTTTCATCATGGACAGAGTAGAAGGACCAGTAAGAAGGCACCTGTGCACAGGTGAGGGGTCCTATAATTGGCTTAAACAGTTTAACACCATGGATGCAAAATAAAATGGAAATAAGATACTAGTGAGAAAAAATGTGAAGAAATGAGAAACAAACTGGTCCATCATAGCTAATGTTTGTTTACCTACCACAGATGCTAGATGCTACCTACATCTCACCTCTGTAGGATTGTTCTTTCTGTATCCTTCAAGCAATAGCTAGTGTAATGGGACCCAGAAAGGATGATCTGACATAATTCCAGTTTATTTATTTACTGAATTTGTATATTGCCCTTTTTTTCCTCAGTGTCACTTTAGTAAGGCCTTACAAATGTGTTGGACTTCAACCTCCATCAGTCATAGCAAAGATAACTACTACCTAAGAAACATGGAAACTATCATCTAAGACATGTATCATATGACTTCTATAAATTATGTGAGGGGAAAAAGAGCAATAAATAAAGTAAATAAATAAAATTGCTATGTGGACTAAAGTTTTTAGTCATGGACAGGAAGACAGAAAATAGATGGACAAAGTAAAGTGCTGATAGAAGGAGTGTGACAGGAGCAATGGAACAGGGAAGTGTGGTAAAATTAGCACCAAGGACGTTATGACTCAGTTGCAAATCCTGGGAGTCATGTTTGTGGTTTGCGGTTTTCGAGGATAAAAAGGATTGCAACAAGGGGGTCAGGGCCACTGGGCCAAGCTGTCTTACCTGACCGCTTGCTTGTGCTGGTCCTCATTGCAATGTGAATCTAAGTGAGTACCTTGTATGCTATTGGTCGAATTTTACTTGCATATTGAACTAACATTTAATAAAGCCTTTAGAACTTTGAAGTGACTTATGTTCTGGTGTGTCTGTCTCCCGTATTTAACAAGGTTTTTCCCCTGACAATTATTAACAAACTTCCTTGCAATATGTATTCTTATGTAGGAAGATCAGGTCCAGAAAACCCCCAAGGCTTACAAAAGTATAGCAAATCTTCAGAAAAAAAATAGTCTTAAATAATTTCTTGGGGGTGGGGGTGGAATCTTGTAGGGAATATTCATTATTTATCCATTTTTTTCTCAAGGACAATGCAAAAAATTGTCTAGATTTAAGTTTCTGAATAGGTGGAAACAATAATAATCTAGGATATTATTATTAACTTAACACTAAAAATAATAAGGAAGACAAAGTATTTAAAAGCTAGATTCCCTTTTCTTTTTTAATGGGATACTGTTATAAATGTAATGAGTCAACTACTATATTCCTGTGATTTATAAGGGAATGCTTCAGAAGTGTGGTTACCCAAATAAAAAGAAAGTTAACCATTCTAACTGGTCTTGAACTCTGTACAACTCTATAATATGTATATCTCTATGTGTGTATATCCACTGCTAAGCCAAATGCCCTTGTAAGTGAAAACTTACATGAACTTGGGGACATCTGGAAGGAGGAGATATTTGTTGAAATTTGCAATCCTTACCTAACCTTGGAAGCAAGCAAGTTTCTGCATTTTCTGTATTGGTGACTTCATTCTACCCATATGTACTTTTCCCATAAAGCAGGGGTTGACAAGTTTTCTGAGCTCTGGTTCCATTTTGCAGTGGTGTTCCCAGAAACGAGAGAAAAATCAACAAAACCTTATGCATTTTGAGAGCAGGTCAGGGAGGCAACAGGCATTTGGATAATACATTCAACTTTTAAGACTTATGCCAGGTTATAGGACCCTTTCAAATGTGTGAACTACATCTCCCAGAATTCCTCAGCATTAGCATACCTGAAATTCTGGGAATTAAATTTGAGCTACCAGACCCAGCTGCAAACATCTGAATGACCACTTGATGACAGCAAAGAAATTCAGAACATTCCTTGCTGCTATTTAGTAGTTGGCCAGATTTTTGCAGCCCAGATCTGGTAGCCCTAGTTAAATCCTTACACCCAGAGGGTGTCCATACTGGGGAAACTTAAGCTTTTCTGATAGTAAAAGTAATGTCCATTTAAGTTGAATTTGACTCCTGGTGACTTCACAGACACTTCCATGTAGCTTTCCTGGAAGCAGTACAAATATCACTGTCTTCTTCCAACTTCTTCTTGGTCCTTGTAGTCTCCCATCCAAGTAACAATGAAACAATGACAAATAGCTGCAGGAAATAAATGCAACCATTTGTCAACTTGATTGTTATAACAACTAGGGACCTCTTGGGGGACTGGGGAGATGATCCCCTGAGATCATTGGTAAAGTGGGATACCAATACCTCTCCCTGACAATCCTAGGACTGGGAGATAAGGATGGAACCATTTGAGGCCTATTTAGAGCAAACACTCAAAGGCAGGAGTGTGGGAAAGGGGATGAGCTGAGGAACCTTGGTTCAGCCCAAGGAGAACTGCCTTGATACAAGCAGACACATATATTAGAATTTGGTACCATGATGGATTTGGTCCTCATGCACTGGAAAAGAGCAGGTCACATAGTCATCCTTATATTTCAGTTAGTTGGATCCACACCAAATCTTGTGGTGCATTTAATACAAATATTTACCCAAAATCTGTATCTTGCCTGTTTATTCTGCATGGGAACATGAAAGAAGACAGGGCTCCTACACCTTTAATAACATGACCTAAATTTCCTCTCCTATGCCGCTATTAAACATGCAGAAGCCCCACCCTCTTTTACATCAGATTTCCCCAACAGTTAATGAATTGGTAGCTTGCTTACATTGTTTAGACCCTGGACCAACTCAAGGCCCCAACAGATGAGTTGTTTTGCCCCTGAAGGTTTTTGCTTTTTAATTCACATGATGATGAGAACACTGCTGCTAATACTTCTGTTACTGAGCAATAAATTTGAAATGAAGAAATCATTATTTTTTTTCCTGAAATGAGATGAGTTGAAGGTAGCTGAGGATTTCTTGTAGTTGCCTAGCAACTATACTGCCCCCCCCACCCCCGCATCATCTGTCAGGACTTAGAGGCAAAGGAATGGAACACTCCTGTCAAGGTTGAGTCAAGTAATGTATCTGGATGGACCAGCTATGGCCATTTGGACGTGTTTCCCTGACCTGTTGTAATACAGAGCGTACAAAATCACATGTATTGCAGAGGTGAGCCTACAGTCAACTTAGGAGGTTTCCCAAATAATTTGTTCATGGACAGATCATTTTCACTGGGAAAGGGAACCAGAAAATAGGAACCGTAATGGCCAAGGGACTAGATACCTTCACTGCAGCAAAAATTTAAATAGGAAATGCTGTCCCTATTTTAATATAAGGAATCAAGATCACTGAGAGAAGTGAATGGGGATCACATTCAAGCCAGACTGGGACAAAAAAATGTGTGGAAGAACTTTTTAAATATACAACATATAATTAATCTACAGAACTCATTGCTACAAGAAGTGGTGACAGCTACTGTTATAAATGGCATCAAGGGGGGATTCTGAAGGTACCCAAGTTCATGAACACCATTATACTGTGGGGTGATAAATATTATAATTTAATTATGTGTTGTTCAATAGGCTGCATTTATTTATTTAACCCCCTTCATGGATCACTGCCTTGTCGTGGCGAAGGGGCTTGTGTAACTCAGTGAAGCCATGAGCTATACTGTGCAGGGCCACCCAAGACAGACAGGTCATGACAGAGAGTTCTGACAAAATGTGGTCCACTGGAGAAGGAAATGGAAACCCACTCCAGTATCCTTGCCAAGAAAACCCCATGGACAATGTTAAAAGGCTAAAAGATATGATGCCGGAAGATGAGCCCCTCAGGTCGGAAGGTGTCCAATATGCTACTGGGGAAGAGCAGAGGGCAATTCCAAGTAGCTCCAGAAAGAATGAAGCGGCTGGGCCAAAGCCGAAAGGACGTTCAGCTGTGGATGTATCTGGAAGCGAAAAGAAGGTCCGATGCTGTAAAGAACAATATTGTATAGGTACGTGGAACGTAAGATCCATGAACCAAGCCAAGCTGGATGTGGTCAAACATGAGATGACAAGATTGAACGTCGACATCTTGGGAATCAGCGAATTGAAATGGATGGGAATGGGTGAATTTAATTCAGGTGACCACTATATCTACTACTGTGGGCAAGAAACCCTTAGAAGAAATGGAGTTGCACTCATAGTCAATAAGAGAGTGGGAAAGGCAGTAATGGGGTACAACCTCAAAAACGACAGAATGATCTCAGTGTGTATCCAAGGAAAACCATTCAACATCACAGTAATCCAAGTCTATGCCCCAACCACTGATGCCGAAGAAGCTGAAGTTGACCGGTTCTATGAAGACCTACAACACCTTCTAGAACTAGCACCAAAAAAAGATGTCCTTTTCATCATTGGGGATTGGAATGCTAAAGTAGGAAGTCAAGGAGTAATCGGAATAACAGGCAAGTTTGGCCTTGGAGTACAAAATGAAGCAGGGCAAAGGCTAATAGAGTTCTGTCAAGAGAACAAGCTAGTCATAGCAAACACTCTTTTCCAACAACACAAGAGACGACTCTACGCATGGACATCACCAGATGGTCAATACCGAAACCAGATTGATTACATACTTTGCAGCCAAAGATGGAGAAGCTCTATACAGACGGCAAAAACAAGACCAGGAGCTGACTGTGGCTCAGATCATGAGCTTCTTACTGCAAAATTTAGGCTTCAATTGAAGAATGTAGGGAAAACCACTAGACCACTCAGGTATGACTTAGATCATATTCCATGTGAGTACACAGTGAAGGTGATGAATAGATTTAGAGGATTAGATTTGGTAGACAGAGTGCCTGAAGAACTATGGACGGAGGTCTGTAACATTGTACAAGAGGCAGCAACTAAAACCATCCCAAAGAAAAAGAAATGCAAGAAAGCAAAGTGGCTGTCTGATGAGGCTTTACAAATAGCTGTGGAAAGAAGGAATGCGAAAAGCAAGGGTGAAAGGGAAAGATATAAGCAACTGAATGCAGATTTCCAGAGAATAGCAAGGAGAGATAAGAAGGCCTTCTTAAATGAACAATGCAAAGAAATTGAAGAAAACAATACAATGGGGAAGACTAGAGATCTCTTCAAGAAAATTGGAGATATCAAAGGAACATTTAGTGCAAAGATGGGCATGATAAAGGACAAAAAAGGCAGGGACCTAACAGAAGCAGAAGAGATTAAGAAGAGGTGGCAAGAATACACAGAAGAACTATACAAGAAAGATCTTAATGTCCCTGATGTCCATGCTGGTGTGGTCACTGACCCTGAGCCAGACATCCTAGAGAGTGAAGTCAAGTGGGCCTTAGGAAGCATTGCTAACAACAAAAGTAGTGGAGATGACAGTATTCCAGCTGAGTTATTTAAAATACTAAAAGACGATGCTGTTAAAGTGCTGCACTCAATATGCCAGCAAGTTTGGAAAACGCAACAGTGGCCACGGGATTGGAAAAGGTCAGTTTACGTTCCAATTCCAAAGAAGGGCAATGCCAAAGAATGCTCAAACTATTGTTACGGGTGGGAGCAACGCAACATTTATTGATGACGAGACTCTCACTGGGTCATTCAGGGAGAAGCTTTATTTGCGCAAAGGTTCAGTTTGGACTCGCAGGTCCCTGCAAAGAACTGAACCCCGAAAAGGAGTTCAGCAAGCCTTTTTATCATTACAAGAGCCGTTTCTCCCCAATCCCCCCCTCAGTGCCCTCCCCATGCCTTCCGTACTCCAAATTTGGTCAATTGCTGGTAGCTAAACCACAAGTCCTTGTCTTCACCGGTTGTACCTTGTTTTGGGTACATTTCGGCCTTGTTGTCTAGAGCATTGCTATCTGAGGAGGGAGGGAGATAAGAGCACTCAGCACCAGCAGAAAGGAAAGTTACAGAGAGTTACATTTAAAATGTAAAACTTCACAAAATACCAGTTTCATACAAAATATAGGATATAACAAAAGACTTCTTCTCATATTTGCTTCCGAGACTTATCACTGCAAAGCCTCTAGCTAAAAAAACACTTCCAGAGAAGAGGTTCACTACTTGGTTACTAGTGAGGACTACATAACCCAAAAATATAGGATAGGACTACATAACCCAAAAATATAAAAATGTAGTGTAAAGATTAGAATGAAGTTACAAATAATTTTCCATTTGTACCCTGCCACCTCATTCCCCCCTTTGAAAGTCCTTTGGCTTTGCCGAAGGGCTTTCACTCATCAGAGTGGGAATGGGGTCATAATGCCACAGAGCCATTATTTGAGTTGTTGCTTCCCTTTTGGCTATGAGGGAGAGGGTACTTGTGATAGTGCGAATAAAAATAGGTAAAATGCAAGGAATAAGCACACAGCCAGCAGCAATTATTCCAATAAGCGCAACTATAGCTTGGAGACCTGGGAGTTTGGGAAACCAGGACCCAAAGAGATTTTTCATATTGAAACCCTCCCATGTCTGAACAAAGACATGGGCAATTTTGACCACCCGGTCAGCAATTTTCTTAATAACCTTTTCAGTATCTTTTATCACATACACCTTCTTCCTTTCCTTTTATCTCTCTTCTACTTTCTCCACTCCCTCCTTCTTACACACATACACATACTCAGCCATTGCTCATCACATATCCTGTTGCCTGCATCTGCTTGCTCTCTTTCCCTTTGCATACGAACCATCAAAACCACTATAGAACAAGCATTTACATCCATTCTTATTGTATGGGTGATGCCAAATCTTCTGGTTGTTCCTGAATTAGGTCACTACCGGTGGACCTAATTAGTCCTTAAAAAGATTTGCTGGTGAAGCTAGAGAACGCTGCAATTTTAATTTAAGTCCATCGACCAAGGAAACTTGCCAAATGTCTGGGGGTTCCTTCACCTGCCCGATCCTGGATCCGTGCACCCAAGCTTTGATGTAGGACTTTCACAGCAGTTGGCATGCTCAGTAGGACTTGCTTCGGTTGGGACCACTTCAGATCAGTGCAGGATGGGAACAGCTCTAACCCACTGGTCTGGCTGGGCAATGGGTTGTACGTCAGGAGCGACTGGCAAGGCATCTCGGACCTGCAGGGAAATAGAGGATAGAACGTGCGCCAGCTTCTGCAAGTATTGAGAAATGTTCTTTTCACCAGTCCAGGCAGTTTGTACTTCATGAGATCCAAATGGTCTCCCATAAAGCATTTCAAAGGGGGACAGTAAATAGCCCTGATACGTGTTAAAGCAAGGGACAGTATTTTGGGCCATGGCAACTGAGTCTCCTAACAAAGCTTTGCAAGCTGAGCCTTTAAAGTACGATCCATGTCTTCAGCCCCTTCTTCAGGCCAGTTGACTCCAAACGTTGGCCATTCTTGTTTACAGAAAATCTTCAGGGTATCCGGGTCGCACCTGGGATCCCCATAGTCGCCACTGAAGGCAGCTTTAAAGTTTTTCAGCATGCACGACAGAGGGGTAACTTTGCTTCCTGTGTTCCCCATGGTGTGGGTCTCCTAATGTGTACCTGATGTTAGACTTTGGCAAGGGGTTCTCCTGTCAGGCCTCGGTCCGGCTCAGGGAAACGGCGAGACAGTCCTCCCAGCACTCGCTGGCCTCCTTTTAAAGGACCTGTCCCCTCCTGCCTTGGTCTCCCAGCAAACGCTGGCTCTTCCTTTTAAAGACCAATCCCTGCTACGGAGCGTGCCAGATTTCCAATCCCTTACTCCTTTAGGAGAAGGGATGTTCCCAACCCACTTGCCTATACACTACAGCCGACCTACGGTGCCGGACACTCAACGGTCACCAATAGGAACTGCGACTGTTTAACCACCCACACAATCCTAGAAGGCACCCACTCTTGGGCCCTTCACCCCCAGGAGGATGCGCTTTTCCTCCTCTTCCGCCTCACCGGTTATGATGGGTATTCCCCACTGAGTATACTCGCCTGGTCTGGTCGCTAGTCGGCCCACTCACTCCTCTGTTCCTCCGGCCGGCCGTCCACTCACTCCTCTGCTCGTCACCGTGAATGGGTCCTTGGATCCAGGGGAAGGCTCCCTGCTCTCTGCGGCGTCCGCTGGTCCCGAGGCACAGGAGTCAAGGGGTCCTGACAGCTGGTTGCGTCGAGCCGCCGGGCGTCGCTGAGTCTCAGGAGTTCCACTGGTCCTGCTCAAAGGGCCGGGAGAGTCCCATCTGGGGTGCCAGAAATGTTACGGGTGGGAGCAACGCAACATTTATTGATGACGAGACTCTCACTGGGTCATTCAGGGAGAAGCTTTATTTGCGCAAAGGTTCAGTTTGGACTCGCAGGTCCCTGCAAAGAACTGAACCCCGAAAAGGAGTTCAGCAAGCCTTTTTATCATTACAAGAGCCGTTTCTCCCCAATCCCCCCCTCAGTGCCCTCCCCATGCCTTCCGTACTCCAAATTTGGTCAATTGCTGGTAGCTAAACCACAAGTCCTTGTCTTCACCGGTTGTACCTTGTTTTGGGTACATTTCGGCCTTGTTGTCTAGAGCATTGCTATCTGAGGAGGGAGGGAGATAAGAGCACTCAGCACCAGCAGAAAGGAAAGTTACAGAGAGTTACATTTAAAATGTAAAACTTCACAAAATACCAGTTTCATACAAAATATAGGATATAACAAAAGACTTCTTCTCATATTTGCTTCCGAGACTTATCACTGCAAAGCCTCTAGCTAAAAAAACACTTCCAGAGAAGAGGTTCACTACTTGGTTACTAGTGAGGACTACATAACCCAAAAATATAGGATAGGACTACATAACCCAAAAATATAAAAATGTAGTGTAAAGATTAGAATGAAGTTACAAATAATTTTCCATTTGTACCCTGCCACCTCACTATCACACAATTGCACTCATTTCACATGCTAGCAAGGTTATGCTCAAAATCCTACAAGCTAGGCTTCAGCAGTACGTGAACCGAGAACTACCGGATGTACAAGCTGGGTTTCGAAGAGGCAGAGGAACCAGAGATCAAATTGCCAACATTCGCTGGATCATGGAGAAAGCACGAGAGTTCCAGAAAAGCATCTACTTCTGCTTCATTGACTATGCAAAAGCCTTTGATTGTGTGGATCACAACAAACTGTGGCAAATTCTTAAAGAGATGGGGATACCAGACCACCTTACCTGTCTCCTGAGAAATCTGTAAGCGGGCCAAGAAGCAACAGTTAGAACCCGTCATGGAACAACCGATTGGTTCAAAATAGGGAAAGGAGTACGACAAGGCTGTATAATGTCACCCTGCTTATTTCACCTATATGCAGAGTACATCATGAGAAATGCCAGGCTGGAAGAATCACAAGCCGGAATTAAGATTGCAGGGAGAAACATCAATAACCTCAGATATGCAGACGATACCACCCTAATGGCAGAAAGTAAAGAAGAACTAAAGAGCCTCATGATGAGGGTGAAAGAGGAGAGTGTGAAAGCTGGCTTGAAACTCAACATTAAAAAAACTAAGATCATGGCATCTGGACCCATCAATCCCTGGCAAATAGAAGGGGTAGAAATGGCAGAAAGTGAAGAAGAACTAAAGAGCCTCTTGATGAGGGTGAAAGAGGAGAGTATGAAAGCTGGCTTGAAACTCAACATTAAAAAAACTAAGATCATGACATCTGGACCCATCAATCCCTGGCAAATAGAAGGGGTAGAAATGGAAGCAGTAACAGACTTCATTTATTTGGGCTCCAAGATCACTGCAGACGGAGACTGCAGACATGAAATTAAAAGACGCTTGCTCCTTGGGAGGAAAGCTATGGCAAACCTAGATAGCATATTAAAAAGCAGAGACGTCACCTTGCCGACAAAGATCCGCATAGTCAAAGCTATGGTTTTTCCAGTAGTAACGTATGGCTGTGAGAGCTGGACCATAAAGAAGGCTGAACGCCAAAGAATTGATGCCTTTGAACTGTGGTGCTGGAGAAGACTCTTAAGAGTCCCCTGGACTGCTAGGAGGTCAAACCAGTCAATCTTAAAGGAAATCAACTCTGATTGCTCATTGGAAGGATTGATAATGAAGCTCAAGCTCAGATACTTTGGTCACCTAATGCGAAGAGAGGACTCTTTGGAAAAGACCCTGATGCTGGGAAAGACGGAAGGCAAAAGGAGAAGAGGATGGCAGAGGATGAGATGGCTAGATAGCATCACTGAAGCAATGAGCATGAAATTGAGCAAACTCAGGGAGGCAGTGAAAGATAGGAAGGCCTGGCGCAATATGGTTCATGGGGTCACGAAGAGTCGGACACGACTTAACAACTGAACAACAACAAATTTATTTAACACTTGGCTGAAATTATGGCTCTCAGTATCTTACAGAATATACAGTATAACCACAATTAAATTGCATGCAGGTACAAAGGAGCAGGACATAGGTCACATTGTGCAACCACCCTCTTGTAATCCCCACGCAAAGATGCTGCTGTCCTGAAGATGGGCAGACAGACACGGTTTTGACCCCCTTTATATTATTTGTTTGTAGCATTTCATAAAACTAGAATTAACAAACAAGCTAATATTTGTATTTAAGTAAGGCCATTCTCTGGGTTACTTTGTGGGAAGGTATGATTTTCTGACAAGTTGGAGATACAATCACTAAATTCCAGCTTTGCTTTCCACAACAGCTTTGCTCTTGCCATAGTAACTTACAACAATCTTGTGGTCTCAAAGTGATTTCTTTTATGCATTATTGTACCATGCAAGAATGTGTGTATTCTAAGAATTGGATAATTAAACATGGAGTTGTAGTCCTTTAAAATACAATGACCTCTGAAAGGATTTGCATCTGCATTTTCTTTCCAAGGGTTGAGAAGCAGCAATGGAATGTCTGAAAGATTGAAGTCAGAGAATTGCCAGGGAATTTTGAGAGACACACACAGAAGCTGAAAGCAAAGCAGTTCTGTCTTAATGACATGACACAACAGAACATAACATAACATGTAACAACATAACATAGCATCTTAAGTCCAAGAACTCAGCGCACAGGAGTTGAGTTGTGAAAATTTAGCTCTCTTCAGCCAATTCAACATTCCATCGATCAGGACTCTTACAATATTTAACCTCTCCGTATTCACTGGAAACTAAATTGCATAGCTTCCTACCTCCTCCACCTAAACAAGGAAACAAAATATGAAGCAGTTACAGACATTGGAGTCTTCTCACTGTGCCCCATTTAATGGTTATATAGATTTGTCAAGGCTCAGACCCACATTTAATCTAATTTGTACTTAGTTGCACACATAATTTCCCCCCCTAATAAATATCTACATTAACATGATCCTTGGCATTTTATAATTATGCATACCTTTTACAAAGTGCAGTTGAATTAATCAGGACTTCATATTTCTTCTCATTTATGGTGCCCTATTTGTCACCTCTTTGTTTAGAGTATAACTGTCACAATTATTTACACCTTTAATTAGCGTTGAATCATAACCCCATATGGCTTCTCCTTTCTTTACTGGGTGGATTAACTTACTATGCATGGATTTGGTGGAGAATAATAATGGTGATGTACTATATTTCTTCTTGACACTCAGGGCTATTATCACTTACAACTCTCTCCTTTGCAGCTGATGGCAGGATTGATGAAAGCAGGGAGCTACTAGCTCGCTATCTGATTTGCAAATGTTGGCAAAGAGAGCGTCTCGTGTCTGGAATTGGCTCTTTTCCATCCTACTTTCTTGAAGAATGCAACCCCAACTGAGGCTACTTGAGCTTCCCTTTTCTTTTAAATCTCTACCCTTCCTTATTTAAAAAGGTGTGGCTGTTAGCAAGGTAGTCAAAGCCAGTGTTTGCAGATCACTGGGTAGGGCTGCATTATCTGAACTAGCTGGCTGATTTCTCCTCCTCTGCAGTCCTGCTGGGTTCCCAGGCATCCCCAAGCAACTCTCCCAATGAGACTTATGTTTCAGACTTGCCACTGATTCTTCTTTGTTCCTTAGCCCTGGAGAGCTAGAAGCAGCCATAGCAATTTTCATAATGCTATGGAGCAATATTGTGCTAGGTACATTACAAGGTTCCTAGAAGATTATTTGGAGCCTTTTGAGTCAGAATTCAGGCCCAACCATGGGACAGAAATAGCATTGGTCACTCTGATGGATGTCTTTGATGGGGGAAATGCACCCCTCATTGTCCAATTAGACCTTTTGGAAGTGTTCAGTACTATCAACCACATATCCTTCTGGACCACTTACAAGGATTGGAAGTTTTGGCACCACTTTATGGTAGTTCTACTCCTATCTGAGTGGGCAGTTCCAGTTGATTGTCTTATGGGGGAAGCACTCAATACCTTGGAGTCTCCAGGGTAAGGTCCTACAAGGTTCAGTGCTCTTCCCTATGTTATTTAACATCTACATTAAACTGTTGGGAGATGTGAACTCTTGATTCAGAATGACCTGTCACCAATATACTGGTGAGTCCCAGGCATATGTTGCCACTCTGGGCCCAGCCAGAGATGCCACAGAAGTCCTAAATTGGTGCCTGGAGACTGTGAGGATTATGCATGGAGTGAAACAAGAACAAATTAAATTCTGCCAAGACGGAGCTGTAGTTCATTAGTAAACATCTGAGTATTTCTATAACATTGCTTCCAGTAGGGACTCTGGATGGGGATGAAGACTCCCTTAAGGAGGTGGTTAATGACTTGTGGGTCTTCCTGGAATCTTGGATTCTGCTCATGTAAGAGATAGAAGCCATTGCTGATGAACCCTGGACTAAGATGCCCTAATGATGGGAACTCAAGTCCTAATCACCATTTGGTCAGATTACTGTAACATAGTCTATGTAGGGCTGCCTTTGGAAATGACTTAGAAGTTGTAACTGGTGCAAACTGCAGGAACTAAGTGGGATGGGACAATTCCACCAGTGTAGAAAAATACCTTTATTAAAGATGTTGCACTGGTTTTCAGTAAGCTTTTGGGTCTAGTTTAAATGGGACATTACCATTAAAGCCTAGCTATCTAGCATTCTCCCCTTCATGGATCACTGCCTTGTCGTGGCGAAGGGGCTTGTGTAACTCAGTGAAGCCATGAGCTATACCGTGCAGGGCCACCCAAGACGGACAGGTCATGACAGAGAGTTCTGACAAAATGTGGTCCACTGGAGAAGGAAATGGCAACCCACTCCAGTATCCTTGCCAAGAAAACCCCATGGACAATGTTAAAAGGCTAAAAGATATGACGCCGGAAGATGAGCCCCTCAGGTCGGAAGGTGTCCAATATGCTACTGGGGAAGAGCGGAGGGCAATTCCAAGTAGCTCCAGAAAGAGTGAAGCGGCTGGGCCAAAGCCGAAAGGACGTTCAGCTGTGGATGTATCTGGAAGCGAAAAGAAGGTCCGATGCTGTAAAGAACAATATTGTATAGGTACGTGGAATGTAAGATCCATGAACCAAGGCAAGCTGGATGTGGTCAAACATGAGATGACAAGATTGAACGTCGACATCTTGGGAATCAGCGAATTGAAATGGACGGGAATGGGTGAATTTAATTCAGGTGACCACTATATCTACTACTGTGGGCAAGAAACCCTTAGAAGAAATGGAGTTGCACTCATAGTCAATAAGAGAGTGGGAAAGGCAGTAATGGGGTACAACCTCAAAAACGACAGAATGATCTCAGTGCGTATCCAAGGAAAACCATTCAACATCACGGTAATCCAAGTCTATGCCCCAACCACTGATGCCGAAGAAGCTGAAGTTGACCGGTTCTATGAAGACCTACAAGACCTTCTAGAACTAGCACCAAAAAAAGATGTCCTTTTCATCATAGGGGATTGGAATGCTAAAGTAGGAAGTCAAGGAGTAATCGGAATAACAGGCAAGTTTGGCCTTGGAGTACAAAATGAAGCAGGGCAAAGGCTAATAGAGTTCTGTCAAGAGAACAAGCTAGTCATAGCAAACACTCTTTTCCAACAACACAAGAGACGACTCTACACATGGACATCACCAGATGGTCAATACCGAAACCAGATAGATTACATACTTTGCAGCCAAAGATGGAGAAGCTCTATACAGACAGCAAAAACAAGACCAGGAGCTGACTGTGGCTCAGATCATGAGCTTCTTACTGCAAAATTTAGGCTTAAATTGAAGAATGTAGGGAAAACCACTAGACCACTCAGGTATGACTTAGATCATATTCCATGTGAGTACACAGTGAAGGTGATGAATAGATTTAGAGGATTAGATTTGGTAGACAGAGTGCCTGAAGAACTATGGACGGAGGTCTGTAACATTGTACAAGAGGCAGCATCTAAAACCATCCCAAAGAAAAAGAAATGCAAGAAAGCAAAATGGCTGTCTGATGAGGCTTTACAAATAGCTGTGGAAAGAAGGAATGCAAAAAGCAAGGGTGAAAGGGAAAGATATAAGCAACTGAATGCAGATTTCCAGAGAATAGCAAGGAGAGATAAGAAGGCCTTCTTAAATGAACAATGCAAAGAAATTGAAGAAAAGAATAGAATGGGGAAGACTAGAGATCTCTTCAAGAAAATTGGAGATATCAAAGGAACGTTTAGTGCAAAGATGGGCATGATAAAGGACAAAAAAGGCAGGGACCTAACAGAAGCAGAAGAGATTAAGAAGAGGTGGCAAGAATACACAGAAGAACTATACAAGAAAGATCTTAATGTCCCTGATGTCCATGCTGGTGTGGTCACTGACCCTGAGCCAGACATCCTAGAGAGTGAAGTCAAGTGGGCCTTAGGAAGCATTGCTAACAACAAAAGTAGTGGAGATGACAGTATTCCAGCTGAGTTATTTAAAATACTAAAAGACGATGCTGTTAAAGTGCTGCACTCAATATGCCAGCAAGTTTGGAAAACGCAACAGTGGCCACGGGATTGGAAAAGGTCAGTTTACGTTCCAATTCCAAAGAAGGGCAATGCCAAAGAATGCTCAAACTATCGCACAATTGCACTCATTTCACATGCTAGCAAGGTTATGCTCAAAATCCTACAAGCTAGGCTTCAGCAGTATGTGAACCGAGAACTACCGGATGTACAAGCTGGGTTTCGAAGAGGCAGAGGAACTAGAGATCAAATTGCCAACATTCGCTGGATCATGGAGAAAGCACGAGAGTTCCAGAAAAGCATCTACTTCTGCTTCATTGACTATGCAAAAGCCTTTGATTGTGTGGATCACAACAAACTGTGGCAAATTCTTAAAGAGATGGGGATACCAGACCACCTTACCTGTCTCCTGAGAAATCTGTATGCGGGCCAAGAAGCAAGAGTTAGAACCGGTCATGGAACAACCGATTGGTTCAAAATAGGGAAAGGAGTACGACAAGGCTGTATACTGTCACCCTGCTTATTTAACCTATATGCAGAGTACATCATGAGAAATGCCAGGCTGGAAGAATCACAAGCCGGAATTAAGATTGCAGGGAGAAACATCAATAACCTCAGATATGCAGACAATACCACCCTAATGGCAGAAAGTGAAGAAGAACTAAAGAGCCTCTTGATGAGGGTGAAAGAGGAGAGTGCGAAAGCTGGCTTGAAACTCAACATTAAAAAAACGAAGATCATGGCATCTGGACCCATCAATCCCTGGCAAATAGAAGGGGTAGAAATGGAAGCAGTAACAGACTTCATTTATTTGGGCTCCAAGATCACCGCAGACGGAGACTGCAGCCATGAAATTAAAAGACGCTTGCTCCTTGGGAAGAAAGCTATGGCAAACCTAGATAGCATATTAAAAAGCAGAGACGTCACCTTGCCGACAAAGATCCGCATAGTCAAAGCTATGGTTTTTCCAGTAGTAATGTATGGCTGTGAGAGCTGGACCATAAAGAAGGCTGAACGCCGAAGAATTGATGCCTTTGAACTGGGGTGCTGGAGAAGACTCTTAAGAGTCCCCTGGACTGCTAGGAGGTCAAACCAGTCAATCTTAAAGGAAATCAACTCTGATTGCTCATTGGAAGGATTGATAATGAAGCTCAAGCTCAGATACTTTGGTCACCTAATGCGAAGAGAGGACTCTTTGGAAAAGACCCTGATGCTGGGAAAGATGGAAGGCAAAAGGAGAAGAGGACGGCAGAGGATGAGATGGCTAGATAGCATCACTGAAGCAATGAGCATGAAATTGAGCAAACTGAGGGAGGCAGTGAAAGATAGGAAGGCCTGGCGCAATATGGTTCATGGGGTCACGAAGAGTCGGACACGACTTAACGACTAAACAACAACAACAAAATCTAGCATTCTTCCTTTCCAATACTGCAAGCTATATGGCAGGCTGAAAGTGAGCAGAATTATGCAGTGTACAGTGCACACATTCACACACATGCACATTTGTGGCTCCTAAATCCACCATCCAGCACCATGTGTGGATGTCCCATACTATAAGAGGTACAATAGCAGAGTTTAACTGGTCCAGAAATATGAAGAAAATTGATATCCTTATTGCCAAAAACTGATGAGGGGACTGCCAGTGAGAATACTTGACAAAATTGGCTCATTACAATGCTGCACTGCATTTTAGTCTCACATGAATAGAATTTGTGGGGTTGCACTCATGGTGCCAGGTTCACCCAGTGCTCTAAAATGATGTCTTCAGCTGGCAATTTCCAGATGTGCTAGGATTGCAGATGTGTTGGAAACTGTGGGCCACTGGGGAAGGCTGCTTGATGATCTTGCTGTACTCTTTACTATAATCACAAATGTGCCCCAACTTTGAAATTACACACATTTTAATGTTCTTTATATACTTTGTATTTCTTTTTTAATGTTTCTAAAAGCTCTAAAGAAAATAAAAAAAAAATAAATTCCCATGTTTCTTCCTTCCAGTTAATTGAAATTGTTGACATCTCCTGAATGACTTTAATCACACAGCATGTTAATAAATGATGGCAAAACTCTACTTGGGGAAAAGGATTAATAAAGGTGATCTATCTTAAGAGACACGGTAAGGAACAGTTTAAAAGATAAAAGCCTTCCATTAAAGTGTAAGGAAGATGGCACTCAGTAGATATCAGGGCCAGAAGGGCTTGGAGGTACACTTCTGAGGAAGCCTAATGGTGCTCAGCTGGAAGAGTTTCACGCCACGCCAGTAATTTCTAGTCCAAATTGGTGCTGCAAGAATCAGATGGCTGAAATATGACCTTCTGTAGTCTTTTACCTTTGAGGCAAATGGTCACATCAATCCTGTTTGCTCCCTAGAAGTAGCTCATATCGAGCAAGTAGTCAAGAGGACGTGCTGGAATATTGGGAAGACTTGGGAAGGGTTGAAAAAAAGGGTGGGGAAAGGAGAGGAGAGAGTTATATAAACTTTCCAATATTTATCATGTTTTTCTACACTGGAACCCCCAGAAGATCATATGAAGAAAGGTCGAAGGCTTTTCAACAACCCACACATCCTGGGGTGTTTTAATGTCTCCAAGCACCAGGATTAGAGACAAATAGATAAATATACATATTGCATATTATACTGTTGTCAAGAGTAGGTAGTAGTTTGGTCATTTGGATTTTTAATGAATTTTCTGTTCCTTTCCTGTTAGTCTCACCTATTGCCATTTTGGGAAATTAAAGCTCTGTGACAGGCAAGCAGGCAGGCAATACACGGTCTTCTCCCTGCAATGAATAGCAGAATCAATCAATTCTGATTAATGCAGAGGAATGAGAATGTGCTTCAATTTGTTGTTTTGATCAGCACTTTATTTTTATTTATTTAAAGAATTTATAAAGCCACCCAATTTATGATCTATGACTCTGGACTGTGTATATCAATAAAAACAAAACAAAACAAAAAATCAAAGCCTAACAAATACAAAACCAATATAACAAACCACAACAGTACATACATAGTGAAGGCTGGATATAACAAGCACTCCCTCTCCCAATAGAACGGGCTCAGTTACCATCCTGGTTCAATGCATGGGAGATGAGCCTGCACTTTGTGGCTCTGTGAAATGCTAATAGGGTTCAGGCCATTCATACCTGGATGGAGGAGCTCATTCCAAAGGGCAGGGATAGCGACAGAGAAGGCATGTCTTCTAAGTCTCATTAGATGACATTGCCCCAAAGAGGGCGCTTGGAGCATATATGCCCTGTGCAACTTAGTGGGACAAGCTGAAATAACTGGAGATAGATGGTCTTACAGGTAACCTGGCCCTGTGCCAAACAGGGCTTTATAGGTGATAACCAGCATCTTGAATTGCACCCTGAAGCCTAGGGAAGCCACTGCAGGTCATGGACTAGTCGTGTTAACAGGATATATTGAGATACACCTATTACTACCCCCACTGCTGTATTGTGGACCAGTTGAAGCTTTTAGATGGTCTTCAAGGGCAGTCCCATGTACACCACGTTGTAGAAATCCAAATGGGAGGTGACCAAGGTGTGAGTGACCATGAGGAGGACTTCCAAAACCAGAAATGGGTGCAATTGGCACACTAGATGAAATTGTACGAAGGCCCTCCTGGCTATGATTGCCACCTGCTCCTCAAGCAGGAGTTCAGGAGGACTGTCAAATTGCACACAGCCTTTGGATGGGGGAATGCAACCCCACTCTGGACCAAAGGTGGAAAATCTCTCAATCCAGATCCTGGAGGACCCGAAACCCACAGCTACTCAGTCTTGCCTAGGTTAATTTGAAGCCTGTTTATCAAACCGCCCCCTATCTTTAGATATTGGGAAAGCACCAAAGAGCATCGGTCAGCTTGGTCAGCCAAGAGCAAAGATGTACAACTGAGAACCATCAACATCCTGATAGTACTGACAGATGATTCTGAGTTTAGAAAACAACAAGAGAAAGTAAGAGAAAGCAAATCTAGCCCTGTAAATGTGAGTGGAAAGCGCCACAGAGTAAGAATCTTACTGATAAATAGTAAGCTATCTGATTTGTCAATCTGATATGCTATTTTGCACACGTGTCCCACCCTGTTGTTTCCTCTACCTGTGACACAGAGACACTTTCTTATAATAAAACTGCATGGTTTGATGTTACAGATATGAAGGCAGCTTACAGTGATATTCAAACCAGGGAGGATAGAACGACTGGTTTATTGCTTTGATAGGTTTCTCACTTTCGTCGGCACCATAATATCCCAGTAATTAACACAAGGAAAGTAAACCAAGCCACCTTATAGTAAAAAGTGGGCTACTGCAAAAGTAAAAGAAGAAGACATAGGTACCATAATATTTCACATCCAACCAGAACTGGCCCCACTAGCCAAGTAGACTTAAGAACTGCTTTTCTATCCCTTACAGCTGAGATGACACTAGTGGTGATGGTGGCAGAGAAGATGCCATTCCTCCTGGCATTGTGCAACATCTAACAGCAGTGTAGAGGAGGTGGCAAATGGTTTTCTACCAGTGAGATCACTGGCTATCCAGATGATGTCATCGGCCCTGCAGCACAAGCATAGCTCTGCCTTCAGCAGTGAAGGGGAGGGAAAAGTCTGAGAAAGAATAGCTGGGCCGTCCTTCCCTCCAGCATCTGTTGCCCCAGGCAGCTCCTTCACTGCTTAATGATAGGACCAGTCCTCCAATCCACCTTTGCTGCCCATCTTCTTTTTTTCTCCCCAGCTTATCCTTACTGTCTCATTTTTTATTATTTTTATAATAAAAAGTCATAATAAAGCATAATAATATTAATAATAAAAACATGTTTTAAAAAATATTATTTTTATTTCTTTTCCAATATTCAGTTCTATGATCTTTAGGGATTTTTTCCCCATTGGCCTCCTCTTCTGGGCTCCTCAACTAATGATTTTGCACTGAAAATCTGTGGAGATTTAAAAGCCAGAATGAATGGCAAGATATGTGGCAACGTATGTTTTCTTACTAAAGAAGCATGTACTGCACAAATACAAGCTTCTTAAACACGTAAACATTCTCCAAAACACTACTCTGTCCATTGAAAACAGCTCTTCCCAAGCTATTCTAGAAGAGTTGCCACATGTGGTTATTGTGGAATATTTTGGGAGTCTTGTGTGGAAGAAGCGTGCCACAACCGCCACAATCCATATGCATATCGCTGATACCTTTCTAACTCACACACTATCTCCCTGTTTCCCCTGTCTTGCTCAAAATAGCTATGCTTTACCTTGGAAAGTAGCCATCTTGGGGGCCTTTTTTTTGTAACTGGCAGTGAAAATGATCTTACTTCCTCTTTGTGGGTGGAAACAACAAACCACAAAGCTGCCCATTTTTTCCCAGTGGAGGAATAAAAATGATGATTTTTTTTCACTGTCATAGTGAAGAATTATCCTCTACAACTGCCAAATAGATAATCTGCAAGCTTTCTATAACAACATGAGGGAACTGGAAGGGTCCATCCCTTAGCTTGATCACCATTTTGGCAATGTATTTGGGTCCTGGTGAAAATCAGTGTCAGGTTTAAGGGAACTTGTGAGGATCTCTCTGGTGAGAGGAGCCTTTGGGGAGAAGGCAAATTGTGTCACCCTGATCGAAAGAGATGGAAACTGAGGAACTGTGGAGTCCTTGGTGCTCTCTGAGCTTGGTTGTTTGTTTGCAGGTGTTTCATTACCCAACTAAGTAACATCATCAGTGTACACAAACAACCAAGCTTGGAGAGTACCAAGGACTCCACAGTTTAGCCCTGAGCTACAAATATTCCCTTCTCTTGGAACTGAGGAATTGCATTGGGGGTGGGGGGGGGGGGATGGCTTTGAAAAGAAAATCTAGATCTGAGTTTCAGGAAACAGAAAACAGATTATGGCTTTACAATACATAAGGGTTTGGCCAGACCACAGCAAGTTTCTTCATTCCTTAAGAAGGAAACATATTTGGTTCTAGAGATTTAAATTCATTCAAAGCTGAATGAATGCTGTGGTCTGGCCAGACCTTTATATATTATCTTTGGGGCTTCTGGTGTTCTTTGAACTCAGTTGTTCCCAGCAGACTTTTGTTACCAAGCAAAGTAATGTCAGTGCGTGGGAGAATGAATTGTTTATATATAGTAGCTCATCCTGCCATTCTTGATTGGGCATAGTTTCTTCACTGGTGGTGCCTTGATTAGGGTATTGTTCTTCTTTGTTGATCTGGGGCTGCTTCCTGCTTATCTGGATGTTGGCTGCTGGGGAGAGTATGTCTGAGTGGTTTCGTTCTGTGACTTTTGGTTATATCCTTTAAATGGTACGTAGATGGAGTTTTTCTCTATGTGTCTGTTCATGGCTGATTCATCAACAGGCAGACAAATTCAACTGCAATTTCAACTGGGAAACTGTGGACGTTTTAGATCAAGCCAAATCCGAAAAAGCCAGGACCTTCCTGGAAGCTTGCCGTTCTGACAACTCCGCTATTAGTAACTTAGATGAGAAGGAGGTAGAAGAAATACTTATAAAATTTTCAGAAGATACAGAATGGGTTAGGATGGCTAAACCCTAGAAAGAAGAAAGAAGATTCAAAATAGTGTTGGTAGGTTCGAGAAATGGGCTGAAAATTGCAAAATAAAATTTAACAGATAAATGCAAAGTTATGCACATAGGAAACAGAAATTGAATGCAATGGTCCATAATGAACTTGGCAGTTATACATGTGGAGAAGAGCTTGGAATAATAACTGATTACAAAGAGAGTATGAGTCAGCAGTATGATGTGGCAGCTGAAAAAGGCAAATGCAATTTTAGGCTATCAACAGCAATATATTCTCAAATCTTTGGAAGTAAGAATTCCACTTTGTATTGCATTGAGCAAACTCCACCTTGAGTCCTGTGACAAGTTCTAGGCACCATGGAAAATGTTAGAGATAAACCAGAACTGTTTTTATTGGGTTTGATGGAGAAAGGACTGGAGAAACAACATGGAACTTTGCTTTTGTATATGATCACAGCTGCAAGACTGTGATATGAGTAAAAATGGAGGGATCCACAAATACCTACAGTGGAAGAATGGATCATTCAATTAATGGATTTGGCTCAAATGGCGAAGTTTACAGCATTAATAAGAAATAATACTGTTTCTAAATTTGTCTCCTCATGGCGACCCTTTCTTAGATTACATGCTTGTGCGGGAAAAAATAATGCTTTGATTGTGGGTTTTAATGATTAGATGGTTTGTGTTGATAGAAATAATGTGAATTTGGATTAATTAGTGGTAAGAGATTAATTTTCTTTTAATTTGTATCTATATCTGTATTGGAGATAGTCAGAAGTCATTTTCTGTTTCATTTTTCTATCTATTCTCACTATTTTAATTTTTGTCTTTTTTCTTTTAGTTCTATCTTCTTTCTTTGCTGTACTCTCTGTTTTGTGTTTTTAATCGTACTTATATAATACAGTTTTTATTTTTAAAAAAAGAAAATGTCAGAGATAAACTTGGCCATATGCAAAGAAGGACAATGAGGATGCTCAGTGGTTTGGAAATCTCCCATGAAGAGAGATGAAAAGATCTGGGAATGTTTAGCCTTGAGAAGAGAAGATTTGAGACAATACAATCTCATTCTTCCAGTACCTGAGCGGAGGCCACGTCAGAAGAAGGTTCTCTATCATCCCAGAGTGCATGATACTGAACTGAAGTTAAAGGAAAGCAGATTCCTACTGAATGTTAGAAAAAGCCCTTCCTAACCTTAACAGAAGTTTGCTTTTGCTAGAGAAGGGTTGGGTTCCCCTTCATGGGGCATGTTCAAGCAGACACAGGACAGCCACCTCCCAGGGATGCGCTGGCGTCCTGAACTGAGGAAGGAGTTATCCTTAAACATCTAAAAGGCCTCTTTTAACCCTTCCATTAGGGGGACGTGGTGGCGCAGCGGCTTAATGACGCTGAAAGTTGCCGGCCAGAAATGGCTGACGCTTCGGCGGTTCGAGTCCAGCCTTCGCGTTAACAGGGTGAGTTCCTGTTTCCTCCCCAGCTCCTGTCAACCCAACAGGTCGAAAACTTACGTGAGTAGATAAATGGGGACTCTCACTCTGGTGGGAGGAAAAATGCTGGCAGCGCCTTGCACAGAGAGACGGGACCAGTTGCCGGTAAGCGCGAAACCGCGCTTGCCCGAAAAGGGCGCAAAGCAACGGAAATCCCGCCTCCTGCGCTCGCCAGCTGGGCTATGCTCTAGGAAGGAGGCTCTGGCAAACCACTTCCGAAAAAACAATTGCCTTGAAAACTGCAAGGATTTGTCCAGGCAGTCACTGCAGGGTCAGTAATGACTGAGCACAGACAAAAAAACCCCCCCTTCCATTATATGAATTTGCAAAAATGTTATGTCAACCGCATCCTTAATTACAAAAGGGTAAATGAAATAAATGGTAGAATTCAATCTTATGATAGCTTTTAAATGCATCAACATAGTATGTGGTGCAAAAAGCTGTCTATGAGGGGATTTCTGACTTAGCGTATGCTTAGATCTTGGGTTTTCTTTAAGGCTTTGGGAAAACATTATGAATTTGCTTGATTATTAATAAAGAATACAAATAGAGTGGAAAATGCCTTAAAGCGTAGCACATCCACCTCCTAATTTTGCTATTAATATTTGATTCATCCATCTCTTACTCCCTCCTTCTCGCCTAGTGTGCGGGGGGGGGGGGGGCAGCAAGGGGGGGGTGGAAGGGAACTGTGCATAGCATTATTTGTTCCAGGCTCCCTCACTAGGATGATTTTGGAACATAATTAAGCAAATTCTGCCACCCGCTATCATTGTTAGGTATGTTGCTATTTTTCTCCTCTTTTTCCTCCCCTGTAGCCCTGGGAAAATTCATTCTTCTTTCTTTGGAGGATTAGAGTATGCTCAGTATCTTTAAAGGGTGGCATTTGCTGAATGGAACATAATCATCTGCTTGTCAAGCTTCTATGGTGTTTTGAAAAAGGAAAAAAAAAGACTTATTTTATTTCTGAATCTATATTAGGAGAGCTGATGCACTCTTATAAGTTGAATAATGATCTTGGGCTTAGATTGTCATTCATGAACTCACTAAGTGGCCTTGAACAAATCAACCTGTTTCTCAATCTCACGTTTGTATCCCTAAAACGAGTGTGTCAGGACCAATTTGTGTTGGTGGGAGGAGGCTGCCATAGCTCGAGACTATCACTCCGCATTTAACTCCCATCTTGGCTTGCATTTATGATGTGGACGGGCAACTTTATGTTGCAGCATGTCCACTGGTGTATTTCATCCTTACTGGAGTTACCTCTGCTAACACAAAAATTGCTCATGTGTTTAGAACTGAGCTATGGATTTGGAAAGTGCTAGATCCTAAAGCAAACTTAGCACCTTTCAGAAGTTTGGACTTAAACCCCAGCAACCCTAGGATTGTGGGAATTTCAATCAAACCATCTAGAGGGGATCAGGTTTGGTTGTTTTCTTTTTTCACAGATAGCATGCTGTCCATCCTTTCAATCTTTAGAGGTCTTGGTCCGGATGTGTGTTGGCTACCCCTCATCCGATGGGCTGGCATTTCACCCACTGATTCCAACAGGGTGGAATTCTCCCTTTCCATCTAATCCTCCACCTATGAAGACAGCCATGCATTGCTCCTCCTGCTTCCTAACTGTTGGGCTTTACACTCCCAAAATGGGAGGGATAAGACTTGTTTCTCCATCACATGTTTGGACAGAGTTCTAGGTGCAGCAAAACACCACTCCTGGACCTTATAGAACCTTGTTAATATTTTCTCTCCTCAGTTTGCTCTATTGGATTGTAAATTTTGCAGATTTGGTTTAAAGACCAGCCATATTTTCCTTTGCCCCTGACTTTATACATATTCTTCCTGATAAAGAGTTCAGCAAAACTCAAGACTGCACACTACAGTATTTATAACATTTCAGTTGGCATTAAAAAAAATGGCCTTAATTTGATTTTTGGTTATTTAAATGTCTTCCTTTTTGTTGTCTTTTGGGCAGACACTGTTATTCCAGCAAGGTTTTGGATTACAATGGTGGTCCAGGTTTGAATTTGCATTTCTTTCTGCTGCTAATGTGCTCCCCTTCATTTCAATGGACTGCTGAAGATTTTTGCTTTTCTGCTTGATTCTGTTCTGCTTTTAATAGCTTGTATTGTGCTTTAATGATTATGAGTCACTGTGCAAATTTCTTTAAAAGGTAGGCCAGAATATAATAGCCAGGATATGTCAAAACTGGTGCTGACCTTTGTCAAGAGTCCATCAGGGTAACACTACCCTTTTGTTAGTGCTACATCAGATACTCTTGGGGTACTGTATCAAGCTCCCTTTGTCCTACATATTTCATTCCATCCTCATTTAATTTCTAACCTTCTTCATGCTTTTAAAAGCCTCAGGACAGGCAGCAACTATTAAAAACTGCAACAGGGTCTCACTGACACAATAACCTTGCATTGCTACAATAAAATAAGTATAAATAACAAAAGTGTTGAAGTTCTTTCTAAGAAAAAGATAATTAACTTTGGGCTTAAATTCACCTATCCTCAAAGGCTTATTATAATAATTATGATCATATTATGATGTCACAGCATTCTTAAGTTTCCCATCCTTACCAGAATCACCTATTCCATGCAATCAAGATATTAACACACTCCTTCCCTCTATTATAACCTGTGCTATGCTGATGACACTGTCCTGATAGCCAAAAATGTAAAGGATCTGCAAGCCCTAGTAATAAAAATTAAGGGGCACAAATGAAAAAAATGGGACTAAAATTAAATATAAAGATCAAACTAATGACAACAGGTAGAACAGCCTTAGAATTGACAATCAATATATATTGAAGTGATGGATAGCTTCTCCTTTTAGGATCAACCATCAGCAGGAAAGGAACAAGCAGTCAAGAAATATGCCACAGACTAGCACTTGGTAGAGCAGCCATGAAGGCCTTGGAAAAGATATTCAAATGCCATGATGTGTCTATTGTCAGATTCAGCTGACGCAGCATGGCTAGAGAATTGCTAGTCAATTTCACCGCTCAGGCGCTAGCTGGGAAAAAGGGGAAGTGAGAAACCGCAAACTGATTACAACCAGATGTCGCCGCTTGACTCAAACCACAAGCGGATACTTTGTATCAGTGCCAGCTTGCCTCAAGCACTACAAACAAAGGGGAGTGCAGTGGATCGGAAGGGAAGCAATCAGCGTGTGATTAAGAAGACCTGGCTATGCGCGCAACAGGAAAACCTAACAAAGACAACAACCATGCCACTGATAGAAAGCAATCAAGAACACAAAAGAACCGGACTGAATCTGCCATTTGAGCGAGGGGGGGATTACTGCAGGTAATCTGTAACCAAGCAACGGGGTTAAGCGCGGGAATGGGGGAGCTATAAATTATGATTTAAAGTGTGCCAAGCCAACCCTGGCTTTGTCTGTAGTTACCTACGTTACGCTTGAGTAAACTTCTTTGCTGAACACATGTGTCACGAGAGTTTGTCTGAGTCAAACGGGGTAAACCTTACATCTATACCTACAGATATCAGAATTGTGCAAGCCATGGCATTTGTTGTAACACTCTGTGGAAGTGAAAGTTGGAGCTTGAAGAAGCAAGATGATGTTTTTGGCATTGGAGAAGGCTCCTGAGAATACCTTGGACAGTGTCAGGATTAGCCCAGGAAACTCCAAGAGACAATACAGATTCAATCCAGCAAGGTTTATTGGTTTCACTCCCGTTACAGATTCTTCTCAGACTGAGAGCAACTCTCAGGGTCACCCCACAAACATCCTCTGCATTCCTTAGGGAGGGGCCAGTCTCATTCTCTTATCTCGTGTTCGCTCTTCTGGGGATGAGAGTCCATGTTTCATACCTCGACTCCACACTCCCACAGACAGCCAAGAAAACAAACCAATGGATCATTGAACAAATCGACCCTGAGTTCTCATTCAAGGCACAAATGACCAGGCTTAAATTATTCTTCTTTGGACACTTTATGTGAAGACCTAGGTGTCTGGAAAAGGCTCTAATGCTAAGAAAGGTAGAAGGAAAGAGAGAAGAGAATGACCAGCAGCAAGGTGGATAGCGATGAGTGCATTGTTGGAAGAGATGAAGAATCAGGTGAAGAACAGATCACCAGGGAGAAAATCTATCTATGTGGTCACTAAGAGTCAACAACAATTGGATGGCATGTAATCAATACAAAAAATCAGGTAGTCAGAGATATGTCAGAGATATGAAGCATCACACAATGATATCATGGCATGGGCAAAGTCATCTGAGACATTTAATTGAAAGAACAGATGACACACAAACTGCCTTACAACAGGTAGCTCCAAGCTATGATATGGAATCCTGGCTATAAGTTCAGAGCAAAAGATTAATGGGTAAACTTTAGGATGCTGTCTTATATTTTTGATTGAGCTATCTTAAAGGTTGGTAACCTTTTCAGGCCTAAAGTGAAATCATGGAGTCTCACAAAATGGTTGAGGTATTTCCTCCAAATAATCTGAAATGGCTCAAGATGTCAAAATTGCGTGTCACTTCAGTATATAAGTAGATTTATGGGAAAATCTCTAAATGTTAAAGATGTGAATGTAATGTTGAACTTCATACCAAAGCTTTAGAATCTGACTGTTTATCAAGAATTATGACTGTATTAAACAAGGGTGTGTGTGTCTAAAAGAATCTTATTCAGAAATTAGAAATGTGATACTATTCCAGAAGTTAAGCAATGGTCAGAAATGTGTGATCTATCTGTTTTGAAAAAAGCAGTATTTTATACTAATCGAAGGATGCAGCAATATATGTTACCATGGCAGAGATTTTGTGATATTTTATAATGATATTTTCTATTGATTATAATATAGTAGTCTATTTATTAGTAAAGAGCCAGTTTGGTGTAGTGGTTAAGGCACCAGGCTAGAATCCTGGAGATGGTGAGTTCTAGTCCTGTCTTAAGCACAAAGCCAGCTGGGGGACCTTAGGCCAGTCGCTCTCTCTCTCTGCCCTAGGAAGAAGGCAAGGGCAAACCACTGCTGAAAAACCTTGCCAAGGAAACTTCAGGGACTTGTCTAGCCAATCACCTTGAGTCAAGATTGACTGGAAGGTGCCAAAAAAAAAAGGTAAACCGGTGACTTTTGATAAATATAATATATAAGGTATTTTTGTTTCCTTCTTTCTTAGTTTGGGGTTGTTTTTTCTAACTTTTTTCTTTTGTTCTCTATTAATTGTTTTCTTTAAGTTTAACACCTGTTTTGTTAAAAATGTACAATTAATTAATTAAAAAAATGTTGGTTACTTCAGCAATCTTACCCTTATCATTAGATCTTGTGTAAGGGCACTGAAAAAAGATGGTAACCTTTAAACTTTTTTGAGACAAATTGTGAGCACAGTTTTTGGGGAGGTGATGGAAGCTTTGGTGCCTGCAGGTTAATAGTGTCTGGAGATTAAACCCAGGATCTTCTGCTGGTGAGAGACTTATATCTGAACTGGAGTCTGGAATCTGTCTCCACAGATTAAATGCAGATGCTCTGCCAGTTACACTAACTAGATGTAATTGTTACACTCACTTGTTAAGTGGTTAGCTATAGATGTCCTGTTTTATAGCTGTGACTGCTATAAATCTAAAATAATTGCTATAACAGGTTTGATGCAGAGAAAAGGGCCAGAGAAGCTAGGTAGAAAATTTGAGATTTGTAGCCTCTTACATATTGTACAGGTCATTGTTTGTAACCAGGTCATGATTCAATCACAGAAGTTTTGTTCAAAGGAAAAGATGAAAAAAAGAGATGAATCATTCCAGGGTCCTGGTACTTGAATCAGTTTTCAAGAGAGAAGTTCACAGGTTGCTTAGGAAAGATTCTTGGGTGCAAGCAACACCAAAGGAAGTCAGTGAACAGGCATAAATGTGCAAACCAGAGCGTCGCCCCAAGTATTGCCTAATTACTCTGTCAGAGAAGTTCTGATTTTGCCAACTTTTATTTCAGGCATTCACTGTCTTTTCTTCCAATAGCCTCAGTTGCCTCCACTGCCTTGAACCTGAAAGAGAAGCAGATCACAGTCAAGCAACTACTCTGTGCCTTCTTTAGGAAAAGTAATGATCTCAAACTCTTCCCCAACAGCTGTCTAGATACTACTATCTTCTGCAAGTCCAGATTCTGAAAACATATCATACCCATCAGAAGCAAACATGGCAATAGAGGTGGTTGTGGCTGCACGCCATGCTTTCTTCTACCACTTGTGAGTCAACCCAGGTTTAGAAATGGTTGAGCCATGAACTTTTTGAGAATGGGTGGAAGGAGTGTGCAGAAACATCTCACTCCCCTGCCCAGTCCAAAATGAAAGGATAATTTTGTGTCCTCCCCATTAAAATGAAAGGGACATGGGGGAACAAAGATCTTGATGTGGAGACATAATATACGTCTAAATCAAAGTCTTCACAAAGTGAATGTTGTCCCATTTTGCCTCTATCTTCCAACTACAAGAATCATTAGATAACAAGCTGATGTCCAAACGGTATTGGTAGTGGAGTTATGAGCTCTGTCCTTGAAGCAAAATGGAAGACAATTGGATTGCTTTTCAGAACCGTATACCTTGTCTGCTGTTTACAAATGTGCTGTGCTCCCATTTACCCCGTTACAGAACAGCCATTGATTTTCTCACACACTGCTTTTTTAAAGCATCAACATCCAGTGGATGGTAGATGCAGACAGGGTGCTTGTCTGGTTAGTGCAGAATCTTTCCATCCCATTCTCCTTCAAAAATAAGCCATGGATTGGAGAAGCCTTGTAATAGGTATTGATTTCTGACAATGAACAAGAATCAACCTGGCTGAAGAGATTGCAGAACTGTGATTATGATTCCCTTAATGGAGCTGTATGTTTATATACTGTATATACCCACAAACATATGCACGTGCACAGAAGAATCATGCATTTGAGGATTATGATTGCTTTAGAATGATAAAACCCAGAATATTGGGACAAGACAGCAACAGCAACAACAACAACATAAGATGAACAGGACTGGTGAAAAAAGATTAATGTAACTCCAGCTGACATACTTACGACGACAGAATGAGGTTATCCGTTTGTCACTTTGCAACCTGAGCACTTATTATGTGTAGGGTGCTACATATGGGGTAACTAAGAAGAATTGCTCCACCAAGTATCCGTCAGGAGCAGCGCATTACCTTGATCTGAGAGGTAGATAGTTAGATCTCCTATTCTAGCTTTCTTCACCCTGATCATAAAAGGAAACCAACAGGACTAGATGAGTTTCTCAGGTGGGAACATATCCAAATGCCATTGGGTGGTAGTCAAAATAGAAGCATCAGGACCTTAGATAGCTCCAAACCGGCCATCTGCTTCAATAAAAGTCAGCATGGAGCTTTTTATACAAAGCTTCATCTTCATACAGATGGAGATATTTAAAGGAGACGACCTAACATTTGGCCCTTTATGTTTGTTTGTTTGTTTGTTTGTTTACTAAAGCTACCATATTTGGCCTGCAAAAATTCAGATGACCAATACAGGGAAGTAAAACTTTCTTTGTGGCCAGCCAGATTTTTGCAGCCTATACATGGTAGCACTATTCTTCACAACCAACTTTTGATGATTTATATCAAAACTATTCAAAAATGTATTTTTAAGGTCATTTGAAAAACCAAGAAAGGATGGCCCCTGAGACCTGTTTGCCTTCTGTTGTCATTCCGCTGGACTTGCCTGGAGATACTGTCTGGACAAGATGGAAGCAGACATCAGGACTGCCTGGATGATGGTTGCAGGTGGATCTGCATGTTGTACCAAACCACTGTTTGTTTTAACCAATTTTTTAAAATAAGCCAGAATAGCTTGGTTGACACAAAATGCTACACTAGGGGTAGGCAACCCAGGGCTTCCAAGACACATGCATTTTTATTATTTTTATCCATTTAAGCAAAGTATAATAAATATTTTTATAACATTTAAATAAATATGTTTATAACTTTTATAATTTTAAACCTTTTATAATTTAATTATGTATTTTGATTTTAGTGGTTGTAAGCTGCCCAGAGTCCCCTGTTGTAGGGAAGATGGGTGGGAACAAATCAAATAAATAAGTAAGTAAGTAAGTAAGTAAGTAAGTAAATAAATAAATAAATAAATAAATAAAGCTGCCCACCTTGCCACAATATTAAAATTCAATAGGACCATAACAAAATTCAGTAACCATAGCAAAAAAAATGCCAATAACAGCTACCATAAAAAACAGAATATACATCGCATGGCCACTGAGGGCAACAACAAGCACTACAGTAACACCCGTCTCACGGACCCCCTTAACCTCCTGACCTCCATGCCTAGGAACACAGCCATGTTTTTAAGGCTTTCCAGAATGCTAGCAGAGTCTGAGTTTTGCAATCCCCAAGCCCCCTTCCCACACCATACTACTGAAATTTGGCAGCATAACCACAGATTTGGGGTGGCTCACTTTTTAGCTTTTTTTTTTTTTTTGTACAATAAAAGACGTAATAGATTTATTAAGTCTCCTCAAACTTCCCCTAAAACGAACAAACCAAAAAAAAAAAAAAAGAATATAGTGTGACCCAAATCACCCGCTTGACTGGGTACCAGCCTTGTGGAGTGTCTTTGATCACTAGATTCAGGGTCTTTAGATCTGAGGACTTCATCTGCAATCCTTCTCCTAAGCAGTAGGTAGGTAGTATCAAGGTTACCAAGCAGGGGTCCAAGAGCACATTAACTTCTTGATGCCTTTCAATTATAAGTTTAATGCTACATCTTTTCATTTTGGATCAAAAACAGGTATTCAAGGGCCCAAGTTGGGTATATTGGTTCCTTTCATCAAAATCCTATTTCTGATTGCTTTATGATTTGAAAGTGTTGTTTACTGCAAGCAGTACCTTTGTGGCAAACAGCACCTTGGGGGAGCAATTTTCAGTAGGTTACTAGTAGGAGGGCCTATTGTCATGAAGAATGCATCATGCATTAATAAAATGACATATCATTTGGCTCTCAGGCTTCATGGCTAGAGCACAAGAGGGACAGGATTTTAGAGTTGAAGATTTATCAGCCCAACCTTTTGCTCAGTGCAGAAATGTGCAAATCAGCATCTCTGATGGATGGTTATCCAACCTGTACATAAGTGTCTCCAGCAAAGGAAAGCTGACCAACTCCTAAGGCAGTCTATTCATTGTCAAATATCTCTTTCTGTTAGGCAAGTTTCTTGTAAAGTTCAGCCAAAATCTACTTGCTTATTCTAATCCATCAGTTCTAGTCCTGCCCCCAGAGCAACAGAGAATAGTCAGACTAACTGAAATGCACAACTTTGGTGAGTGGATAGAGAAGGGCAATTGACTATGTTATGCCCTACATAGTGCTGGGCAAAATAAATTCTCCAGGTTTTCTTTTCCCTGGTCAGTTTGTATTCAGTCTGATGGAAGAAATTTAGTTTTTGCAATTTTTCTCTCCACAATCCTCATGAATGGAGTAGGAATAGAAACAAAGACTGCTTGGATCCTAATAGCATTTTGCTCCCACCAAACTCTCAGGCATGACGGAAACTTGCCCAAATGAAATCCAGTTAATGCACATCTTTTCTCCCAAAAAATGCATGAAGTGGCCACTTCCTTTTAGGTCCAATCCAGTGAAATTTATGTCCAAACTTTAATAAACATTCAAGCCACACATTGGCACAATTGGAAATTTGTTCTTAATGAGAAAAATGAAAACAGGGGTAGTTGGTGGCTTGAGGATGCTCTCTCCATCTTTTAATGTTGTATATTTTTGTAAAAATGTTTACTGTTTTCTACCACTTTTTTACTTGTAAGCCGCCTAGAGTCACCTATATAGTAACATGGGTGGCATATAAATTTGATTAATAAAATAAATAAAAATAAAAATGAAATAGCCTTGTTCTGTTCTGATACATATATAATAACAACGTTGTTAATGTGTCTGCCTTTCATTATTCTGTCATCTCTCTGGTGTTCTGCACCTTCCTTGGCTTCCCACGCTTTCATTAGGTAGCAATTTCTTTTCAGGAGCCTTTTCATTACTTTACTACTAAGAGGGAATCCTGCCCTTGATAAATTATTGCACCTAGACAGATCCAGCTAGACACACCAGTCTGGACTCCAACTACTACATTCTCTTCACTCCCTAATTTGATGGAGTGGATGTCTCCCTCTAGGACCACACCAGATGCCCCTAGAAAAACAAATTGTAGGCATGGAAGCACGCTACTCAACTCCTGAGACCCTGCAGCCAGGAAGAGTAAGAAATGCAAAGTATATTTAAAACAAATGTGAGGGGAGGAAAACAATACTTTTTTTTAAGAAAAAAAACCTCTTCATATAGCAAGTGGTGAATGAATATTTCTCTGCTGTTATCAAAGAATAAGAACACACAAAAACAGCAGTTCATCTGCAGAATGTGGACTGTCTACATGCAATTGTGGGTTATGGCTTTTCAGGTTCTGTTGCTCTTCACAAAAATAATTTATTTCCTTGTCTGTTTAGGAACATAGTAACCTTCTAGATGTGCCTCAAGAGATCCTTACATTAGCTTCATTTGATGTCTTAAAGAATAAAGAATATTATAGCATTTTCAATTACTTGCCTGAGGCTGGAAGCCAAATTCATTTCTTCACAATAGAGCTACAGAGTGCAGCTGATGAAATAATGCAGAATGAAGACTTAGCGAGTGACAAGTTGTTTTACCAAAAAGGATACAGAATAGCATTGTGTAATTTTAGTTGAAGATTAATTGAATTTTTCCTCAGACAAATAACACAAGACTGATTAATCAACTGGAACCTGGGGTAAGGCTCAGCAGACATATTTGGCAAGGTCTGCTTGTAGTGTTGGCAAAGGCCAAATTCCAGGTTATGTGGAAGATCTATAATCAGATTTCTTGACATTCTGATTTTCTTTACAAACAGGTGACTGCAGGTGGGGCAGAGAGGGCTAAATTGGGCTAAAATAATGGTTCTTTGTTTGTACCCTCCCCCCCAAAAAACCCTTCCTTTCTGCATCCTTTCCCTATCTTCCTCAGCACCCCTATCTCTATTTTCTATCATGGGAAAACAATTAAAATAGAACACATCTCTTCTACCTTTCTGATATTTGGCAGTGATATGACATTACCCTTCTATCCTGCACTGTGAGCTGGTGAAGTAGGACTTGATAAGAGGGAGTGACTCTGACCCTAACTGATGAACTCTAACTCAGTCATTGTGCTATCCCAATTTACCAAGGAGGCACAGTTACCTGTCCTGCATGTGACAAGGCCACTGTTTTTATTAGAAGTAGAGAAGAAATAGAATTCATGAAATTCCAGATGGGGCTTATTGTGTCTCAAGTGCCTTGTATTATTTTGCAGGTCACTCTGTCCTTTCCATCTGTCCTCCTGTGCCTACCTTCAGCTGCCCTGTTCATGTTAATGGTTGTAACCATTTAGTTCAGAGCCATAATCCTAAAATCCTCTGGTGCTTAGACAGACCTGGGTGCAACCTGTTCCAGAGAAATTTCAGAGTACCCTACAAGGGCTAATCATCCTAGGGATCCTCAGTTAGGAGATGCAATTTGCCAGTCATCATCAGACTGTTGGAAGAGCTGAAAATCACAGTTATTTGCATTTTATCCTTCTTTACATTCCTTACCATTTCATAAATCCCCATCATTCTCAGCAACCAGCATATATTATAGCCCCTGGCAAGTGTTAAACTTGTTTATTGGCTATACTTGGCTCTTGTGCTGGCTTCTGCCCAGTGGGTTAGGTGTTATGGAACTCCATTGTAGATACCTTGGCAAGGGTGTTTACTCTGCTTAAAGTCACTGTTGTGCCTTATGTCCAGTACATTACTTGTGGCCATGAAATTCAAAAGAAAAGCTCAGAACGATGGGCCTACCAATGAGACCAATCAACAATGTTTGATGGAGGTCTCCTGAGCTAGCCCTTGGACTGAATCCAAAATCAATTTTCAATTAGTGGGCAACTGTATTAGCTAGTAAAGCTGTGAAGAAAAGTACAAAAGGAGAAAACCAGAGTTGAATAGCAGGAGAGAAGCATGCAAATCAGTAATTGCTTTCCCCTCAATCAAATGAACAATAGCAACTGAACAGCACAGGAGTATGCTGAGCTATCCAAAAACAGGCAGACAATGAAGTAGTTTTCAGAATGGATATTAGCAAGGCTGGTGAGGTGAGTAGGCAGATCTGGATTATTTATTTATTTTTGCAAGCAATACCTTTAAGATGATGGTGTCATGGTATGTGAGAAAGACCCTGAGAAACAAGGCAAAGAGATGCTGCCTAGAGAACGGTCAGATAAGAGAGGGCTTAGCCCACAGCTGCATAATGGGTAGAGAAAGAGACTCAGAAGGGACCATCTCTAACTTCTCAGGCAGTAAAGGAGATGGCAGGAGATTTGTACTTTCAGGCTTGCAAGATTCTGTTAATGTAGCTTTACAATAAAGTAGAATTAGCTTTTCTGGTCATGTTTCCTGTCTGGTCTACCTGAGAAGGCTGACAAATGGACAGTTTCTGCAAGACCAGGTTAAGAGAACATATAGCCCTCCAGAAGTGGCTGAATTTATGCTCTTATCAGGTCCAGCTACCGTGGCCAAAGGTAGACACCCACCATTTCATTTCAACAGGATCTGTATTTGATTTTACTTGGTGCTACTTACAAAGCTGTTTGTTTATTCTGTGTCTGTCACTTAACAACATGTTGTGGCTTCTTTTGAGGAGGACTCCTCACAGGAGGAGGACAAGTCAGTGGATCCTACAGAGATCCTTCCATTGGGCTGGACTTGATCCTTAATAAATAGTAATCTCTGATCTTAGATTCTGATTTAGACTCTTAAGTGCAGCCACTAAGCCTTCAACAATAGCAGTGCTGTGCTACCAAGTAGAAAGATGAAAGGCACAGAAGTGTGAAATTACAGAAAAGATCTCCTGGGGAGTAATGGTATATTGGAAATAGGCAACTTGGTAACCTACAATCTGAACAAGTTTGATGACCACCAGCTGATTTAGGATAGGATCTTTAAAAACACCAGTTTTTTTTCCCCAATTCTTTTCATCAGTCCTTCTAGCTGAGGATTGTGGAGCAAGAAGACAAAACAGGACCCTGGAAACCAGCCACTATGTACATGGTGTCACCAAGAAGGGTTTAGATTCCATGACAATGGCCTACACTAAGGCATTGAACTAGAATGAAAGGGAGAAGTGGGAAAAGCCAGGACTGAATGCACAGCCAAGGGCTAGGGTCAAGAGAATGGAACACAAAGGAGAAGCTGGAGGCCAGGATAGGGACTCAGAGTTTTGAATATTCTACAACAGAGACATAAGTGAGTGGTACCCAGAATCTGATATGTTTCTTTACCAACGTACAGACTAAAGAAGCAGAACTGGAAATCCTACCTCAGGAAGACAAGCATGATATCACAGGCATGACTGAAACTTGGTGGGATGATACTCATGATTGGCTCAGCATTGGAAGCTACAATTTAGTCAAAAGGAACAGACCCAAAAGAAAGGGTGGGGATGCTGTATTGTACACGAGGAAAAAACACTCTTGCACAAAAATTCAGGAATCAAATGTGGAAATCCCATTGATAAGTATTTGGTAAGGAGAGAGGAACAAAAATGACACCCTTGTGGGAGTTTATTATAAGCTATCTGTGCAGGCAGAAGATACAGAGAAGGTCTAGTTGTGCATCAGATTACCAATCTTTCAGAAAGGCAAGCTATAGTGATAATGGGGGACTTCACCTGTCCCTGACATCTGCTGGGAATCTGTCAAGAAACAGAGGTCCAACAAATTTTTGTCCTTTTTCACTGACAAATTCATTTGTCAGAAAGTTGAAAAAAACACAAGGGTCTCTGCTATCCTGGTCCTGATCATCACCAACAGGGAAGAATTGGATAAAGAAGTGAAGGCGATTCACACTTTGTGGAAAGTGATTATGTTATCTTTGAACATGTGACATCCAAAGGAGGAGGAACTGAAAAGACTCAGGCCTGCATACTGGACAAGAGTGGATTTTGGCATACTGTGAGAGAAGGTAGGGCAGATCCAAAGGCTTCAAATCCTGATGGAAAAAGTGCCCAGGGAGGATAGGAAATCCTATGAAATGAGATGCTGAAAGTGTAATTAAAAACAATCCTCATCAGAAGGACAAACTGGAAGGAATCTAAAGAGCCTAGCATAGATACATTTTATGAATACATAAAACACTAAAGACAAAAAGGGAGATGTACAGGAAATGGAAGGAGAACATAACCAAAGAAGCCAGTCTCCAGAAACTGTAAGAATTCTGTAGGAAGGGCTAAAGCTCAGAATGAGCTGAAGCTTAAATGAGATATAAAAATCAAAAAAACAAAATCTTTATTAGAAATAAACAAAAGTCAAAGAAAGTATAGGTCCATGGCAAGGGGCAAGCGCTCAGTTGATAATGGGTGATGGTGAGTAGGCAAAACTTCTTAACTCCTATTTTGCACCTGTCTTCTCTCAAAGGGGAAATGGAGTTCTAGATGATCATGGCTATACCACTGGGGAAGGAATGAACAGCAGGCTAGGATAGACCAGAAAGGGGCCAACTTAGCTAATTTAAATAAATTCAAGTCCCAAATGCCAGATGGATTACATCCCAAGGTACCAAAGGAACTAGCAGAGGTGATTGCAGAAACACCCTCGGTAATTTTTGAGAAGGCCCAGAAGACTATCATCCCTATCTTCAGAAAAGGGAGAGAGGAGGACCCAGGTCAGTACATATGTCTATATTGGGCAAGGTCCTCAAATAGATGATCAAGCAGCACATCTGTGAGCCCTTGGATGCATGTGCTACAATTAACAGGAATTTGTCACAAACAAATCTTGACAGACTAAATCTTCTTCTGTGTTAAAGTTATTAGCTTACTGAAACAGGAAATGCCTTAACCGTAAATGCGCCTGGACCTTGACAAAGTCTATCAGAGCACCTTATGGAAGTCTTCTCCATAAATTGGTAAAATATGGGCTAAATAGTACTACTGTTAGATGGACACCAGCTGACCAAATGACCACATGCAAAGAGTGCTCATTAATGGCTCCACTTCAGCTTGGAGGGAAGTATCAAATGGGATATGTCCCACAGCCTATACTCTTCAATATTTTTGTCAATGACTTGGATGAGGAAGTTGAAGAAACATCTATAAAGTTTGCAGGTGACACAAAGCTGGGAGGGGTGGCTGCTTTAGATGAAAGAGAGAAAGTTCAAAAAGTTCTAAATAGGCTTGAAAAATGGGCTGAAATGCATAGGATGGGATTTAACAGGGAGAAAACTAGAGTTCTGCATCTGGGTAGGGAAAGTGTAAGGCATATGTATGGGATACAGAACACCTAGTTTGGTAGTAGTAGATGTAAAAGAGATAGGGTGTCTTTGTCAACCACAAGTTAAACATGAGCCAGTAGTGTGATCATTTTTAGTTGCTAAAAAAGTGAATGCTATCTTGGGGTGTATTAACAAAAGCATAAAGTCCAGGTCATGGGGAGTAATTATTCCATTGTACTCTGCACTGGTCAGACACCATTTGGAGTACTGTGTCCTGTTCTGGGTACTTGTTCACAGTTGAAAAAGGACTGTGACAAATTGGAGCAAGTTCGGAAGAGGACTACCAAGATGGTGAAAGTCTTTTTATTAAAGTTTACAAATGCAAAGATAAAAGACTAATACAAATTAAGAAGAGTATAAAAAGTAAAGAAAAAAAGTAAAAGGTGCAGAGAAAAAGAAAAAAGAGAATCAGAAAAAAGAAAAAAATCAGAAAAAAGATATATAAAGAAATGACTCCCGTCCTCCAGACAAGTATAAACAACTACACTTACTTAACACCTTCTCTAATATTTCAATTAAAAAAATCTCTTCTTCCCACGTCTCATCTCTTATCAATAAACAAATTGTAAAAACTCATTATTCAGTCCTAATCAGCAAAAGTCCATTAAGAGCTACCAGAAGTAATAACATATGTTTTCACCTTAATCAAATAAATCCATCACTTTCTCTGAAAAATAAAGCAAAAGAAATCTATCCCTATATCTTATTGTTGTCTATAAAACAAATCTTTGAAGTCTTGTCATTCAGTCCTAGTTTAAAAAAAAAAATCCATTAATAGCTACCATATATATTTTCAATAAACAAATTGTAAAAACTTGTCATGCAGTCCCAGTCAGCAAAAGTCCATTAACAGCTACCAGAAATAATAACATAATATTTTAATCTTAATCAAATAAATCCATTTTGTGCTCCAGCTTATCACTTTCTCTGAAAAATAAAGCAAAAGAAATCTCTCCCCATATTTTATTTGTTGTATGCAAACAAATTTAAGTCCTCATCATTCAGTCCTGGTTAAAAAAACAATTCCATTAATAGCTACCAGAAACCACATACATATATATACATATACATATACATATACATATACATATACATATACATATACATAATAACCCTAGTCAAATAAATCCACTCTATATTCCTTATATTTACTTTTAAAAAGCTTGATCTTCAGTTCCTTCAAATAATGTCCCACAAGTTGATTTCTTATAATTTTCTGTTTGTCTCCTCTCAGAAACTTCTTCACTTAGTTTAACATGTCTCTTTTGTAAATCCAATATAAGAAATCTTTCCAAGTCACTCTTCTGATTTATTATTTATATGTTCCCTTTAATTATTAAGACATCAGCTGGTTTCATTTATAGTATCTTTTTCCATATCACTCTTGCAGTATGACATTTTTAAATCCATTTTCAGATCCATGTTCAGATGAGCCTCAGTCTCTATTTTGTCCAGTAAAAATCAGTTCCTCTTCTGTAGCCTCTGTTAAATCCATTTTTATAGTGGCAGATAATCTTAAGAGTAATTTCTGGGTACATTTTCCCCAAATATCCTTCATTTCTTCTATAGTCAATTAGTATTGCTCCATTTTATTATTGGGTCTCTTCTTTAATTGTAATCTTTAGTTCTCTCTGATTCCCTCTAGTCAACCTTCAAAGTCCTTATCATATATTTATTTTCCAATCAACAAAACTTTCCCATGGGAGGATTTCTTACAGTTAATTTCAAAATCTTCATATATATTTTTATAAAATTTTAAACAACCCACAGGAAATATTTTTTCAAGTCCATCTGGCCCCTTAACTTTTCAAAATCAACATTCTAGTCCCCCTTTTGCTGTTTTTCAAAAGTATTTTTTTTCTTTTTGATCCTTAAACTTACACGAAATTTCTTTCATCAAAGATAGAAGGAAACTCTCCTAGTGTAATGAAACTTGCCCTTCTGAAGGTTCCTAACATCCAAAAAATCAATTACAGGAAATTTCCTAAGGTGATTAAGAGAGAAAGTGGGCAAACCCAGCATCCTTTTGAAAGGGCCAAATCTCAGCTTAGGCAAGATGATTTCCCCCCATCTCCCAGAGCTCTAAAACCTGTCAGAGATCACTATTTTATGATCTCTTCATGGGGAGCCTCTGTATGAAGCACACTTGTGGATGATCCTAGTCTTCTCCTTAATCCAGAGAGAAGTTCCAAGGAGCCAATCCATTCACTGGATTCTTTTTCCACTGTGGCCATCAGCTCCACTCTTCATGAAGCCATCTTCAGTCCACCATTGCTTCCCTGGAAGTTCACAAGATGATGAAAGTCTTGAAACCAACACTTCTGAAAGACATTTAAAAGATCTACAGAAAAAAAACCCTGATATGATAGTCTCTAAACATCTGAGGAGTTGTCATACAGAAGGGACGGATTAAACTTAAAAGTACAAAGTTTCAGGGTAGACACTGGGGGAAGGTCTTGATAGTCCAAGCTGCCAGCCAGTGGAACAGGCACCCACATGACTTGGTGAGTTTTCCCTTGTTGGAGATCTTCAAGCAGAGGCTGCGTGGATGTCAGAGATGCTTTAGTGGATTATGTACTGTACCTAGATGGTCCTTAAAATCCCTTCCAACTTGATGATTTCTTTTTTGGGAACAGAGCACTGCTGGAAGCAATGTCTGTCATTCTTAAGCCTGTGCAATCAGTAATACTTTAATGTATTTGTACAGTGTGCTGCTTTTCATACAACTGAATTTCAAAATTGTTTATAATAAATAGTAGCTTTGGAATCCAACTGTCTCTCACTTTCTCAACCCTTTGGAGTTACAGTTAGGACTCTCCCTTGTTTGGTTTGACTTTGGGACTGGTTTGCTGTTTATCCTGCTACTTCATCTCTCTGGCCATGAATTGATTCATTTGAAAAGTCCGAATAACTCTGCTTATAACTGTACTTCCCCAAGTCTTGTAGTCTAGGATGGATATGGAAATGATAAAGATATGCTATGATAAAAATGTTTTCCTTTTATTCAGCATTGCAATTGCAATTCTTGTTCTCATTTCATCATAGTGAGTGATAATCCATTCATCAGCCAAGTGCCTTTCTGGGCAGTCAATGATCAGACATTTACTGATAAAGGAACAAGGCTTTCCCGGGGGAATAGCAGAGACTCTGAGTTGGCTGTGGCACCTTTTACTGCTTTCCCTAGCTTTCCTCACAGGCTGCTGCTGGGCATTTGAATATATGTTTTGACTCACAGTTGTACAAGATTATTAACTAACTGCACTGTGCTAGCACTTGGAAAAAGAACAGCTCAAGGTTGGGGACTTTTTCTCTCCTGCTCTTCAGGATAACACTTAATCCTCTTTGTTTCTTCATACACTACTTCTTTTGTTCCAGAGAAATGCTTAGAGCACAATATTCATGTTATCCTGTAAAGTAGGAGCTCTGTTTGAAGAGCTGCATCTTTACCTTAAAAGTTTGGAAGCAAAGAATGAACAATGTGAAGTTTCTGTCTTCTTCTGAAGCCCAGAGAATGTCCTGCCAACTAGTTCTGACAACTTAACATCAGCCAGCACATATTCGAAAGGGCTTGTACAGTTTGCACTGAGAACTTTGGAGCTGTGCATCCCCATGGGGTGTTCAGAGCTGCCGACCTTTTTGATCTCTTGCTTAACTTGTCTTCATGACTTCGATGGTCCTTTCAGATGGATGGCTACCAAGAAAATACGAATGGTTGATGTTTTCCAAATCCATGCCTTTGTTCTTTTAAATCTGTACATTATTAAAAGAAGGGAAAGTAGAAACTTCAGTACTCCAGAAAAAGCTATCAAATGTGTGTTGCAGAACGTCAGATAGTCACTAGATGGGAGCAAAGAGGGTTTTTAAAATGTTTTAAAATTTGGTTGTCTGGAGTATCTCAGCCCAGATCTAGGAAGCCTTCCACTGCATGTTGCTGAACTAAAACTCCCAGCTTTCTTCAACATCGGCCTTCCTGGGTGACACACCTGGAGGTTGAGTTCAAAGGATGATGCAGGAAGCCAATATTTTATCCAAACAACAAAACGGGCCTCATGAAGCAACTGTCCCTCTTACATACTTGCGTGCAGTGCTGTGATGCAAGTATGAAAGCGGTTGGGATGTTGAGACCACATTTCATGATTTGCCTCCCCGTGCCCCACCCCCCTGCCTAATGCCCAAATGTGCTGGATATTTGGAAGATCACAGGTTCCCCAACCCTGGCTTAAAGTTCAAACCTAGATGATCCTCTTTCTATAAAGTCAAATATTCTAACCTGTACAACAATGAGTGTTAAAGGTATTAGTTAATGTTAGTTGAATAGTAAAGTTAGCTAGATAATGGGGAAATAACAACCATAGGTATGTAGCAGCTCGCGCTTTATAGCAATGGACTTTATCAGCAAACTCAGTGGTGGTGCATTTGCTTTATTAAAACCAGATGTTCCAAAGAAAGAGAGAACAGCTAAGAAGACATAAGAGAGTAATAAGATAAAGTAGGCCAGTGGTTCCCAATAGGTATTCTGGGGATTATTGCAATCCATGTAGGTAATGCAGATCACTCCTGGTATGGGCAAAATAAAAGTAAAATACAGTTTTCCCCCAGTGGCTTAAATTTCATGAGATTACCAAAACCACAAGATAATTTGGCTTTCTTGCCCCAAATCTCTAAGATTTCTGATGGGAACATTAAGCTCTCATGAAATTTGATAGTCTCATGAGTTTTCAAACCTTTTTTTAAAATAAATAAATAAATAAAATATTACTGTGGGAATCCCACAAACACCACTCAGAAGGATCACATGTGCCAGAATACTCAGAGGGGCATTAGTGCCAACCCTTGGTTTATGTAGCGATCTGAAAACCTCTTAACCATAATTAATTGGTTTCATAAAAGAAGAAATTAGGGACTTCTGCATTAGACCACAGATAGCAAGACGACAATTTATTCCATTACTTCTTAACTCCCTTAAATTGGAGGGCCAACTCTCTCAACACCCCAAAAGCTCTTCCCACCCAAAAACCTGACAGAACCCCCTTCTTTTCTTCTATTGGCTCTCAGGCATCAGATGACCCCCTCTGGGCACATCAGGCTGCTTCCCAGTACAGACCAGAAGACGGAAGAGTGAAGGAAAGTTCAAAGTTGTGAGCATCTGGAAATCGCTGGAGTGGGGACACTGAACACAGTCTTTCCTACAGTAGTGAGATGGGCTGCATTTTTATTTAAATGATAGTACATGTTTCTAAATGTGCAATTATATTAATAAGACAACAGAAGTAAATTCTATGCAAATCTGTGCCTTCTTTTTCTCCCTTTCTCTTTCTGAAGATACATATTATCTTTTTGGATGAAGACCAAGGCCACCTTACTTAGATTCTGCCTAAAAGCCCCATCCCTTTTCTGCTCTATTTCCATCCATTTCACCCCTCATGCCATCCTCAAAATTCTACTCACGCCTCTGCCTAACTCTATATGGATATTGTTATGTACAACTGTATGCAGTTAATTGCAAGGGAGGAAATATACTATATCTGAATCTGTAGGTCTTCTTGGAATTTTCCTTCACTTCCATGGAGCACAATTGTGCCTGCAGAGGCTCAGGTCCTGTATTTTCTGCCTGGAAATCCTTAAACTCAGGGTTTGTTTTGTTTTTTTTTTCAGATGGAGTTGTATCCTTTTCCACAGCATAAGCTTTTTTAGCCCACAAAGAAAATCTTGTTTATGCACTGGGCAAATCTGTAGAAATTAGAACCCCAAAAAGGTGATACAATCTTTGTGTCTCCTGCAGCAACTAATGTAGAAACATAGCAATATATTTTTGTATACTATAGCATTGAGATATAGAAACACAGTGAAGAAAGTATAGAGACATGGCAATATGACTTTGAAAACATTTACCGTGAAAGATATATCTATGATGGGTACCATATCTGGAGTGCAAAAATCTGATTAGCTACTAGATGCAGTAAAGAGATACAGAAAACATAACTATTTGCTGCCAGCTAGAGGTTGACTGGAGTTTCGCAGCCCAAATATGGTAATCCTAGTTTGTGGAGTCCTTGGGATTCTCTGAGCTTGGTTGTTTCTTGCAAATGTTTCATTACCTGGCTAGGTAACATCTTCAGTGTTAGAAGGGAGTGGGGTTTGCCCTCTGTTTATATACAGTGGCATGCCCTGCCAGTGTTGGTGGGGGGTGGGCGAGTTTTGTTTTGTTTTATTTTTTCCTCCTCTGGTAGTTCCTTGATTAGGGTATTGTTTACCAGAGGGGGAAAAAATAAAACAAAACAAAACCTCACACCCCCACCAACACCGGCAGGACAAGCCACTGTATATAAACAGTGACAGCCAACCCCATCCCATTCTAGCACTGAAGATGTTACCTAGCCGGGTAATGAAATGTTTGCAAGAAAGCAACCAAGCTCAGAGAACCCCAAGGACTCCACAGTTCAACTCTGAGCTACACATATTCTCTTCTGTTAATCCTAGTTTAGTGTAATCTGTACCAATGTCATCTGGACAGAAAGATTGAATATATGGATGTTTAAAATGATTTATTTACTAACTGATCTACGTGTTGTGGAATGACATGGGAATGAGGCAGAAGAATGGGGAAGTATTAGAATGGAGCATCTAATAATCTACAATGTGGAGGTTCACATTTTTAAACAGCCTGCCTTGTAAAAGAAACCCTCTATAAAATCAATGCTATCAAACTCCAAAGAGACAATCTGGACTAGCCTTTATAAGCTAGAAGTGTTTTTCAATTATTGAGAATTCTGAATGTAAGGAGCCTTCTAAAATGTGATGTGCGAGCCATCTACTATTTGAAGTGGTACCATCTATCTTAGCACCTTCATTGTGTGTAACTTGTGCAGACCCTGCCTAAATTATCCCCTTTTCAGAATGTTAGAGAGAGGCAATCAATTGTTCATTCTTTGATGAAGTCATGTGGATTTCCAATTTTGCTTCAGTCATGGTCTAGACAGATATTGTATTCTCTAGTTATTAAATTAGACAGTCGCTGTGTATTTCTTTCCTAACTTCCTTCATTTCTGAACTGTATGGACAGTGATGCCAGGTGTACAAAGCAGCAGAAGCTGCTCAGAAATTCAAAAGAAGGGTCTGAAGCTGCGTGCAGCAGGTTCTTCCCCCTCTCTAGTGCATTGCATCTAAGCCACTTCTTTGAGGATGTTGAATTAGTTTGTCATGGATGCTCTAAGTCTTCAATAGTAGGAAAGAATACTAGTCAATAAAATTCTTAACAGTGTAAATTATGTACACTAAGTAAGTAACAGTTTAGGGGGGAAAGCAGAGTCTAATGGGTTTTCAGCCAAGAATACCATAAATCCCACAAATATTTAGAACCTTTTACAAGTGAAACAACATTCGTAGTGATAAAATAGATGTTTGCAATTGTTCTTACAAATTTCTGGATGTTTATTGAAATGTTAAATAGCCTTATGTGTGCACCGCCACCAGCAAGTGTAATTAAAATTTTCCTAAACATATATAATTTATGGCACACTTATTCTCTTTAATAAGAAAGAATTTAAAGGCTTAAGAAGCCTTAGATGAATTGCCCCAAAGCCTTAATGAGGTTTTACATCTTACTCAGTACTTGAACTATCTTTAATGACTTTTTACTGTTGAGATGTCCTTAAGGTTTATTTACCAGCCATTTTATGCCTCAAGTAAAGCTCGCACAGTCTGCCCTCTTCTTGCCCCATCATCTGCTGGGTTTCACTAGGAGTGGGAGTGGGGGCTGTTGTTGAAAAGCAAAACACACACCTAGTGGTTTCCGCTCTTTTTATTTTTTCCAATGAAAGATTTCAGTCACTCAATTAGACAGCTAAAGCAGACACAGATATTGAAGTGCCAACTAGTTCTGCATCTGTATTTATTCTCTTCTAGGTTGGGACAGATACACAAACTTTCCAAGTATGTTCCACATAAGAACAACTACTATATCATGGTTCAAGGAGAAGGAAATGATCGTGCCGAGTGCCAATTGATTGGCCTTTGTAACTGTCATGTTACAAACTGCCCAATCACCTCTTTTTGTAATTTTACAAAGGACAGATTTGGAGATAATTGTGTCAATCATGAAACTACTCCTCCCTCCCCCCAATCTAAAAAACTCAGATACATTAGATGCAAAACCATCAAAATTATTGCTGTGGAAAAAAAAAAGTCTCATGCAACAGTCATATTCGTTTGAAAAATTTCCCCAAAGCAGGGTGGCAAAAAAATATGATAAACCTGAAGACAGGTTTATATGTTCACTTCAAAAAGACAATCATAATTAAAAAAGCAAAGTTCTGGGTTGTCCTCAGCTTTGAAAAAACAGACTTGCTGTTAGAAAAAGGTGGTCTCTATAGCAGTCCCTTGAATTTTTGGTATGAATGTTGAGCTTTGTCTACAAAATGGTCACAAAGTAATCATCTGTTGCAATAGTTTCTATTTTTCATCCAAATGAAGAGACATTCCCTCTGCTCCCCACCCCACCCCACCTCCCTTTGCCATCTCAAAATTACTCTCAAGAATTGAGTTATGGCCATAATGTCAGAAATAGTATATTTTCTACATGCTACAAAAGAAATATAGAAGAACATTTGTTTGTTTAGAAATGGTCCATTTTTATTAAGTCCTGCAAGTGACCAATTAGTCGGTGGTGGTGAAATATTATAACAGTTTTATCTATAAGAACCTACGTGCTTTCAAAATGTTCACAATAAATAACATTAAATATAAAAGTGCAGCAATAAATGCTCATTCTGGATAAGAATTCCTCTGCCCCCCCCCCCCCCCCATAATTAAGAGAACTCTGATTCTGAACTAAGAAGTACGTATGTGACTTTTGCACAGGGATATTTGTAGAGGGAGTAAAACAAGTCAAGATGGTGGCTATGACTGTGCAAAGCCCCAACCCTTTTTACTCTAACCCAGCCAGCTTCTTAAGTTTTGTTTTGTTTTGTAACCTCACCCCACAGCTTGTGCAGGTATGTTCAAATAAGTCCTATCCAGTTCAAAAGGTATTCACCATCAATGGGCACAACATTTGCAGCTTAACAGATTGTGTGTGTGTGTGTGTGTGTGTGTGTGTGTGGCTGGCTGGCTGGCTGGCTGGCTGGTTGATTCATTTATTTATTTTTGCATGTTTTCAATAGGGGATATAGCTCCTTACACCAGAAAGCCATCTACTGTTGTGTTCAGAAGCATAATGGATACTCCCATTAAGTCTGTGTCAGACAGGTCATTGAAAAAAATTGAAATGAAGTCATTGATTATTCATTAGTAATTCAGCCTGTGCAGCTGGGGAGCAGAAAGGCAGTGTTTCACTTCTTTCCATGGAAGGAACAATGGATACTAATGATTCAGCGTTACTTGCATGCTATTTCATTTCTTGTGTGAAAGGTACTCCCACGACTGCATGAATGGAAAATATGGCTCTGTTTGTTTTTGAAATAGATCATTATTTCCTAGCTGTTATTCCAACAGATTGGAATTCTGGAGTCTAACTGCAAGGTTGGGTCCCCTTATGTGTCTCTTTCTGGGACGTGTTATATGAAAGCAAGAACTAAAGAAGACAACATGGCGGATTCTCTGCTGTTGGTCTTGCAGAATTATTGGATTAATGGCCTAATCACACAGTCACAAACCCAACTGAGTTAAGTACAGCTTACTTACAGATAAGTAGTACACTCCATGAAAAAGGAAATTGTCTGTAGCAGGGATTATAGACATGGGAACCTTTTTATTTATTCTGCGAGTTCATCCACATACTATTTTGTGAAAAAAAATGTTTGGGGAGCTACTCAACAGCCTCATTTATAGCCATTTCAGTTTAGTACAACGTGATTTTTAAACATTAGAATCCAGCATAGAATTATATATACAGTAATCTAATGGGGACGGTTTCTCTTAAATTTGCTTATACTCAAGCACAGCTTTTTCCCAGCCTGATAACCTCAAGACCTACTGAACTTCATCTTCCAGAATCCCTAGCTAGCAGGACTAGTGCCTGGGAAATAATGGAGACCAGAGGTTAGGGAAGTCTGAGCTAACCTATGCCTCTAATGTCTTGGAAATATATAATATCTATAAAGCTAGCCTAGAGAATAATCTTGAATAGCTGTCTGATGAGATTAAAACCAAAAAAAGCAAGATTCTCATAAAGAGGACTTTCTTTCTCCTACCTTGTTATTTTGGGTGGAGGATATAAAAGAAATTACTGTAAATGGCAATGTTTGTAACAAGCCTCAATGATGTCAACGTGTGCACAAACACGTGCACCATGATGTCATCATGCAAATTACACAACTTGTGCCATGATGTTGGATGCATATTCATTATGATATAGGTGTTCTCATTTGGGCCTCCTGCAGATCCCTGTGATCATGAAGTATAGTAGGAGGGAACTGACATGATCCTTCTCAATAGATTCTTCCATGGGATGGGGGGATGAATGGAGCAATGAAGATTACTAGCACCTCATTCTCCAGTCAAAAAGACTCACACGCACACACACACACATACAAACATATTGGTTGCAAAGATGCATCCAAAAGAGATAATCTATTCTGGAAATGCCCATATTGAAAAGGAGTTGTTTTTTGTTCCTTGAGGTTCTCAGGTTGCTCCAGTGGTCTCTCTTAAGGGAACAGATCCCTGGCTTGGGAGTTTTCCTGGACTTGTGGCTACAGCTAGATGGGCAAGTGGAGACAGTGGCCAGGAGGGTCTTTGCCCAGTTCCAAATAACCATGAACTATAGCCCTAACTGGAGGTGGGGAGATCTCACATAGTAACTCATGCCCTCATCACTATAGTACTGTATGCCTCATTGAGCTGCTTTTAAAGACTAGTTGGAAGCTGCAATTGGTGTAAAATGCAGCAGCCCATTTAGTATCTGGCACTAGACACCAGAAGCACATAATTGTGCTGTGCTGCCCATGGTCCCTGTACTGGTTGCCAGTTCAAAGTGCTGGCTTTGACCTGGGGAGACCTATATGGCCTGGTACTAAGGTACTTACAGGCTGTGACTTCTGCAGCTAGAGACAACCCACTTAATATGAACATCTCAGGAGAAAGTGTTGGTGGTCCCCCACTTTTGCAAAGTAAAGGGGCTCAGCCAGGAGGGAGTGTTTTTGAGTTTTGGACCCCATGCTATGAAACAGCCTTCCCACAGGGATCAGAATTGCCCCTATATTGATAGTCTCATGGAATACGGTATAGATGGAGCTCTTCCAGAGGGTTCTGATGATGAATGAGCACTATCTTGCTGATTGTTGGTGTGTGAGTTCCATTATTTTTGAGCTGGTACTCAAACTGAATGTATTATTACTGTAGATGTTTTAATGATGTTTTAACTATGTTTTAACTGTGGATGTTTTAACTATATTGTTCTGCTGAACGGTGTCAAGAGTCTGACATAAATTGCAGCAGGATGGAATTTGCATAAATAAATTAATTAAGTAATACAATAAGTGAAATGGAGTTTTCTTTAAAGTATATGCACTGACTAGCTACATTTTAAAATGAAAAGCTGTATATTTGAAATACACACACACACAAACACGCACACACACATACAGAATTGTGCATATTGGGGAAAGTTGTGAATGATAGGAAAGGAAGATTTTCCCAGCTTTTTTAATCACATAAAGTTTCAGGGAATAGACTGATACATAAATATCTGCAATACTGATACATACCCAATTTTCACTGATAACAACCCTAGAGTTCATTTGTAGAAAACTGTCAATATGGCTATATATTTAAGGGAAGAGATAAACATAAACATTTGTAGATGTTTTCTTATTCTTTTTTCCTTGCTCCTTATTTGGAAAATTGTCACTGGTTTTCCTTATTAATTTTAGACAATTAAGTTGGGAGAAGCAGTTCTTTCAACATGCGCTCTCTCACTTGGAAATTTCCTGTATGTATCCTCTATTACATGACAACATCTAATAATATTACGATGGGCCATCTTTTGGCATGTTTTAACAAATAAAAAATATGCATGTTTTCTCCCTGAAACCTCTATAGGACCTAGTCTTGGAATAAATTGAAAATGGAATGAAATTATACAAAGGAAAAGGTGGGGTCAGGCTCCTTCCCTTACCTAGTGCAAACTAGGCCAAAGCTTTCTGAACAATTAATGAAGTATGGCTAGCAAGAAAGCTTTATTACACACCTAAACAGGCCACTACAAACAGATTCCTTTACAGTGGATGTTGCAGTCCCTTTAAATCTCTTAGTCTAATCTAAGTGCCTTTAAACTAAGACACTTTAAATTAAGCATCCTTTTCATCCATTGTTCTCATAATTTAATGGAAGCTTTTCTTTGTACTTCTCACACTGGAAGTCCTGAGACATTTTCAGTACTCCTACCTGAGAAGCTCTAGCTCTAGCTCCAATGTATCTCCAATACAATCCTCATCTGTCTATTCCCCCTTCTCTCCCTCTGTGTCTAGAAGAACCAGGGACCACCTCTGCTTCCATCCAGTTCAGAGCTGCAGGAAACAAGGCCTGTCCCCTCCCCTTCCCTTAGACTCCATCAGCTGGAGCTGGTGATGCACCTGAGAACTCAGCCGTCTTCATCCTTTCTTCTAGTGACGAGGACTCCTCAGGTGTAGGAGGCTGAAAGGCTATCAGAGAGCCTGTCCCTTCCCTTCTCTTCTCTTCTCTGTCACCCAATCCCCATTCATCTCCCTCTCCACTAAGAGCCTCCTCCCTAGAGCCAGAACTGCTTGCAAGGGTGGAGGCTTCTCTGTGGAGCCAGCCAGGCCCTTTGGTTTTATAACAATGCTGCAAATGGAGGCAGGGCATGTACGTATTGGTTGCATCTCCAGTATAGCATTTGGTCTCCAGGTAGTCCTTCCAATGAATCAAATGCTCAGATTGGCACTCCTTGCACTGAAAATCCAGAACATGCTGCACTTCAAATTCTTCCTCCCCAGCTACTAATGTGGGAAAGGGTGACAAAGCTAAGAGTAAAAGGGGCAAGGACCCTGTGGATAGTGGAAAACTGGTGTATCTTCAGGGTGGCAGGTGGCTGTAAATAAGAGGTCAGTGTATTGATTTGTGCAAAAATTGGGAATGGTCCCATAAACTAGGCATCCAGCCTCTTGGATGGTTGGATAGAGATGTTAGGTTGATTGCCAGATATGATTTCCCACAGCAATGCTGGGGCGGGGGGGGGGGGGGGACCTTCCTAGCAACAGCCATCAACTGAGTGCCATTTGGAGGGTTTGATATGATCTACATGTTGCTGAAGGAAGCACTGAACTACCTGAAGTTTTTGAAGGAATTAGAAGGCTTCTGGAAAAATCTGTTCAGTTTTCTTGCTGTAGGTAAACCTGTCAGTAGTAATGCATTATCAGTAGTAGAAATCAGCCTTCATCCTATACAAAAAACTGAGCAGGTAGTACTGGGATAATGGAAAATAGAGTGAGAAGTGAAGGCTTGTTTCAGCTGATGACATTCCTATTGAGCTTTTAAATCCCACTGAAAGATGTATGTTGGTAAGCTGAGTCAACAGGATGGCAAAAGGAGGAACGTCAAAAGCATGGGGTGGTAAAGTCAGCAAAGTAATTTCTCATCCTTCAGATGAAATGTAATATCTACAATAGTCCATGCAGGCGGATCAAAGGGTTATAATCTAGCCTGATACATTAACTGCAATCAAAGTGATGCTGCAAAACTGCATACACATGATCACAACAGAGAGCAGAGTCTTGAAAGTAAGTAAGCAGGTAGGTCAATTGACCATCAGAAATTTGTCCAGGAGATCATTTGAGGGGGGGACCTGATTCATAACTTCAACCATAAAATGGAAGACTAAAACTGTCCTCCCCACCTCCATCCCCTGCCACTAATCTGAAAGGCATCACTGGGTATTCAAACTTCTTGTAGCAATAGGCAAAAGCTGTTAAATAGTTATGCCCTTTCTTCTTATGGGTTAAGCCCCTCCCCCACCAGTTCCAACTTGGTGAAGATGAATGCCTTCTATAGCTGTTCTAAGAGCTCCAAAATCAGAGAAAATTGATTCCTAATTGTTAAGGAATTAAGGAGCTGAAAATAGAGGATTATATGTAAAGAACCATTCTCCTAAAAAAAAGTAGTTGCACTTGCAGAGAATAGGAATGATTAATTATTTTAGAAAGGTCAACTCTGCCTCAGAGCAAGCTAGGATGCCAAACAAGGGGCGAAGCTCTAGCAATAAAGTTGTATGTGCAATCATTAGACCAATGAGGAGACAAGGTCTTGGTCTCTCCCACACACATCTGCATAGACCAAATATTTGGAGGGCAAACTTGGAAAGGTATGTTGAGGCTCTGAGTCTTGTATCCAGAGGAATTGAAGGGAATGTCATTGTGTGTACTATGAGTTTGAATCCAGTCCATTTCCAGGACTACGGCATTGGAAAATGCTTGGAAAAGATTAAATAGAGTTGGAGAGATTTGTGGTTGTCACCACTGGTGAAGTGCAGTGGTTCTCTGCATTAAGCAGTTGGACCAATGCATAGAAACCAACCAACAATGGTTTCAACCATAATGAAGTGTGGGCAGGCTGAGTGAATAAAGCATATTTGCATGCAGTGAAGGACTCAGTGAAATGGTCAGTTGTGCCAAAGTCTGGTTGTATAAGTTGGATGTCAATGCCAGTTTGAATCTTTAATAGACTAGAATGACTAAACATTAGTGAGCTGCTCTAGAAGTTTAGGCTCCAATTTAATCTGGTTATTCCAGCCTTGGAAACTTTGGTGGCTAGGACTGTGTCATTTCCATGCATAAATCCTGCAAAATCCTCCCCTCCCCACAATTTCAGCATTTTACTGATGCTACAGGGGTTGGCTTAGCAAGTCATTCCCATGCAAAATGGCCAGGTGGTTCACAGTATAAGTTTAGATCCTGGGTGCAATGGCCCCAAGAGGACAGAGTGTGGAATTCTGATGGTTCCCAGCTACATGGGTTTAACCCTAAAAATCTTCAGTGAGGGTGAAAAAGAAGGGCATGAAAGTAGTAGCATCTTTCCATCTGTAGTTACCTGTAATTCCTCGAGATTTCAATAATGCCCATGCAGACTTGGGTTAATACTGTCATTTTGTCAGAGTACTGTATTGCAGAAGTTCATCTTTAATTGTCAGCAGATAATCTTTAAACTGGTCAGTTAAGCCTCTCTGTCCCTCTTTAAACTGGTCAGTTAAGCCTCTCTCATTCTAACCCACATCCAGTGTCAGCAGTGAAACACTATAGCTTATTCTCATATTCAATGCTTACCCTGCTAGAGGCAGCAAATCTCATGGCCAGCTGCCAGTTGCCTGATAGGATCCTCAATATTAGCTCTCGGACATCCCCTGAAGTTATTCAAGCCTGAACTGGACTGGATCAGTAAGGAAGCTGCCTACTTGGATCCCACTACAGTCGTGAGGCTTATCACAAAGCCTTATGACTGTTGTAAGAGATGGGTGTTTGTCCAAAGAAGTTAAAATAGCTGTGTATTTTACAAAGCTTCTGCCCACTTTGTTAAATAGAAGTGAGGGCCAGGTACGTCAGGAGAAACAGAACAGAAAATTAAATGGGACTCGTTGGCAAATAATGTTAGGGTATGTTCTGCCTTTGACTGCAGCAACTTCTTGTCATCCTTTCCTACAATTTTTTCAGGAAACATCGATCACATTCAATGTTTGAAGCTGTGTATGTCCTTTTTTTTTTTTTCCCCCTATTATTAATTCAAGAGTGTTTGGCAAAGAAGTATGATTACCTGGGACAAATGATGACATTGTGTTTGTTCTATGATTTTGTCTTGATGAGAAGGCCCAAAGTGACAAGGCTCCTTCTCTGGTATCTTCTGCATTCTTCAAGATCAGTAACTATGATTAGGAATAGGTTTCTGCAGCTGTCATTTATTATACTGCAAATATGTGGCTAATAGCCAATCACTACAAGGGAGGCATTCTCATTAACTTCCTTGGAAACATACTTGGTTCATTAAAAGAATATTGCCATGGAATGGATTGATTTGTAGGATTAATTCATTCTATATTTAAACCTGCCATTCTAAAAGGTAGGGAACTCCTTGGCCACGAATATAAAATTGGAGCAAGGAGGTTGTGGAAGAATAATTTGAATGGGAGAAAATAGACTGATCGTGGCTGTGGCCAAGAGTGGTAGCAGCAGGGGTGGTGGAGCTGGGACCCACAGTGGCAGTGACAGTGGAGCTGGGAACAGCAGCAGCAGCAGCAGCAACAGAGCTCCAGCCAGTGGGCGGTGGAGGCCACCAAGACCACCAGTGAGACAGTGTGTAATGATATGGACCACACCCAGATTCAGACTGGGATCACACGTTTCATGGAGGCTTGCAGGGATTGTGGTATTTTCATTCATTCATTCATTCATTCATTCATTCATTCATTCATTCATTCATTTTCTTTCTTTCTTTCATTCATCCATCCATCCATCCATCCATCCATTCATTCATTCAACTTATATCACTGCCCATCTCACCTAAGTGACTCTGGGCAGCTTACATAATTAGAAATAAAAACAAAATAAAAGCCTTTAAAACCAATTAAGCAGTTAATTAAGATAATAAAACTAATTTGCAGGAGAGTACAATAAATTACTAACAATGCAACCAACCAGAGGTTCCATACCACCATTGGAATCCCAGGCACAATGACAAAACCATGTATTAAGAGTCTTCTAGAAGGCCAGCAGGGTCGGGGCTAATCTAACCTCAGGGGGAATGATGTTCCAAAGGGCAGGTGCCATAGCAGAAAAAAGCTCTTCTCCTTGGTCCTGTCAGATGACATTGCTTAATGGACAGGACCCTTAACATGCCTTTCCTGCCAGACTTGATGGGTCGGGTAGATATCATTGGGTAGAGGAGGTCCCTCAAATAACCCAGCCTTATGCCATATAGGGTTTTACAGGTCATTACCAGCACCTTGAATTGAACCTGGAAGCAAACTGGCAACCAATGTAGCTTGTGGAGCTGAACATGAGCTGAAAAAGGAGTGACCATAACTGCCCGTGCTGCTGCATTTTACACCAGCTATAGCTTCCAGAAAGGGGACGCGGTGGCGCAGCAGCTTAATGACGCTGAAAGTTGCCGGCCAGAAATGGCTGACGCTTCGGCGGTTCGAGTCCAGCCTTCGCGTTAACAGGGTGAGCTCCTGTTTCCCCCCCGCAGCTCCTGTCAACCCAACAGGTCGAAAACTCACGTGAGTAGATAAATGGGTACTCTCACTCCGGTGGGAGGAAAAATGCTGGCAGCGCCTTGCACAGAGAGACGGGACCAGTTGCCGGTAAGCACGAAACCGCGCTCGCCCGAAAAGGGTGCGAAGCAATGGAAATCCCGCCTCCTGCGCTCGCCAGCTGGGCTCTGCTCTAGGAAGGAGGCTCTGGCAAACCACTTCCGAAAACAATTGCCTTGAAAACTGCAAGGATTCGTCCAGGCAGTCACTGCAGGGTCAGTAATGACTGAGCGCAGATAAAAAAAAAAAAAAAAAAATAGCTTCCAGATGCTCTTCAAGAGCAGCTCCATATAGAGTACATTACAGTAACCCATTCAGGAGGCGACCAGGGCATGACTGACCATGGGTGGGCAGCTGTAAAAGTGACCTGAAGGTGGGGGTGGCTTGGTTTCCCTGCTAGCTGAATGTGAGAGGTCTGTGGGTGGGAAGACTGAGTGAGGTTCACGAGCATCAGTTGGTAAAATGTGACTAGTTGTAGCAGCACTGCCAGCTTTGTGGGGTGCAGCTTCAGCTGAGACCCTGCGGCAAACCTGGAGAAAACCCCTTGGTGCCCGGTTTGGACATTTGGCCAGGGTAGCTGATTCAATTGCCTGGGGTGCTTTTGCCCAATGGAGGTGACTATGGGGAAATGTCTTAAATTAGAGCTGGAGACCTAAAGTTGTGGAAACAGTGCCAGATTGAGAAGAGACATCTGTGGACCTGTTTTGTTTTAGGTCCTTGCAGATGCCAGCAAATTGCCCTATCTGCTGGGGGATGGACACCTATCATTTGCTTTCCCCTCTGGACTCAGGGACTGCAGTCTTTGCTATAGAGCAATTTTTTAACCTTTGTTTGACGGTGGAGAAGGAGAGCTGCTATGGGATCTTGGCCATTCATGAGATGCCAAATGTCTGAAGGCAGGTTCAGCCTAGTGGGCAAGTCTCGGTATTGCTATGGGAGGCTTGGATGTTTGGAGGGGTGTGACTGGACGGGTGAATGTGAAGAGTATGTGTGGGTGTGTTTGTGAGAGTGGTGGATGGATGCCTTAGCCTAATAGATGGGAACAAGGGGTGGGAGTGGAATGGAGTAGGGTGGAGGAAGGAGGGCAGGCAAGAACATTGAGACCATGATGAGAAGAGGGAGGTATGGTAAGAACCTGAGGCTGGGCTGCACTTGGAGATATCAGGATTGGTGTTTCAGAGTGTTCCTGATGTCCAGCCCTTGGGGTTCACTATCAACACTAGGTTACTGGATCCTTGGTTGACCTGGACTCCAGCTGCTGCTTTTAACGGCCAGGTTGGTTGGTAATCTTCCCTCATCCATGACCTAATTGTGAAAGAGGCAGCTGACCTGACATGTATTTCTGAGACTTGGGTGGGCCCAGAGGAAGGGGTCCCCCTCTCTGAAATATGCCAATTTGGGTTTCGGGTTTGACACCAGCCAAGATTCAAAGGGAGGTGGATGGCTATTGTCATCCATGAGTCAGTGTAGGCTCTCAGAGGTTCTGCCCCACAGATAACCAGATATGAGAAGTGGGCCTTGGGAACAGTTAGGATTGTCATTGCTACAAGTAGTGGTTTTGTTATTACTCTTGGCAGCATCTGACCATAATTTTCCCTCTTGAAAAACTTAAATGTAGCAACACCTTGGTATAATCTAGGGAAAAGAATGGCAGCTCACAAGGGGGGTCTCCAAGAGCGTTACAAAAGGCCTATAGCACCTATGCTAAAAAGAACCTTTAGCGACCTTCACAATCTTGAACTCTCGGCCAAATCCAATAGGATTATGTTATTTGTTCCTTTATTAGTTACAAAAATTGTTATGTCACCTGATCCTCCAAGCTTTAGGTAGCTTATATGATCAGTGATTATAAGTTTCTGATTTTATCCTCTAAAAGGTTAACCAGTCCATTTAGTTTGATGTCACTTGCAAATCTGATAAGTATGTCTTCCATTCCATCCTCTAGGTTGTCTATAAAGATGCTAAATGGTTCTGGGTTGAGACAAGACCCCTCAGAAACTCCTTTGATACTTCCCTCTACATTAAAACAGAACTATTTACAAGTACCCCTTGGGCATGCTTTTTTGACCATTTGCTAATCCCCCAGACCACAGTACATTCTAGCCCACGTATCCAGCTTGTCCACAAGGACCTCATGAGAAACTATATCAAACACCAGCTGAAATCAAGGTTACCCTATATCCATAGTATTCCCTTGGCCTACCAAACTAGTTATTCTGTCATAAAAAGAGGTAAGATTTATCTGACTCAACTTGTTCTTGGCAAGCTCATGCTGGCTTCTGGTAATGGTAACTTTTTTTTCTAAGAGCTAAAACCCATGCTATTTAATCAGGTCTAGGACTCTGCTCTGCACAGGTCTTAAACTAGCTGAACTATAGTTTCCTAGGTCCTCCTTTTTCCTCTTTGAGTACTGGGACTATGTTGCTCTTCTCTAGTCTTCTGGCACCTTACCTGTTCTTCTGGAGTATTCGAAAGATGACGATCAACAGATTTCTCCTGCCAGTTCCCTCAGTGCCCTGGGTTGCAATTATCTGGCCCTGGAGACTTGAATCCAGTTAAGGTAACAAGGTGGGTTCCCACAACACTATATCTTTAACAATTTTAGCTGCATTGTCATGCTAGGAAAGTCTCTCTCTCTCTCTCCTGAGAGAAGACAGATGCAAAGAAGGTGTTAGGCAATTCTACCTTCTCCCTGACTCCTGTTATTGTTTCCCAATCTTCCCGTGCAATAACTGAATGGTTTCCTGGATTCTTCTTTTACTTTGGACATAGCCATCCCCACTTACAAAGTATTTCCCACCAGATTCATTTCTTCTGAGCATAACATTCCTGACTCCATCCCTGCAGGCCTGAGTTGCCAATCTGTTGTCCTGAGTTGTTATCCTCTGCTTCCATTACTTCTACATCCCTTTTTTTTTTGCTTCTAACTTGTCAGTGAGCAACCCACTCACTCATTTAGGTCTCTTAAAGCTTTTCCCATCTCCCCCTTTCATGGAATCAGCTATGCCTGCACTTTCAGCATTTCTTTTTCCAGATCTCCCATTCCTCTTTGACTTGTTTATCTTTTAGGATTCTGTCAGCCTTACCAGATAGGCCAGACAGGAAACACAACTAGATAAACTAATTCTACTTTATTGTAAAGCTATGTTAACAGAATCTTGCAAGTCTGAAAAACAATTCTGCCAACATCACCTTTACTGCCTGAGAACTTAGGGAGGGTCCCTTCTGAGCCTCTTGCTCTACCCACTATGCAGCTGCATACTGTCTCTTATCTGACCATTCTCCAGGCAGCATCTCTTCCCCGTGTCTCCCAAGGTCTTTCCCACATATCATTACAGATTCCTAGCCCTTGTATTCTGTCCATCTTTCTAGTGAATTCATTAAAATCTACCTTCCTGGAGCTCATTGGTTCCTCTCATTTTTTCCTCCCCTAGTTATCTTGAACTCCAGCATGGCATGATCATGTTCCTCCAAGTCCTGATATCTGAATGCCCATCAACCAATTTTTCTCTGTTGGTCAGGATTAAGCCTAGGATAGATGACTCCCTCATTTCTTTTAGTACTTCTGAAAAATGAAGTTACAAGCAAGAAAGACTAGAAATCTGTTGGATCTCCCACTTCTGGCTAAGTTAGTTTCCCAACGCATATTGGTTTCCTTTGCCATTATAGCCTATCCTCTTGAAAGCACAGTGAGTTGACTTAGAAAAGAATTCATCCACTCTGACTGTATAGATGACTCATAGCAAACTTCCAAAATGGTATCAATTTTTTTTATTTTTTACTCTTTTTTCTCTTATCCAGAAGCTTTCAACAGGATGTCCATATTCAGGTTAGATGGCTTGTTCATGTACAAAGCCATTTGGCCTCCCTTCTGTTGGCTCTGTTTCTTTTGAACTAGAATATCCTTTGAGTACTTTGTTCTCCATTATTCCTTCGTTCAGTCAAGGCCCTAGCAATCAGCAATAGCTTTCTGATTAAAGACAGGGATTAAACTAGTCCTCCATCTTTCATCAAAGTATTTATGTCAAAATCTTATGTTGGTAGTTATCTTCCTGCAATTTCTGTGTATTCCTAGAGTAGTGGGTCTCAATCAATCTCAATCAAGCTCAGATACTTTAGTCACCTAATGAGAAGAGAGGACTCTTTGGAAAAGACCCTGATGCTGGGAAAGATTGAAGGCAAAAGGAGAAGGGGACGGCAGAGGATGAGATGGTTAGACAGCATCACTGAAGCAATAAGCATGAAACTGAGCAAACTCAGGGAGGCAGTGAAGGACAGGAAGGCCTGGCACAATATGGTTCATGGGGTCATGAAGAGTCGGACACGACTTAATGACTGAACAACAACAACAGTGGGTCTCAAACATTTTTTTCTCAGGACCCCTTTACATTGTTAAAAATGACTCAGGACCACAAACAGCTTTGGTGTATGTGGGTTATAGCGATCAATATTTACTGTATTGGAAACCAAAACTGAGAAATTTAAACATATTAATTTGACTTCATGGACCCCCTGAAAGAGTCTTGGGGGCACAATCGGCAGGGTAGTTAATCCAACTGAACATGAGACTGGGCATGTACTTTCCTGAGTGGCCTTCACAAGGAACAGCACATCAGCCTGTCCAGAGCAGAACTGCTGTCAGAAATGCCACCTTAAGAAATGTGAGCCTTCTTGTGGAATTTCAGAGAATGCTAAAGTGCATTGTTCCCACATCTCTGGCATCAGGATATGCTGGCAGGCAACTCCTGGTTCTAGGAATGAAACCTCCAAGTTAATTCTCGATGCCCTGATGTTTCTAAGTAATATTAATAGCCTTGGCAGGACTCTGCTGTGTAGCAGCCCATTCCAGATGGGTAGTTCAAACAACAGCCTTATGGCAACAATTCCAGATCTCAAAGACAGGTAATAAGGCAGTCAAATCAAGAAGACAAAAATGCAGGTTTCCTACAAAGTTTGGCACATATGGATCACTTGTGGAAGGCTTTATTGGCGCTCCAACTTCTTTTACAAAATGTGGATTTCCTGGAAGGATGGATTTACAGATCCTCCAAAACCCAATCTTTTCTGGTATAGTTTTCTGGTCCTGTCATTATTTCAACAGGATTTCTTTAAATTGTCCAATCAGATGGGTTTTGCACTATTTTTTAAATGCAGATGGTGGCCAAGGGAGCACTATTAGATTTTTTTAATTTTTAAAAACCCTAGCATACACATCACAAATAAGTAATTTGCAAAGAGTCTTTGCCATTTATTCTGATGCTTCCTGAATTTATTCAGCTATGTTTTAGATTTACATCCCACCTTTCCACCAGAAACTCAACGTAGCATACATAGCTCTCCTTCCATTTGTTTCTCCACAACCCTATGATGTAAGTTGAACTGAGTAAGAGACAGTGAGTGACTGAATAACTGGCCCAAAGTCACTCCGCGAGTTTTCATAGCTCCTAGAGGAGCACCGCAACCACTATATTACATTGGCTGTCACGGAATGACCTTGTGACACTAAAACAAGAAGGGCAGGATTTTGCTTCACTGGATCTCCTACAGCTAAGAGAAAAAGAGGCATGACAGAGAGGCCTTTGTTCCCTGCAAAAGAAGTAGATGGTGCAAACACAGCATAACATTTCCCACTCTGGGACGTTCACAGGAATAATCTTTCTGATGGTGCTACTCTTATTTAAAGATGCAGGTCTGCTGTTCTCTAATTAAACAGCTTTTTCCTCTTCTGTTTCGGATTTCAAACTGCCTCTCTCTTCTCTCTTTGTCTCTTTCCCTCTCTCATCCTCCCCCTTTGTGCTTGTTTCCTACAAAAGCGAAACTGCCCATCTGCAATCAGGTACCTCCTAAAATTATTGAATTCTTCTCTTCCTTCCACTCCAAGTTGCCTCTTTCTTTGAAGTAAGCTTTTCTAGAACACCAGGCTTTGCATCTAAAGACAAAGACATGATTGTTCAGTAGAGGCACAGCAGCCTTCTTTTATGAGCTTGGCAATATCTTATCATATTTCAGTTTCATTTTTTTATATAGTAAATCACCAAGACCTGTTTAATTTGATTCCCCCCCCATTAATCATGGCAAGTAGTTTTTTTAATATGGGGCAGGGGGAGGGAAGGAGAAGTAATAATCTCCTGAGACTTGTAATAACCAGCTCTAGGCACAGGGAGTTTAAGAATTTGGGAGCTCAGGTAAGAGGCAGCTTTTTGGCATTCACATAGACAAAGAAGCACAGACAGAGACAGAGACAAAATTCTGCCACCGACCCTATATCATTATAATTAGGTGTCATGCAGAACTACTGGAATTTTGTAACTTGATCTTCACACTTTGATTCCAAGGTTATTGCTAATGGGAAGTGGGTTCTAAATAAAGCAATATACTTTTCATTCAGACCAAAGGAATACCAGATCCTTTTTTGGGGGGGTGGGGGAGTAATTTATGACAGGTAGAACATCAGGAGCAAGCTTTTTACATGCACACTTACCAGAGGCTGTTAGCAAGATTTTAACTTCAGCATCCCTGCAGAATTAAATGACCCACTAGATTAGCTGAAGTCACTGAGCACTCTATGCTTCAACTGTACGCATTTATATGAACAACCCTTGACAGCAAAGGAAAAGCCTGTACACTTTTGGTAATCCAAAGCCTGCTGTCCATCTCTGGCCCTACTGTTAGGTAAAGTGAGTCCTCTGCCTTAGGCACCAGATCCTGGGGGTGGGGGAACCAAATGTTAGCGAATGGATCTGTATGGAGACAGTCTGCTCTGCACTCCCTTAGCTGAGGATCCTGTCCTTTCCTTACTTTATATTTTTCTCAGAGGAAATCAAGTTGACTTTTCCCCCCATTTTCATCTTTCTCTGTAGAGCTGCCCTTTGGCCACTTGGGATAATTAAAGGTATTTCTTTAGTTGAAAAGGGGAAGGAAAATAATAGCCCCCTTCACGTAAAGGGCCAGTCATGATTTGTAATAAGCCCTTTAGTCTGGGCAGATGATTAATACATCTGTTTTTCAGAAAGACCAGGGCATCTTTGAGTGAAACCAATTATTAATAAACTGCATTTAATCTCTTTTATCTGACCAGACAGTGTCATTCCCACATTAAGGGCTTGTGGAATTGATTTCTCACCTACTTATTGAGGGTAGCTCACTAAAGCATCTCTGTTTTGGTGCCTCAAATTCTTCCTTCGGTGTATTTCAGTAGGTTGAAAATACTAGAACTCAGGTTATCTTGTAGCTGCTACTCACAAAGTACCTAGTCACCCTTGGATTACAAAAGAAAAGTTCCAAATCCAGATTCATGGCTTGGTGAGCAGCTTTATGCCTCTTGCTCCTTAAAACTTACTGCATCGTTATATTGCCATGGATTTGAGGACTGGTCAGCATGAGCCCTCAGGGGGTCTTCGATTCTGGACCATGACATTTTGGGGAGTAAAACTATCAGTGTGAGTGTTCTGATTAATGCCTGTAAAACTCTGAAAAGAGCTGCTAATAACTGGCAGAGAACCAAGTTCAGTGGGAGCTAGGGTGGCCCAAGAAGGTGCTAGTCTAGGTGGAAATTACTTCTCTAGCTTCTCATCACTGGTCAAAGGAAGCTGGCAGGTGAGATCCAGGAGTATAGCCGAAAGTCAGCCTATGCCGGAACTGCGTCTTAAGAGAAGGTCAAAAGCAGTTTTCTCTCTCTGCAGGAAACACTTGGAACTACAGTTCTCCTAGAAATCTGACATGGAACAGCAATTTGTTGGAGTTTTAATACTGTGAACCCTTTTCTCACACTCTGCCCTTTATCACCTACAGAGCTCTTCCAGCTGGTAGCTCTGATGGCTCACTAGGCAGGAAATCTGAATGCAGAGCAGTAGACTTCTGCTCCTGGCAAAAATCCCTGGCAGAGAAATAGAATCAGAGATATTAATGTTCCTCATAACATGGACAAAATATCTATGTGTCTGAGCCACAGACACACAAGTGCTCAGTGCTGGGTGGAAGATTTCCAGTGCCCCCCCTCCCCCAATTTCAGAGAGGACACTGGACATGTCAGAAAAGCTGGTGTGCTAAGAGCCTAATAATGCAGAGTCCTGGCATGCAGGGAAACCATAATGCATACACATTTACAGTACCTCGAAAAGTTTCACTGCTCAGATGTTCACAATGAAAAAGTGAATATCTACAGAAACAAGATGTTTCTGGAGTGTCAGTGGAAGGAGAGTGAAGTCACAATAGCCACAAATCAAGTCTTTCCCATTTGTAATGCCTAAACAGAACTTGTCTGAGCTATTTATGATCACAAGTTGAGTAGTGACTCTTTCTTGCCTCTTAGTGTTGTGTACTTATAACTCAAATTGCTATTTCCATAGATTTAGGCAATTCCAGTTGTAGAGAATGATACGCAGTTCATGACACATCTGCTGGGTTCTTGATGTTCTCTGAGTTTGGTTGTTTTCCTGCAGATGTTTCATTACCAGGCTATATAACATCAGGGCATGAGAAAGTGGCGTTTGCTGGTTGCTTATTGCTTGCCCTGCCAGTCTTGGTTTGAATGTGGCTTCTTCCTTGATAGTTTCTTGACTGGGATATTGTTTCTTTCTTGATTTTTTTCAAACATTTAATATATATTTTTTTCAAATGAAGCAAAAAAGACCGAACAAGCAAGCAAAAGGAGAAAAGGAGAAGGGAAAAAATAGTTGATACAGAAATACAATATTAATAAAGGGACAAAGGAATTAACAGAATTGTACATTTAGCACTCAGTAAACTGTTGATGAGAAATTAACCATAAAAAACAAAGTACATTCCTTTTTTTTTTAAAGGATTTGAATCTCTGAGCTGAGTGACAACATCTCCATTATTTGTTATTTAAAACACAAAACAGAAGAAAAACTACTAAAAATATTATAGATAAATATTAGTTTCTAACTTCCCCTTTGTTGTACTCCAGCTAAGGTTAATAAACATTTAAAAATGTTGTGTATTTCGGATTGCAGTTCTTTAGTCAGTTCTTTTCCCCCTTAAAAACTCTATTCTAAATACTTATATTTGCCTTGCTGTGTCATATACTTCCTTGATTGTTCATCTGGTAGTGTTTCCTGCTTATTTAGGTGTTGGTTGCTAGGGAGCGTCTGCTCTCAGCTGTTTGTTTTCTTTCTAACTTTTGGTTGTGTCTTTTAAATGGCATATCGATGGGTCTTCTCTATATGTGGCTGGTGGCTTGATTTGTCAGAATGTCAAGCTTCCAGGAGTTCCCTAGCATATTTGGATTTCCCTTGATCTAAGACGGCAACAGCTACCCAGCTGAAATTGGGTTTGACTTGTTCTATATGCTAAGAGATTAAGAATTTTTCATCATGTCTTCTGATCGTCAGTTGATCTTCAAAGATGCCTTCTGCCAATCTTTTAGCTGTCTGTCCTACATAATGGCTCTTACAGGCTTTACATTATATGAAGTTGATGATTCCTGATTTTTTTCTTCTTCTTTGGTTATTGGGTTTTTGTGTTTGCTTAAGATGTTTTGGAGGGATTTTGTTGGTGTGTGCACTACAGTAAGGCCAAGAAGGTCAATTGGCTCCCTCTGAGATGTTTTTGATGTATGGGAGAGTTATCCTTTTAATAGGTTGTGATGGTTGTGTTGTGATAGGTTGCATATCTAGGCCTGCTTTAATGAAGTTGTGTGCTATCTACTGTGTTGGAAGATGTTGTACAGGTAGTTTGTTTTCTCATTTTGGAATTGTGGGTTAATGCGGGGTGGTTTTGCTTATCTGTATAATGTTCTTATGCAGCTCCTCTTGTTGGCAGCTGGGCTGTTGCTTTGGTAGTGAAAATTTGGGTTTGTAGTCTGCCATTGTATCCTCAGTTGAGGAATACAGTATATTCAGGAAGGGTGGCTTGTTGTTGTTTTCTTCTTCTCAATTTTATTCCTTTAAAGATGTTGATTGTCTTGTGTGTCTCTTCTGCTCCTTTTTATGATGACAAAAATATCATCTATGACATGGATTCATATTTTGGGTTGTATCTTTGGGAGTGTTATTGCTTCTAGGTGTTGTATCACCGTCTCAACTATGAATCCTGGGATGGGTGATTCCCATGGGTGTTCCTCTGATTTGTCTATATATTTCTACATGAAACTGGAAGTAAGTGGAGGGGCAACAGTCAGTAAGTTCCATGAGCCTGGGAATTTCAATTTTTGTATCTTCTATTAAGTTTAGTGTATTGTGCAGAAATGGATTATTTTAGCAGTTCTGGATGTATGGATGTGAAGAGTACTGTGGCATCAAATGAAACCATAATATTATCTTCTCCAATTGTTAGGTCTTTGATTTTCTGAAGGCACTGTAGCAATGAATTGATATAGCGCTCACTCCAGTCAATAAGGTGTCTATGTTTTTCAGTGAGTTATCTGGCTAAATTGTATGTTGGATCCGTGGTAGTGATACAATTGGATGGAATGGTATGTTGGGTTCTGTATTTCAAGGATCCATAGAAACATGGGAGAACAGGTCCACAGCTTTTCATCTGCCATTGTTCGTCTTTCATGATTTGTCCTCTCTTGGCTAGAACATTGAAGGTGTATGTGTGCATGTGTGTATGTGTGTATGTATGTGTGTGTGTATGAAACATCTGCAGGGAAACAAGCTCAGAAAACACCAAGAGCCCAGCTTTTAGGCAACTGTCATTTTTTCAATGCTTTAATTATTTCACTGAGATTAAATCTTGTCTTGTTTTGGGTTTCCTCTGTGGTGAGCACCAAAGAAGCTAATCAATGAATAGATGCATGCACAGTAGTTCTTTGAGTCTTCTGGCTGGACACAGCACTGCATTATTCTTTCTTTACAGCTATGTGAGACAACAACAACAACAGGATGAGGGTTCTGTGTCCAGCTTGCAAATCAAGAAAGGACAAGTGCTGGGCGAGAGGACTGTTTTATTTTCCTGCTGGTATGCTACAGTTTATGCACCTGGAACCCAACAATTGTTCTGAAGTAGTCTATTTCCATATAAAGCAAGTACTGAACAAGCCACTGAAATATCTTTTTTTGAAAGTAGCATTTAGAAACCAAACTGACAACAGGGGAAGGAGCCAAACATGAACTGCCTGCAGTCGGGAACTCCTACCAGCAAGAAAACACCTACTCTGGCTTGTAAACAGTGTTACTACTTAAATGGGCTACAGTCTTCATGCTGCTTGTCCATTAATTAGGAGGCCTGCATTGTACCGATGCTTTGACTGGGCAATTGTTCCAGATCAGTGGGGGTAGAATTCACTAAGCTACTCATTAAAGTCTATTCTGTCATGTTTGCAATGGAAGAAGTTTCATGGGGCTATTTGAGTTGCTTCATGCTTTATTTCTGATGAGAACAAATAAGAAAAGTGGAAACAGAGTGATAAGTATTGCATACTAGACTGGGGGGGGGGGGGGGGGAATTTAAGCAAAAAGGGATCCAAGTCAGATTAGATGGTTCAGGCACTTTGGAATCCTTACTGAGAAATTCTGATGACCATTTATAAATCTACAGCGATTTCAAAAATCTGCTCACAGATGACACCACAAAGCCTTTTCATACAGTTATGTATTGTTTTGTGGCATGCTACCATTATTACATGTCACCTTCATTGTTGTAATGAAGCATCTATATTCTCACACTGTTTTACCATTACGAGCGAGATCATGGAGATGAGAAGGAGATTAATTCTGTTTCCACAGAAGTGGGAAATGATGTGAAGACACTGAACACCAGTGGGATAAAGAGTAGTTGATCAAGGAATATCACAACCAACTGGTGAGTAGACCAGTCCCTTGGAATCTCTCTGGTTACGGAGAGGATAGGAGATTGCCCACATGTGCTATGGACAGCTGCTCCTCATGAGGAGACCACAGGACAATGGCTTTCCACAAGTTTGAGTGCTGGGAGATGACGGGATCAGCCATCATGCTTGCAACCATGGGAGAGACTTTTAAAGGACACTAGATTCACAAACCTTACTTTCTAATTACTTTTGGAAATTGACTATTAACCATCTTAAAGCTATTAAAGACCTTTGGAATGACAAGTTTGAAAAGTTTTCGTCAGGTGAGTTTATCTTCAACTCTGAACAAAAGAATAATTAATTATAAGCTTAAGAACTTAAAGAATTTGAAATAAATAGCAAAAAGCTAAATAAGATTTTGATCTAAGAAAGTTATAAACAGATTAAGGATCCAGATAAATTTGGAATATTGACTTTTACCATAACATTTTGGAATTAACTATAAAAAATGAATAGCTTCTTATGGGAAACAGACTTATTTGGGCTATCTTGCAAGTCATGACAAAGATAAGTGATGATTTTAGAAAGTGGACACTAGAGAGGACTAAAGATTCTAAACAGAAGGAAGAAAAATACAAGTTGTTCTTGATGTCAGTTAATACTGGGACTTACAAAGTGACACAAAACATTATAACATTGGAAATATTAAAGGAGACCTTTGAAGAATGGAGTCAGAAATTAGTAACTACAATATTAACACTGCCAGTAATGATGTCTGCTTCTATGGTAGACTATGTCTACAAGTTGTTAATGAAGGGATGACAAATGTGGAACAAATTTTATCTGAAAAGACAGAGAAAGTACCGAAAGTGGAACTACAAATGACAGGCCAAGAGAATGATTTGGAAAAGGATGTTTTACGGGATGTACAAAAGAAACTGGGCGAAGTTTTAAAAATTAAAAGGGAAATACAAATGATAAATCAAGAAAATGACCTGGAAAATGTTTTCTTATTGGATCTACAAAACAGGCTTGTTAAAGCCTTGAAGAAATTTGTGTGATGGGATAAAGAAGAATTGAAGAGAAATCAAATTCTATAACAATATTTGATTGAATTAAAGATTAGACTGTTAGAAATAAAGGAAGGAATATAAAGTTGGTTTATTTGATCACATTAAAATAAGACATTTTTGCAAAGTTCTGGCAACCCGTTATGGACTTTTTGCTGACACCAGGATTGAAAAGTTGATTTTTTATGGATTTGCTTATAGATAATGGATGGGATATGGGACAAGAGATATCTGTAACCTTACAGGGGGTGAAAAGTTATTAGATTTGTTTATACTTGTGATGAAGGCTGGAAGTCACTTTTTTATATATAACTTTTCTTTTTCTTTATTATATTCTTTTTTTCTTTTTCTCTTTTTTCTTGCACTTTTTATTCTTTTTTTCCAATCTCTTCTCTTTCCCTAAGTTTAGTTTGTGTTCATTTTTCTATTTGAATTAAAATTATTAATAAAAATTATATTCAAGAAAGAATGAAAGAAAGAAAGAAAGAAAGAAAGAAAGAAAGAAAGAAAGAAAGAAAGAAAGAAAAGAAAGAGAGAGAGAGAGAGAGAGAGATCAAAACACTTGTGTTGTTTCTGTCTCCCAGAAGCTCCTCTGTTCTCAGTGGGCTGCTGTCAAATCAACCTATCAGGAACTGAGTGAAAATACGCATGATCAAAATAGCAAAAGCCACAATATTTTCTTCAAACCATTGAATCAGAAAATAGTCTGTTTTATCTCAGGACAATCTGTACTCCTGTCAGTTTGGGACTCAAATCTAAATTTCAATTTGAAAAGTCAAATCATTGTGTGATTATAATTGTCACACAGTAATGAAGGCTACAATTTTTCCCACTGTTTTTAATTGAACTGAACGAAATTCATAGAGCAACTAGCCCCTTATCAGGGGTTGAAGCTAGATAAATTTCAGAAATATCAGTAAAGGGATTTTTTAGGTGCCTTTGGATTTTTTTCTTTTTCTTTTGGTTAAAGGACCTCCCTCCCTCCCTCCCTTCTGAACTACAGAAGATCTATAGGCAGTTATGAAAATGACAGTGTAACATGCCCATAAATTATCAGCTAACATGAAATTATCAGATGCCATGCTTTTTGTGGATCAGGAATCTTCACATTTGGGGGAAAGTAAATTCTATCCCTTCCTGTGATTTTTGTTATGTGTAAAAAATGATATAAATCACAAATGTGTCATTAGGAAAGGTAGACTAAGGATAATAATTATTAAATAATATCACTGATGACGTTATCTAGTCAGATTATGAGATGTCTGCAAGCAAACAACCAAGCTCAGAAAGCACCAAGGACTCTACTATTAAATAATAATAGTAAATTATTAAACAATTATTGTTGAAATCTTATTTTTAATATCACTTGATATCTCTATTACATAAAGGTTCAGGTATCCCTTCAAGAAGAGAAAGGCAGCACCCTAGGAAACTTAAAACCTGAAAGGTTTTTTCTTCTCTTTTTTTTAAAAAGAAATTCCAGTTCTTCTGTAAGAAAAGGCTTTCTTATCTGGCAAAGGATTGGCCAAATATACATAAGTGGGATTTCAAATTTGCTACAGGTGTGGTCATTTTTGTTAATAAATTCTCAAGTTTTGTGGTGGAACAAGACATCAGTGATGCAGAAGGATATATTTTAATATTGGTGACTATGCGTTTTAATAATTGTACTGCATGTATCATTATGTTCCTATTAAGGATTTTCCACATAAATTATACAGATGTTTTGAACATCTTTTTACTTTTCCTGGGATCAGATAATTATGGCTGGGGATTTTAATTGTGTTTTAGATCCTTTATTACCTAACCTAAATCTAATTCTTGCACACTGAAAGTATTGCGAGCTTATTTGCTGGAGTTTAATTTGGTAGATATATTGTGACTTTTAAATCCTTCACAGCAAGAATGCAGGGGTTTGTTTTTGTTTTCAATTCCACATCAGAGATCTTCTTGATTAGATTTTTTTTGGATATCTTGATCTTTAGTTAAATCTATTAATAAATGTAATATTGCCACTATAGCTATGTCAGACTTTGTCACAGTAACATCATCAATTACCACAAGAAATAACCATCCCATTTTTTCTAGATGGGGTGTATGTGTGAATATATGTCAGAATCCTCGCAAGATTTTATAGTAGATTATTATATGGCTAGTTTAAAAAAAATGATTTTTTTTAACTAAGGGCGAAGAAAGGGGGGGAAAAGAAAGAAAAGCAGTTTTTGGCGCGCTTTTATTCAGTCTCAGCAATGCTTTGGATCTGTACACTTATTCTTAATAAATGAACTTTCTTTTGAATCAATATTGGTTGCAAGGAGAGTTACTGGTTTTAAGATCAACAAGTGGCAGTTCGTTACAATATATATATATGAACCATTTTTTATTAAAAAAGATGTAACTTTATTTCCTCTTTCTTTTGTATATTAAAGCAATAAACTTTAAAATAAACTAAAAATAAAGGGGAAAAAATCCTTGGGCCCCCATAAAAGTTTTTTTTTTTTAATGATATTTATTTATTTACAAAATGTATAAATCATTTCAGTCTTACAGGACTCTTAGTGGTAAATGAAAGAGCAATAGTGGCATAAGCTAGTGGAAATAATAAGTACAATAAAACCTAAGACATAACATTATAATACCCATTACATATCTGCTGCTGGCAACTCTACACAAATGAAATCCTGCAGACCTTCTAGAACAGCCAAGCTTCCAGGAGGACATGGTAGTTCTTTTCACCTGAACAGCAAGCCATTCCAGAGAAAGGACGCTCCCATTGAGAAGGTCCTTATAACACGCCCCCACCTGTCATACCTCACAATATGTAGGGCCCTTCAGCAGCTATTCACAATTCACTCTGGTTGGCTGGGCAGAATCCATCTGGGATAGACAGTCTCATAGATATCAAGACTCTGAGTCATAAGATTTGTATATGGGGATGCACCAGTAACTAATATAGGTAGTCCTCACTTACTGATCACTCATTCAGTGACCATTTGAACTTATGACAGCACTGAAAAATGAGACTTACTGGTTCTTGAAGTTGCGACCATCACAGCATCCCCACAGTCACATGGTTGAGATTCAGGCACTTGGCAACTGGCACACATTTACGACAGTCACAGCACCCTACAGTCACTTGATTTCTATTTGTGACCATCACAGCCTGCTTCCAACAAGCAAAGACAGTGGGGAAGCTGGCAGGAAGTCACAAGTGGCAGTCACATGACATCACCCTTAACAACTGTGGATGATTCACTTCATGGCCAAGGCTGGAACTGATGTCATAAGTCAGTGTAGTCACATGTCATCACACTTAACAACTGTGCTGCTTATTAATGGAGTTGCCAGTCCCAATTGTGGTCAGTAAGCAAGGACTACCTGTACAGCTCTTGTAGCAGAAGCGTTACATGGCAATAGTAGAATTGCCCAATAAGCATATAGGCCACTGCATTTTGCATCTATTAACACTTCTGAATGGTCTTCAAGGGCAATTCCATGTAAAGCCAATTGCAGTAATCCATTTGGGAGATGGCAAGCGTATGTGTGAGAGTGCAGATAGGGCTGCAATTGATGTATCAGCCAAAGCTGTGCAAAGACTCTCCTTGCCACAACTGCCACCTGCTTTTCTAGCAGGAGACCTGAATCCAAGAGGACCTCAAGATTGCAAATTTACTGTCCTTGAGGAAACCACCTTCATTTGTCTAAAGGTGGTACAGTCCCCAAATCAGCAGGCTTCTGAACGAATGGCTGCTCTGTCTTGCTTCGGTTATATCTGAATTTGTTCCTCCCCATCCAGACCTGAATAACCTCCAGATGTATATGTACATCTCATTTAGTGATTGATTTGATTTTGGTGACATCCAACTCAGAGCAACTCTGAACAGCTAACAATATAAACAGAATACAGATACAATGACATAAATAAAAAATAAAATACAATAACACAATGGCAGTCTGGACTACATCAACACACATACACAAAGTATCAATCATCTCTAACAAGTGGAAAAAAAAAGGCTAGTAGGTTTGCTTTCAGAGAGGCATGCCACATGGCCTTCAGACATTTTTCATCCATTTGACTCTTTACACATAGAACCAACTTGCCTCTTTGTGAAAGAAAATGGGAATAAAACTGTGAGTTAGCTCATTTTTATGTAAGTGTGATACCACAGTGTGAATAATACAGAATAGGAAGAGAACAGAAGTCCTTCCTGTGCTTCTAGGCAAATGACCTGCCTTGTTCAAAATGTATCATATACACTTCACAACCCATTCAAAGACTTGTGGAGGATGAGCCATGGTCATATTCCAATCATCTGCCTTTTAGAAATATTACTGACTTTGGGAGACACCCAAGGGAAAAGATTGAGAAAAGTATTCTTCAAGAGCAACTGTATGATGTATCAGAAATGTAGAAGGCTGCTCCCACTGCCCCAAATTCAATTATATGTACAGACCTCTTTTGCATTGTGAGTTTTTTGGTTGGCTCTTTATAAACAAAGCTACTGTAGATCTCCTCAATCATTGAGTTAAAGGGATTGCATGGAGGGTAAAGGAGTAATCGGCTATCAGAAAGGTCAGCACCAATATAAACACATCCTTGAAGCAGTAGCACCTTTTGTATTAGTATAGACCAAGACTGGTGAAAACAAGATTTGTAGGGGTCAAGAACTCCATTACGAGGAGCATAAAATCCTTCTATTCTCTGATGTTTGCCCAATGAAATATGGAAGGAAACATGAGTTATTGATTAACTGCTTAGAAAAATAGAGACACCTTGGTCTCCATGCTAACAGGAGGAAGAATTTCATATCAACTTGCATTGGGGCAGGAAGTATTACATTCCCTTAATCCCAACATGAAAGTAATTCAACTTACTCTGACTACTAAAGACAAACTAGTGGTTATTACAGTGGGGATTGGTGTATTTGTCCCACCCTCAGTTATTTAACTTTATCCCTGTGGATCCAAGATCTGCAGAAGAGTCAAAGGCTTCTTTCTAAGAAGAGAGCTTTTGTGAAGTAGGAATGTAAAATAATTGCATCCCAAATTCCTCTGGGAATGTTCCCCCTTAAAAAAAATCAAATCAGTGTGGTGGCTAGAGGAGTTGCATTTGCTTTTAAAAAATGTATAAAGGAGCAGAAGAATCTCTTCCAGCTTGGTTTAATCTTTACATAGCCTGGAGTGCTTCTAGCAATCCCAAATTCTTTTGTAGGAGGTCTTTTTATCACATACGTCCTAGAAAGATCATGTGAACAGTGGTAACCTGAGGATATTCACTAGCTGGTTCCCTTTGTTATGTATTTCCAGGGTGGACAATTGTCATTTGTATGACTTATGGCTAATATGAACCTCACCTTGAGCACCTGAGAAGCTGGGCTAAGGACCACACCCGTAGAGAAGGAGAGGCCCCTTTTCCAGGGTTTTCCCTTTTTTCTCTTGAGGACTAGATAAGGATTCACATCCAGCAGTCTGGCATCTGGAGAAGACCATGTCCCAGGCCAAGCCAAAAAGGCTAAATTAACCCCAATTCCCAAACTGGGACATTTATGAAAGAATCCAGCACTCCTGCCAGCAATGCTCAGCTATCACTTAAAGTGAAACAAGAGGTGGATCTTATTAACAAACACACATTCCGTTTACCTTCTAAAAACTTACCAGGTCCCTTCTGCCACTGTATGTATTTTAAAAAGACACTTTTAATAAGTGTTGGATCTGAAAACTGCCCTGCTAAAGCAAGAAGGTGTTTTTGGGTTGTTGTTGTTGTTGTTTTGAGGATCTGCACATCTTGCCTATGAGGATGCTGATCCTCATAGGACCTGGCCTGGAGTTTTTCCTTCTATTTTGGGAAAGGGAAGGGAAGATAGTCCTCTGTATCATCTGCTTTGCTGATTATGCATTTCTTCATATCACAGGCCAAAGCGGAAGGCAAAGCTGCTAACCCTGGAAACAAGGGAGATTGAAAGGTGTGTAGAGATGTTATGTCACGTTCTATATGGCTTTTCCTTAGGGAAATATTTGCACAGCTACAAGAAAAAGGCGTTCTGCTGCAACTATAGCCTTAGAACCTGAAAAGTTTACACTGAGTCAGTTGCTGAAATACTTTTACAATGCTTTTGGACATTTATTGAACAATTAGATTGGTATTGCATGCCCTCCTGTGCATCATAATTTTTCCAGAATATCTGCTCTCTGGGCATTGCATGCTCTGTTCTCCTCTGTGCATTTGTTCCCTCCCCATACTGAACGGCTACTCTCTGGATGTGGCACAGTCTGTTCTAGCATATACATGAATCTTGATGTCCCACATTGTAAGAGAAAGCTGGAGAAGGGGAGACATAGCCCCTTCTGAGTCAAGAAATACACCCCTGTGTCCTCATGCTTGGGAATAAGCATGGAGGAATGACTGTGAAACACACATAGAAAAGATAGCAGCACTGAAGGAATCTTATTGCCAACAGGAGATTCCACAGGAATTGCACCTGAAGCAAACAACAGAGATATGGTTTCTGATATTAATTATATTTGGATTTAAGAGCTGCAGTTTGATGCTGTAGGAAGCGGGGTGGGGTGAAATAGAAGGATGCAGCGCACAGGCTAACTGTTTTTGTGCTTTGGACTGGGACAGTGTAATTAATTTTATTTCCCAGAAGTTAGCAGACAACTTCCAAATCTGAAATTATTCCACGGCTGCAGAAATGAAAGATGTCAAAAGTTCTACCTCACCACTTTCCGTTGGGTTGAAGCCCAAGCAATCTTTTTCATGTTTAGTGGCACATGTTGAAAATCCTTTCTCCAAAGAAAGAAAGGGCCTGATCCAGAACTAATTCAGTTTCACCAGTCTCTGCTATCATGGTGCAGATGGTTTATATTTTCTTTCTGCCCATTGACTTTGGCCAGGGTCACTTTCTAATGACCTCCGGATTTAATTCTGCATGATCCAAGAATGTAACCACAGAACATGTCCCAGAACAGGGATATTGATGGGGGGGGGGGGGGGGGATAAAAAAGTCAAGATGGCAGCAGTGAGTGGGTGATTGAAGCTCTACTCCTTTTTCACCTGTGTAACATATCGTCAGCTTTGTGAGCTAGTCCAGACAAGGAGCACAGCCAGGAGTACTAGCTCTAACTTTATTGTAAGGTTACATTAACAGAATCTTGCAAGTCTGAAAATACATCTCCCCCCCCCCCTTTCACCTTTACAGTCCAAGAAAGTAGAGAGGGTCCCTTCTGAGATGTTTGCCACACCCCCATTGCTTCTGTGGGCTCAGCTGCCACTTGTATGACCATTGTCTGGTCTGCAGCTCTTCCACCTGTCTCCCAAGGTCATTCCTACATACCACTGCACATAAGCAAAGCACATAAAAGAGTTTTGATAGGCAGTTGCAGCCACCATATTGACTTTCTGAAATTCCAATCCCTGCAGATGTACCTGCCCCAGAATCCTCAGCAGCTTCTAGAAATTCCATTCAGACATTCAGGGATGAGTAGCAGATAAACAGATGTAGAAAGCATTTTCTTGGGCTGGCAGATAGCTCAGCTAGTCATTTGGAGAACATAGTGACATTCATTTTTGTATCACTGCTGCTTCTGTTTTAATCTGTCTCACAGGAAGGAGGGAGACAGTAGTAAGCTCACAAACTCCCTCTTTTTTTAATTTAACCTATGTTCCACATTTCTGCACAAACATGATAAATTCAGTCAAAATAAGCTTGTTTTCCCATTCTTTGATGTAAACCACAGATTCACTCACAGATGCCAGATTCCAAGGTTTAAAACAGAGATGTATAGCAGTGATCCTTGCCACTGAAGCCCCTTGTCTTCCTGTTTGTGCTGTTGATTGCAACCTCCTCTTCAGTTTCTTCTTTCTTTTCCTAAAAGGGAACTTGTAGAAATGTACTGTTTTCAAAAGCTCCCTGTTGTTGTTTGAAAGAAAAAAAGCACACAATCATGGGGAAGCATACATGAGGAAAAATAAAAAATTAAAAAAGATCCTGTTAGGCCACTGCTCTAGTGCTTCAAACAGTGGGAGATTCTTGCTGGGCAGCACTGGGTGCAAATCTAGGAGACATTTGTTTTCTTTTCAGTGACAGATTTTCCTCAGATATGTTGTTTTTCTCATTGAGCCAAATGCTGCCGCCGTCTGTGGGCTCAACTGTATCCTGATACTGAGATATTATCATACATGTTGGTTAGAAAATGATGCTTGCATCAGACGGGCTTTCTGAAACTACAGTCTTAAAACTTATCTGGAGATTACTGAGAAGGGAAATTCATATGACCCACCCAAACTGGGGGGGGGGGGGGGGGACACTAGAAAGAAGGCATTGGCCCATAAATGCTCTCCAGGACCATCTGCTGTTGCTGATCCCTACAAAGAAACATTTCTCTGTCCATCTCTAGATTGATGGCCTTGGAGAGGATTTATGAAGCTCTTGAATAGAGAGCTTTAAGCTTGATATATGAGGGGTTAAGGAATTAAACATTTTTGCAAGGATTCTGGAGGTGACACTTAACGTTGAATAGGTTTCTGCTAGGATCTCTCTACTTCTGGATCACGATGCATTCACATGTTTTTAATTGCTTTCTTCATTCTTTGCCCTTTCTGCATTAATTTGAAGCTTTTTAAAGGCATCTATTCAAACTGCATGGTTAAATACATATTTAAATATGTATTTTCTCTTGAGATAACTAAGTGTATTTTGATAAGCTGAAACTACTGGGCTATATCACAATGTTCAGAGAATGTGAAGAAGAGCTAAGCTCTGATCCCCAAATTAGTTTGAGAGATACAGATGAGAGCATTCCATACAGGGATTTGAAAAGACGAAATTCCTCAAGCACTGTTTGGTTCCATTAGTAATTTTATTATAGAATGAAATTGTCAGGGGCAGCATGTAGCTTCTATTGATAGAAACATAGGAACATCTAACTCAGCGCTGTTATCTTAGAAAGGTGTCGTATATCAATGTTTTCAAGCAGGACCCTAGACCTCCTATATCTAAACCCTGTCAATCACTGACCTATGGACTTTGCCCCAATATTTATTGATTGATGTCTCAGAGGTGGGCAAAAGCTGCTCTATAGCCAGCTTTGTTCAAGAGTGATCCAGTCTGAGTCATTTCTGGAGCATGATTTGGAAAAATGGAGGACTACCATCCCATTACCTAGTGTGGGCAAAGCCTAACAGCCTAAAGAATTTAGTTGTGCTTTTCAGAATGAGACAGGTTATTTACTTGTTTACTTACTGGGTTGATATGCCGCTCCAGTCCTCACTGAGTCTAAGTGCTGAGTTGCAAAATTGTTGAGGCTATTACAAAGAGAGGTAAAGTGCCAAATTTGATAAAAAGAGTGACAGGGTTTTGAGTTACACTGGATTACAATCTGGTGTTTGTTTGTTTGAACTAATCTGTACCTTATTTTGTTTTTGGTTTTGGTTTTTTAGACAAAAAGATGGAATTTGCAGCAAAAATGGCTATCATGCAGAATATTTGTAACAAATTTCAGGAAATAAGTTTGTTTTGTTTTGTTTTGTTTTGCAAGGGGAAAGTTGTGGTAAGGTGCAATAATCCTCTTTTTGATTGCAGTGTTGCTGATTGTCAGGAGTCAAGAGAAATAGAAGAGAAAAAAATGTACTGACCTTTCTCATAAAAAGAAACCATTAATATGCCAGTTAGTCAACTAAGACAATTCGCCAAATGTTTTCACACTGCTGCTAAGGATGAGAGACAGAGAAACACATGTTAAGTGAAAAGGTAAAATTAAGTATCCCAAGATTGTTCCACTTATGTCTGATGGTGATCTGGTCTAAGGATCATTCTTAATTCAGCACAAACTGTTGATTCCTGAATCTAATTCTACTCCTTCTTCCTCTCCTTACAATTCTTTTCCCAAGCAGTTCAAGTCTTCTTTCTTGTGCAGCTGCCACATCATTACCATTTGTAGACCCCTGGGACTCTTGATTGACGAATAAGAGCTAGATCTTGATAGAGGATTTTGAACTGAGGTAAAGTAATTTGAGCCATCTCTTCCACCTTACATCAATGACAATCTATCTTAAATATAGTTTGTCATGTTATTGTTTTAGTACTGCCTTTGCTTTTGGTCTGCCCTATGTTTTATAGCAGTGTTCCTCAACCTTGGCAGCCTGAAGATGTGTGGATTTCAACTCCCAGAATTCCCCAGCCAGCCTTGCTGGCTAAGGAATTCTGGGAGTTGAAGTCCACACATCTTCAAGCTGCCAAGGTTGAGGAACACTGTTTTATAGCTTTTTTAAAAAAAAGTAATGAAGTTTTTCTTTCTGACTTTTTAATCTGTCTTTAATTACTCCCATCTACAAGAAATTCATGCCTCATTGTGGTCTAGTGCAGTTCCATACTACGTATCAACATACAGGTTCTGATTTTTGTTCACTGCAATATATTTTACACTGGGTAAGTCACTTTAGTTGTCATACTTATAAGTAGTACGTGGCATAGAAAGACAAGCATAACACACAGCTTTAGTGCTACTAAAGGTAAACAATATGTAGTTATGTTGATTTATGCGAGCATTCAACTGCTGGCCCTTAGTCAGGAAAAAGGTACCTGTAGGATTAAAAATTCATTGTCATTTTCCTGGAGCAAATATGTGACAGATCCAAAGATAAACTGAGATGTTTTACATTAAACTTTGGAGCTTGTCAGTAGGAAGAAAATGTTAAGTATCACCATAAGGTAAAAGAAAGTCAATAATATTTTTTTAAAATCTAAGAGAAATTAAAAGGGAATCTATGAATCTTTTTCATAAGCTGAGTGAGGGAACACCTCAGTGCTTGATCAAATATACCCTGAAACTGACCAGCTCTCTTTCCCCAGGCTTAAAAGCATCTTCCTGAACTTTACCACCATTCGCTTTGTCTTAACCTTTGTTTTTGAGGATATTAAAGCAAAATCTCTGAGCTGAACTTGAATCCTGGGGACCACAGGGACATGTTCATGTTGTTTTCTGAAGGGCATGACCTTAGCTCTATGAAAGTCATGATTAGCATCCAGAAGAGCATATATGAAATGTCAAGGATGGAACCTTTCAGATTCAAAGAACCCAGCAACAGTTGTTTCTTTAGGATTGTTTAATCTCACAATTTTGGATGTGGAATAGCAACAAAATGCCCTTTGCACTGATACTGAACTTGGCTCAATTGAAGTAGATATTAGACAGCCTGAGGAATGGTGGTTAATGTAATATGTAGCTTGGCCCCAAAGACATCAGTGTCCTCTCTCCTAAGATAGGAGCAGGCAGGCTTTTTGTGGGCATGTTACACATGCTTTACTTTTACTTCTTGGCATTCAAAGGCTGCAGGGGCATAGTGGAATCATAGGGACATCTCCAGAAGGGATGGGACTGACATTATTAGCCTTTTTTGCACTTCAAAAGGCTTAGAGGGTTAAAAGGTAAAATGGATGAGTGAAGTCCACTGGAGGCTTAATACACACAAGTAGCCTTAATGTGTGTATTAATTGAGGGGACAAAGCACTTGACTAGAACTTGGGGATTTGTTGGATTTATATCCTGCCTTTCTAACAACTTAAGATGCTGTTCAGGATGCTCCCTCTTCTATCTTACCTACCACAATAACCCTGTGAAAAAGGTTGTGCAGAAAGGGTGACTGATGCAAAATCAGGCCCAATGTCACTTATTGAGTTTCCATGGTTGAGGCTGTGCTTGTACCTGAGTCTTCCCAATCCTAATTCAATAACACTACTAGAGTGCTATTGATGGTATAATCTTAGAGTGGCTCCAGAAGCTCCAGAAATTTTGGACAGGATGAGGCTGCATCTGGCCCATGGAATAAGAGCTTCTCACCTTTACTCAGAGGGCATGTTAGATGGAAAACACGGGTCAAAAGCAAAACAAACAAGGTACGAGTGGAACATCACCAATAGATCCATATCTTTTTATCAGAAAGTGTGCAATTTAGTTAATTAAAACACTTAGAAGAAACATCTAACCATTTATTGTTTAAAATTAAGAGTTTAAATTAACAGAACACTTGACCAGACTATAAAAACAAAAGCTTCTCTTTCGAACTTGGTAAAACTGGAGCATTTATAGAATGTGGTTACCCAATCTTGATTGTAGAATGTGGTTACCCCATTCATTAATAATGAATAGTCTATTAAGCAATTGTAATACATCAGCAACCAATTTAATCAAAATCATTTTATTTGTAAACTGTTCTTTAATTAAAAGAACTTCCTGAACATGCCTAGAAATATACACTGCTTGTCTCTTTACCATTAACAGTTTCTCAAACAATAACAGCGTTAGATTAACAATCACCAGAAAACATTATACATATTTTATGTGGTGTCTATAGTCACCCATTCATAATTTATAATAAGTTACTAAAACATTTATTAAGTATTGATATCTGGCTTTATTCTACTACACAGGTATATTAGAAATAGAATACAATAACTTCCTTCAGATGTATCGCTGTCTCTTGTGAAGACATGCTCAGTGTTAATATATTTCTCCAAGAGTTCTGATATAACAATGTCCATCATGTTTTCTCTAAGATTGATGAACGCTTCTCTGTTTACCTTATTCATCATGAATGGCAGGTTTCAGGAAAAATGGCAAAACACTTATCGGAAATGTTTCAGGCAGTGTGATGCTCAGTTGCACGTAAGACAAAATTATTGGAATGTGGCTGTTTTTAACCCAAGGCTACTCGTTCAAAGGAAAATCCATTTCAGATATATAGGAAGATTATACAGCCTCCAGTTGAATATGATATTTCATACCAGTAGAACTACATCATTTGCTCATAAGAAGTCCTTAGCATCCATGCTGGATACGTGGGAGATCGATCTGTCTGTCTGTCTGTCTGTCTGTCTGTCAACACAACCAGAATACACAGTTAGAACTGTAATATGAAGTCCAAACAAATTAAAATTAAATATCCAAAAAGGCACCAGGAGCAACTAGGGGCCAAATGTCTGCTAGAATTGCAGTTTTAAGTTGCCCCCTAATTACAAGGATGGAGGGTTCCATCCTCACTTCCAGGGATAAGGTATTCCAAAGATAAGGGCCACCACTGAGAAGGCCTATATTCTGGCCCGCACTCTACTCAGGCAGAGGTATCTATTAGGAGCCTTGCTGCTGTGTTTGAACCAGCTGTAGTTTCTGAGCCATCTCCAAAGCCAGACCCACATAGAGAGCATTATAGTAGTCCAATTTTGTGGTGATCAGGGCCATCACATCTATCACCATGGCCAGGCATCTTCATGCTAAGCAAAGGGCCCCCAGTCACAGCTCCTGCCTTATGTTTCAGTGAGAACCATCAGTCCAGAACCTCTAGATCATGCACCAAGAGGTGTGCTACCCCCTCAGATTGTTCTATAGCCAGTTGCAAAGGAAACTTTGGAAATGCACTTTGAATACTTGGATTCTATCAGAAATTGGTCCAGAACATTGATGGCAAAATACGTAACTGAAATCTGCACTGGTGTGAAATGGAGCAATCTGGGATCATTTTTTACTAATTTAAAGTAGGCTGGACATCTCTAATTTAAAATCATCCACAAAGTTTCTCCTCCAACAGGCACAATGAGAACACTGTTGTACTGCAAAGAATAGGGAACTGCCATGGGAACTTCATTCCCCCCCCCCCCACCATTAAAAAAGAAAAGAAAAAGCCCAACTCTTTTGAGGCTTGCCTGTGTAAAATAACTTAGTGTGGAGAGGATGAATGGGAAGCAATATAAGTCAGAATTACTATTCCAGTCAGACTACTCTCTGTCTCTGTAGTTGCAGCCTTTGGGATGGATGATGAGATCATGGAGGAGAGGAGAGAGAGAGATGTAGATTTGCTTTTGCTTACAATTTCATCTCTGGTGTCCCCTGGAGATGTGCCACTTGAGTGGTGAGAATGTTCTGACTTCTGGATGAATTCCCACAGAATGATCTATTTTCTTCATTATTTTGATTCCCAATCTCATGTAGTCCTTTTTCATCTAATCCTCTTAGTTTGATTATCCAGCCTTCCATATGTCTCCTTTTGTATCCTGCCTCCCACCCTCCCTTTCCCAATATGTATGTTCCAATCATTTTTCAAGTACAGTAGCTTTTGCTCCTTAGTAAACTAGACATTAATTACTTTTTTACTGTCCAAAATAATTGCAAATAATATAGATTTGTCTTGGGAGAGGGGTGCACACACAAGTGTCTTCTTTCTTTTGTCTCTTTAAGTTATGTACCCCAAACTCAATTTTGTTGTGTCCACATGTTTGTGTACATTAGGAGCATCACCAGAGAGCTCAAGGATGAGAAGGATGGGTCTCAGTAAAAGTGCACTTGCAAAGAATTACTGGAAGCTTTGTACATATGCATTATTGAATGTATACCCTACATTCCTGTTCATTCCAACACTAAAGAAGCAACAATAATAAAACAGACTAAAACATAAACACTTAAAATTTGTAAAATCTAAATCAAAATTAAAAACATGAAAATAATGAACAGTTGCAAACTTGGCAAAAGATGTGCATTTTGTCATTTTCTTAAATACTGGAAAGAGTGGTTTCTATCCAAAAGAAGTGCATTCTGTAGTGGGGGAGTCACACAGGAGAAGGCCTATTCCCACATATCCAGTAGTTGAGCTTCTGGCAACAGGAGCATCTTCAGAAGAGCCTCTCCAGCTGATCTAAGTAACTGGGCAGGTTTGTGTGAGAGATATAGTTCCATAATTAATCAGCTTTAAGCTGTTTCATGCTTTAAAGGTTAATAGCAGCATGTTAAATTATGCCCAGTACACAACTGGCAATCAGGGCAGATCTTCCAATACAGGCATGTTTCCTGTGCCTTGCACCGGTCAGAAGTCTGGCTGCTGTATTTCACACCAGTTGCAGCCTGCAGACCCTATTCAAGACACATAGCGTTAAATTCTGTATCCAATTTGCTTTTTTCAGATATAAAGTTAATTTGTACATTGAGGCATACTCAATAACTTAATTTGCCATTCTCCTATGGAAGAAATTGTTCATAATTTCCAGGGTAAAGTGTAAAGAATTCTTGCATCTGTTACCATGTACAAAACCAATTCAGTATACTTTATGGGAATATAAGGTTTAGTAATATTTAATTTAAAAATAGCAGATTGGAAGGAAAAAACTGCTTTTAAATTTGCTTCATTCCTGTTACAGATATTTTCTGGAATCGCTGGGCTTTACAATATTGCCACCAAATCACAGCCCTTGTCAGCTCTTGGCTCAACTAATGCAAAGCACTCTACGTGGGGCTGCCCTTGAAAACCACTTGGAAGTTGCAGCTGGTCCAGAATGCACCAGTATGGGCTTCTGCTCTCCATACTACACTGGCTGCCAGTGTGTTTTCGGGTGTGATTCAAGTGCTGGTTATTGCCTATAAAGCCCTACATGGCTTGGGGCCCAGTTATTTGAGGCACTGCCTCTGTCCTATTGCTTCCGCTGGCCAGTTAGGGCTGATATAGTGGGTATGCTCCAAGTTCCCTCGATCAAACTCTGTCATATTTCAGGACCCAGTGAGAGCACCCTCTGTCATAGCACATGCCCTCTGGAATGAAGTTCCCTCTGAGATCTGGACGGTTCCCACCCTGATGGTGTTCCAGGAGGCCTTAAAGGCCTGGCTATTTTCCCAGGACTTGGGGTAGGGCAGCTGGAACCATCTTGTGTTTGACATACTGTACATTGTACATGTTTTGATGGGAGTTGTCCAGACTGCCTTTTTGTTACTTCCTGGTTGTTATTTTCCTTTTTGTATTTTTATTATCTTACTGTATTTTGCTTTTATATTGTGAGCCATCTAAAGTCACTTTGGATTTGGGCACCACTGAAATCAAATCAAATCAAATCAATAAAGTGATCTAAATATTGTGTACTAGTTTTTCAAATCCAGTTTGTTTATTTATTTATTTGTTTATTCAATTTATATAGCTGCCCACCTCATATTCATGACTCTGGGTGGCTTACAAACACAAATACCAAAAACAAAAACAAAACAAAACCACCATATAAACATTAAAAATGTTAAAACAATTTAAAAACCATACAATACAGTCACCAAGACAGCACAGTCAATCCAGAAGCAGTAGAACTATTTCTGGGCTCCACACCACTCTCTGATCCCCAAGCCAGATGGCAAATCCAGGTCTTCAGGCCTTTCCGATAGGCCATCAAGGTCAGGTTCAGCCTGACCTTGGGGGGAATGGGGAATCCCGTCTTGTTTTTGCCATTCTTTTGGACTATATTACTAATTTGTAAAAACTGAAATCATAATGAGGTGAGTCTGGCCATTCACAAGAGAGAACAGATTCCCATGCTTTCTCCCTGCCCACCCACTCCTCTCTACCACCATTTCAAAGCAATAGGGAGCCAAGATTACTGTCAGGAGGATTAAGATTTGGGTTGCCTTGCGCTTTTGCCTTTTAATAAGTGGTCTTTGTAAGCCTGGTTTTTTTTTCACCTATGATCTATGCTGTAAACATCCCTCTGTTATTTATAAAAAAACCTGTTTTATAGCTATTTCAGTATCAAGAATCTCTAAGAGATTGGGTGCCTCCTATTTAATCACATATTTTGACACTCTTGATCAAGAAGACCAGGAGAAAGCTTGGGAAATCTACTTTATACTGGCTTTGAGAATGGCTGTTCATTTAGCTTGTTGCTTCCTGAAGGTTTTTATGAAAGGGTGTTCTCCTCCAAAAGAAGAATCAGAGTTCTGTGTAAGCCCTGGAGAAGCACTAATGGCAATCTGTGGAGTCCACATGGAATAAATGATAGCATCACAAGATCAATTGTCATTAACTCTTTAGCTGATAATTTTATGCTGGCGTCATGAAAGGAGCTCCAAAAAGAAGTTAATTTTTAATGCATCGCTGCTGCAGAGAACTTTGAAAGTGCCTCAGAATGAAATATCTGAGTGTACACCTTGATTCTGTTGTATGTATATATGCACGTGCGTGCTCTGAATTAATATTGCTGTCCTAAACAGTGTTAGGGAAACTAGCAGGTCTGAGGCAGTTCTTCAGAAAATTTCTGAGAATGATTACTTTAAAGAATTTCATTTCTTCAGAGACAGAGAATTTTCTCAACTCCTACCAGCCTTACCACATAGATTAATGCAATTGGGATGAAGAGCCTCCCGCCCCATCCTACTCAAACACCATCATCCTACTAATGGGATTCAGAAGCCTAAACAACTTGCTCACAGAGCACATGCAAGATTAACGATGTGTCGTCTTTTTCGTATTGCACCAAATTTCTCTCTCTCTCTCCCCCTCTCTCCTTTTTAGATAGTGCACTCCAGATTGATTTGTGGCCTTTGCCCAATTCCATACATCTCGACTTTGACAACTTTTTTTTTTATGAGCTTGGCTTTTATGAGCCTCTGCAAGTTTAAACTGCACCGCTGTTAACTTTTCCTTTGAAGCCTGTGGGAATAGAAAATGGTTGTAAGGGTTGAGTATAAAATTGGTATGGATTGTGGAATGAAGAGAAGTAAACTCTGAGCAGCTTTTGGAAAACTCCAACAAAAATGAATGAAAGAAGCCCTGATACTCAGGCTGTGATGGAGCTTTGCCAGAATTCTCTCTCTCTCTGTGTCATGCCCAGGAGGAGAAAGAGGTAGCACCAGGGTCTTCATCTACCTAGAGATGTAAATATGTGGCTGAGACAGGGACATCTTTGGAAAACACAGATCATGCCTCAAATGATCTTAGTAGTGTAGTGTAAATCTTCTCGTTCCAAATATTTTGGACAATTGCCACTTCTATTTTGTATTCAATTTTAGAGTTGTGTGGAACCAATTGTTTCTCCTTTTGCAATAGTCACACTATGTCAGGAGATTTACACTTGGATCCCAGGATTTGTTCAGCAAGGGCAATGTAATATACTTCACCATTGAAGGAGGGCAGAGTTGGAGTTCTGGTCAAATGTTTTTCCTAGGGTGGCAACAAACTCTGTGAATGGCTTTATGGGGCAGCAGCTAAACAATCTAGGAAATTGTTCAAACACAATTGTTCCTTGGCTGTCCTAGCTGTTGGTTCTTCAGGGGTTTATATTCTACCAATGGAGAGCAAGCCCAAATCTGATCAAGCAAAGGACAAATACTGAATATAATTACTGGCATCTGATCCAAGGCCATTTTTGTTCTATCCAACACGAGCTGTTTCAGTGATGAGCTTTTTAAATCTTTCCAGGATTCAGTGATGTGGGATTTTGAAGTGCAGGTATTTCTAATGCAGGATTAGGAATGGTGAGTTTGTGCCATCTCATTAAAAGGATTAAGTAGTGCAGAACTGATATATTATCTATCACTATTTCAATAGCAGCTCCACGCCAACTTGGTTTACATATAAATATTGATATCCATGGCTGACAAAGCATTTCTGGTGGCAATCACAAAAAGGAGCCGTAAAAATCTTAATTCGGTACAAATTCCAGAGAACATAAAATCAGAATCACTTTGAAAGACCAAATAATTTATTTGGTACAAACGTCTTTGTAAGATGGAAGATCAATTCAAAGGAGCCCAGGCTGGCTTTCCTAAGTCAGCAGCTATTCTATCTAACTATAGCCATAGAGATTTTACCCAGCAGTCTTCCAAGTACAATTCAGCTTTTATTTTATTTATTTATTTATTTATTTAAAATATGTATATGGCCATCCATTTTAAAATCAAACTCTGGACAACTCCCAACCAAAGGATAAAACAAAACTCACGGTAAAAACAATAAAAACCTGGCAACACAACCAAACTTCCCCAATGCACCCTATCCCAATGCTTGTGGGAAAAGCCAGCTCTTAAGTGATCTCTGGAAGGTTAAAAGGATAGGGGCCTGCTGGATATCAAGGGAAAAGGTATTGATGATCAGGAGTATGTCTGCAGTTGGCCTTAATGCGTGTGTCGGCTCATATAAGAGGAAACAATCCTTTGCAATATTTACAGATGGCTCTCTATAAGTATGATGGCCATGATCTTGTGTGAGAGAAGATTGGCTGAGAAAGATTTAAGAAATATGCATATCAGGAATTCTAATGCTATGAGGACTCTTTGGTTTTTCTCAGACTTCAAGAATTTGAGTGTCTTCCTCCTGCACATAGGAGTCTATGCACCTTCCCTTCCACAACATTAGCCACCTGTTCCAATGATACAGAGTGTGGTAATGCATTTACACAGGTATGAGCATCTTCTGCCTTTGTACATGAAGATCTGTGGGTTGGGACTTAATTTAAGGAAAGAGTCTCTCCTTAAGAACAAATTAAGTTTTAGATCTTCTTTCTTTTAGCCTGGGATAACAGCATAGTAAGATTATAGCTTCAGCTATTGCTCTCCTACTTGGTTGGAGGGCCATGATTTTTATTCCTGACTTTATGCTGCCCACCAAGGACCAGCACAAGCAGAGACATCTGCAGAGATGTCAAAGTCTTGGCAGCTGGAGATTTTTACTGCTTTACACCTCTTCATACAGGAAGATGGCCTAATGAAGCTGTGAATCGCAAAAATGAATCTAGGCATGCATATTTTTTTAAAAAAAATATTGCTAACAATTCAATGTTATGTATGCCTACTCTAAAGTAACTCCCAGTGAGTGCATTAGGACTTACTTCCAGTAAGTATGCATAGGCTTGAAATTCAGGGCAACCTATATCTCACATTAAAGCTGTATGAACTTTGCACGGAAAGCAAAACTAAGCAATCTGATATTTTTCCTCAAGGATTTGCTACAAATCATCTTCAGTGTATCAAGCATGTGACTTCATTAAGTTCAGGTTCTTGAGCTTCAGCTGAATTAAATTCTGCATCACATTTAATAAGCGCAAGGTCTAGGGACATTTATATTTCCACTATGAGTATGCTAGGAAATCAAATTAGCTGAGTAGTTGAAAATATTTCAAAAATAAGTTTGCATAGTATTTTACATTAAGATTTTTTGTTTGTTGTAAATTTTTAAATTTCAATAAAATTTTACTCAGAATGAACTGGGTGGAGGGGAGTGGAAGCCCAAAACCTACCCTAGTTAAGTGTTTCATGAAACATTTCTGCTTTATAAATTGGAAGACAGAAGCCAAGCCTTAAGCCTAATAAAAGGGAATTCCTAAAATAATTATTTGTGGATAATGTGATATGTGACACACCCTATCTGATCTACTTACTTATCAATGTAGTAGTTAATGCTTAAAAAGATTTTAAGAATTTGCCTTTCACCCTAAGAAAAAGAAGGGGAATTGTTTTGGTAGCCAGAGTCTGTAATGTATGTCAGCATGATATGTATGTATATCTATGTTTATGGTGACTGAAAGCAACAGGGAACATAGTATTAATGCGATGATATTACTAGAGGGGCAGATTTTCAATTCCCTTTTCACTAATAATCCTAAGAACATTTATTTAGAAGTGAATTTGTTTAGGGGAACTTTTGCCATGATCAGCTCACAGGAATATGAGCCAAAAATTCTGAACAGTGTATGAAAATACACAAAAATTATTTACCTGCACAGACACACCCACACATTTATCTAGAGGATCAGTTTTGCCTGATTATCCTGTTTGTTAAATTTTCTTTAACCATCAAAAACCATAGCAGCATTCTTACTGGGAGTCTCTTCTAGCGAGGTACATGATTACAAAAATAAAATGGCAATCTATTTAGCGTAATCTCTTTTACATTACACTTAATCACTATGGTTTGTGTGCATCAGTGTAAGGAACTCTCTAGGGGAAATGAAATAAGGGCTGCTTTTTCTCTGACCTTGACAAAGGCTTAAACTGAAGCTTCTGTTTTCAACCAATTTTTTAATGTCTCGCTAAGCCCACAGCTCTTCTGGTCTGCAGGCATTTTAAGGCTGTAATCCTACAAATGCTTAATTTGACTCAGTGGAGTTGAGCTCAGGATGGAGAGGGATGAGTTGCTGGTCCAAAACTGAGCAACAAAATGCTTTCCTAGCTTACGGAGAGGAAAATGACACCACCGATATCCCACTGAATCCTGGGGAAGGTCTTCTGTTGATATTAAAATCTAGAACTCTCTCAGAGTCAGCTGCTTCCCAGGAGTTGTGAACACGCTGGGAGGCAAGATGAGCAGATGTCTGCTTACGCAACCAATGTTCCCTTTCCTCCTCCCCCCGTAGCTCAGCAGGTTTCCCAAACACCCTGTCAGCAGGGAAGGGGCACTAACTGGCTACAACTTATTGTATGTAGAGAAAGAGCACAGAAAAGACAGGCTTACCTATAGTTTCCTGTCTGGAGTAAACCACTAAGCAATGCTGAGCCTGAGAGGATGCCTGAGGGGAGACAACATGAGAGAGGAAGTTTTGAGACTGGGACAGGGTTACACTTTTTTGCCCAGGGGGTGGGGGGGGGCAGCTTTGAATCAGTGTTGACTCCTGGTGACTGCCTGGACGTGCCCCTGCAGTTTTCTTAGCAATATTTCTGAAGTGGTTTGCCCTTGCCTGCTTCCCAGGGCTGAGAGAGAGGGACTGGCCCAAAGTCACCCTGCTGGTTTGGTGCCTAAGGCTGAATACTTTTCCTTTGTTTAATAAACTACCTCTTGTAAATTCCAAACTATACACTCCTAGTGTTTGAAGCCTGTTATATACAATTTATCTACTTATCTGTGCTTAATGCTATAAGTGACAAGTGACAATGCTATAGCTCTAAGTGATAGTTAAGTGATACTTAACAAGGTAACAAATGTCCTTCTTACCCTGTGTTCTTAACTACCCACCTTTCTTAGCAATCAAGGCAGTAGTAGCAGGTTTTTTTCTCTACTCTTTTCCTTTAAAGGCAGATAATTCTATTCCTTTTCTCCAGGGCTTAATGTTCCTTTAACCTAGCCCTATATTTTCCTCCACCCTTCAGCCCCCATACTTCAGTAGGTCCTACTGTAGGTTGAAGTAATCTGGTAATTGTTCCCTTTTGCTGAGTTGCTTCTCTGGCTCTCAGTCCTTATCAGTTTGTTGGAGGGAGGAAAACAATTACTGTTGGCCGGCTCTAGCTGGACTGCATTCTTGGAAGGCCTGTGAAGCTGTTAGGTTCTGCTACTCAGCTGTGTTAACTTCAGTCTCATTGCTCACTCCACCAAACTGGTGATGTTCACTCCACAAACAACTGGCTTTTCCTTCAGTTCTCCAGCTTCCACCAACCCTGTGCCTTCAATATTTCTCTATAGTACAAGTGTGGTCCTTTACTCTCTTAAAATCCCAGGGGACACAAAACCATAAGGAAGGAAAACTCACATGAGCAGCCTTGAGTCTTTCCTTCCCCAGAGCCAAATGTGAAAGAGCTGTTGGCCAACTATGTATCTCATTAGAACAAAAAGTTCAATATGCTCATTTTATTTATTTATCATATTTATATAGCCGCCCATCTCTCACAAAGTGACTCTCGGTGGCGTACAACAATTAAAATAGAATAAATACCTAAAAACAGTTATAAATAAAAAACTATAATGATAGATATATGGGCAGATATGTACAGGAGTAATTCACCACTGTCTACTCCTATGCAGTATGAAACGATGCCGTTGTCATTAAAATGATCATCTGGCTTCAGCATCTGCCCATCTCAGTGGTTTTAAAAATAAACTGAGTTGTTTCTGAGTGTAAGGATTTAACTGAGCTGCCCGTATCAGTGCTGACCTGCTGACACAGGTGCCTACTTGCTTTAGTTGGGCAGTTGGGATGATCTTCATGCCTTGGGTGACCCTGTAGGAAGTATATGCGTACTCTTGGCTCATCTCCTGGCATTCTTTGCTCATCCACTCCATTGATTAAACAAGAGTGCACTTTCTCTGTAGCGGCACCTGTCCTTTGGAATGAGGTTCCCCCCAAAATTCTAACAGCTCCCACCCCATTGGTATTCTAAAGGGCCTTAAAGACCCAGCTCTTCACCCGGGCCTTTGGAGAGGACCACTGATGCCCCTTTCTTCCTTTCTGTTCCCCTCTGGGTTTATTTTCTTTGCTATCATTGTGCTATGTCTTGTGCTGTTTTTGTGTTGTTTCTATTGTTCTTTGCTCTTAAATATTTTAACAGGTGTAAACCACCCAGAGTCACTGGGAGTCAGGTGGCATATAAATTTAATAAATAACTATAACAATAACAATCTCTCCCAGGAACACCCTCCCTCCTTTGAGGGATCAAGGTAGGACTTGGGGGGGGGGGAATTAAATATACTGTATATAGAAAACTATTAACAACATAAATTCAAAATTAATAATCATCCTAATAATTAAAGAGAGGGAGGAGCTGGAAAACAATGTTATAGACAGAACATTAAAAAATGGCCATATTCTTTAAAAGTCTCCTTCCCTACTTTTTTGTGAAAAAGGTCCCACTGAACTTTGTAGTATCTCAGTAAATAAGAAGTGAATGATTGCAAAATCTTTACCATAATCTGAATCTGAGTCACCTTAAAAGGTAAGTGGAGTTGAAATAGTCATGCTTCCATTTTTTATAAAGCTTCCACATTCCCCTGTATAAAACCTTGGGTGAATTACATGGATTTGGGTTTTGCATCTCACTTGCTTTGGCAAGAAAATGGGAGATTAATCTTGCCTCCTATAAACTCCTTGAATTCTTGGGAAGCTGCTATTATCAAGGCTACACACTTTTACAACAACAACAAAAGCACAGCTGTCAATTTGCATCTACTATTTTACTAATCAGTACTAATGTTTACTGGTATTCCTATATCATTTTTCTCATAATGCTAATGAATCTGATATCAGAAATCTTTCATACAGATAGACTTATTCTTCCTTTGTTAAAGGAAAATGAGTGTATTCTGCAGGCATCTCCACTGGATTCAGCATGGCTGAAATATTGCCATTGTTCCCAAAAGTACAGAGAGTTTATTGGGAAAGTTAACTCTGAATAGAAGTGAAGGGATACACTGTTGGCCCACATCTGTTTCCATGAATTTTGATACTTCACTTTTGTACCTTTAGTTTGTTGCCTCCATGGGTCCCAGGGACATCTCTCCTATGTGACTTTTTAGGGCTAACTCTGGCTATGTAGCTTGTCCAAACAGTGCTGCTGAATCAACTGAAAGTAATGGGGAATAATCATATCCAGGGTCCTTAAATAAACGTTAATGAAGTTAACATTCTATGAAGATAAAGATAGATTTGGCCTCACCCAGCTTCTGGAGATCAGCTCCCAGGTATGCTACTGAAAGCCCAAGTACAACAAACAGTTGTACTGAGTTTGAATTAAGAAATAAGTATTTTCATGAAAGGAAGGAAAGAGGATGGAAAAAAAGGAGGCTAAGAGAATTTTCACAGCTTTAAATTGAAAAAAACCCTCAACAACTAAAAATCATGAAATTTCTCCTTCCTGTCTATAGTACAGTGGTGCAATGACACTTAAAATATGAACATCAAATACTAGAGCTCCCTGAATGCCTAATTAATGTGGCCAAATCCTGTGCTGGTGGGTACCATGTTGGAGAAGACAAGTTCACATAGTTCAGAGCAGAGCGGGATTACATATGGGGGAGTCTCCTCTTCTTATTCATATTCACTTTGAAATGAGTTGCATTAAATTCTTAAACTCAAACAACTCAGCTTATTTTCAAAACCAATCTTGTTGCATGGTATGAGTAATTCTATGCAGCAAAAGGTGTGGTAAAGAATAGAAAATATTAGTCAGTCTTGTGATTACTACTTTAACTGGTCTCAGCTTTACCTTTTATCTTCATTTCTCTCCTCTTCTTTCTCCCTCCCTTCTTGAGCCACTTTGCCTATTTAAAGAATTATGCCATTTCCATATAAAGAAACATGTACTTTACTTACAGTTCAGAAAATACCAGTGTTCACAAAGAAACAGGAGAAAAGACATTATCATGAAAGAAAAGAAAGGAACAGTAACAGGGGCAACAGAGTGAGGTTGAAGGAATCTTCCAGAACCCCACAAGCACCAAGGGACCTTCTACTGTATACATATTAACAAGGTACTAGGTGCCACAATTAACCCTTCCCTGCATATATAGGGTTGCTTAGCCCAATACATCTAGTCTGTGAAAACCTCTCACTGTTCTTCCTCACCTTGATTCTCAATCCAACTTCAGCCATGGAAGTAGTTGTGAAAAAAAGTTAGACAGGGAGGTGTGACATACCCTGAGCTGAATACCTAGACGTAAGGTGGACGTAAACCTAACAAGTAAACATATCAAAGATTTCTTGGTAAGATTGCAATTGACTGTTTTTCCCTTCCTATAATCTGGAGTTGCAAATTGCGGGGTGGGGGGCATTTAGGCCATTCTAGCCCAACTTCCTGCTCCATGCAGCAATCCTCAGAGATGGCTGCCTGTCTGTGCTTGAATGCATCCAAGTGAAAGGGGACCCACCAGCTCTTTGAATAATTGGTTCCGCTGGCCTGTTTTGTTATTGGGGAGCTCCAGATTCAATTGGAACCTGATTTCCTGCAACATAATCCATTATTCCATGTTCTAAACTCTATGAATTGCACTAGGGTGTAGAAGGGGCTTGCTGATACTCCATATGTATTCTATGTATTATCTTTAAGATATCCTGGAGAACAAAGTGTCAGGCGGAGGACAGGCAGCAAAAGTATTCAAAAATGGAGGAAAAGAAGTAGAGAACAAGTCTCAAGCTTCTTCCGTAAATAGAGCCTTTTATGCATGTGAAGAGTCTTCTCTTCCCAAAATTAAAGATGCACTTATCCTTCAATCACTCTTTGTAGGACTTAGTTTTTGGCTTTTAATCATCCTCACTGGCCTTCTCTAAGCCTGTTCCAGTTTCTCTGAATTCTTCTTAATGTGTCATGTCCAGAACTCAAGGCAGGATATAATCAAAGCAGAACATTTTCTTCTCATGATTTGGAAATTATACCTTTGTTGAAGCAGCCTAAAATTACATTTGCCCTTTAAAAAAATTCAGTGACATCACTCATACTCATTTTGCAATCAATTACTATCCCTAGATTATTCTTCACAAATTCTACTATTCTCAAAGACCACTACTATTCCATCTACTGCCTGTGCATTTCATTTTTGTTTTCTAAATCAATATTACATTTGTTGCTATGAAATTTCATTCTGCTGCTTTCAGCCCATTTCTCTAGCTTATCAAGATAGTTCTGAATTTGTTTTGTAGTACTGTAACCACATTTTCAGCCAAGTCATGAATAAGTATGTTGAAGAATACAGTCTCAGAACTAATCTTCTGGCACTATACATGATAGCTGTCTCCAGTATAACAATGAACTGTTTCAGTACAATGTCTAAGCCAGCTATATAGCTATTTAATTTATCATTCTAACCAGCCCATATTTACATCAGAATATCATCAGGTACTATATTAAATGTTTTGTTGAAATCAAGATATATTGTGTCTCAGCATTCCCACATTCTGTTATGGAAGTTACCCTATCAAAAAGTGAGATAAGGTTAATCTGGCAGCATTTATTCTTGACAGATCCATGCTGACTTCTGACTATTACCACATTAAAACCCTTTCAAGGTATTTACTTGAATCAATCTCTTTATGAACTGCTCTAGAATTTTCTTTGATATTGATGTGAGTCTGAGAGAGCTGACTCCTTCTCTCCTCTTTTGAAGATGTTTGCTGTCTTCCACCTGGCACTTCCTCTGTTTTCCAGGATTTCTTAAAGATAATATATATAATACATACTGACTATCAGCAAGTCCCTTCTCTAGCCCAGAATGTAATTCATCTTATCCAGAAGATTTAAATGGTTCCAAGTAGTGATATTCCTGACCATGTTCCTATCAATGTCACACTTCAATCCTGATCCTCCATCCAGCTGATCACAGGTTACTAGTGGAGTACATGCTTACTTATTGAAGATGAAGCAAAATAGGAATCAAATAGCTTTGGCTTTTCTTTGCTACCTGTAGCATCTTACAGTGCTCATAAAGCAGCTACTGTACTGATTCTTCTCCTTCTCTCTGTCTTTTCTTGTGAGTGTATCTTTAGGAGCCTCTTTTGTTATTCATAGCTTCCTTTGCCAACCTCAGTTCACCCTGAACTTTAGGATTCCTGACACCATATTTACTCTTCTAAGCTACTTTTATGTACTCTTCCTGGATTTCCTGGCTCTTTTCCCATCTCTCATGTGTGTCCTTTTTGTTGATTTATCTTTTTTTTTTTTTTTTTTGTGCAGCCACATTGGTTTCTTCTACTGAACTAAAAAAAAATTACTAAAAAAGCAGCACCTATGGGTGCTGGTGTAGCCCTGCACATCTCCCTCTGCATTGTGAAATCCAACCACTTTATTTTAACCTTTTCTAGCAGCTAGAATAGCTTAGAGCTGAAACACTAATTTCCATCTTCTTTCAATGGTCCAGAGACATTGTAAAAAGGAAAAATTGGTGGGTGGTTGCAAGGAATAGCTTCATATATAGTGCAACCAGCCCATAGAGGATGAGGAAAAAGGTCCCTAGCACCTGATGAGCTGGGGAATTCCCAAGATAGGGATGATGCATAATACCAGGAGAAGCCAGAAGAAGAATTGAATGGCAGAGGGAGTTGGGAGAGGGAAAAAAAGGCTGGAGAGCAAATGCCTAAAATTAAAAAGTAGAATCTTGAACAAATCGATGAAAATACTTAAAACAGCACATCCGCCAATATAAAGCTCACACATAGAGAGACCTTTGGGTGCTTTTGATTTTTATAATTAATCAGGGTAATTGCTTCTGGCCCAAGTCTATTTTTTCAAGAAATTAAATGTGCCCATGACCCAAAAAGGTTGCTTGGTTGATGGAGGTAGAAGATACAAGAGGCAAAGAGCAAAAGACTGAGTAAAAGAGTTCCTTCAACCCTCCTTTTCTCACATGCTTGTATAATGTCTTAGGGTGAAAAATCAGGAGACCCACAAATGAATAATTCTCTTCAAGAATAGTGCTTGTAACATAAAGGAGAACAAAGAAATTGTGTTGAAGAATACTTCCTTTCAGTTTGATAGACCTTAGCAAACTCAATCTTTGTACACACAGACTGCCAGCATGCTGTTCCAATTCCATGTAATACACTTGACCTTCCCTTCCTTCTTCTAAACAGATTTATGCAGAATTTTGTTTCTCCCAGATAAACATATCTTCCTGGACAGATGTCCTACAGTTTGGTCAATACTTGACCATATTATTATTGTAGTAAAACATAAATGAGGAAAAAGGACTCAAGGACTCCTAAATGTGGAAAACCGAGTATATTTTCCCTATTCTGCCTTTATGAATTTTAAATTATAGAGTATAGGTTGTATAACATGTAGCACTTGAATTGATGTTCAACATTCCAAAAGATGTTAGTACAGACTGTGGAGTACTAAATATGTCCTTCAGAATTCTCACTGTTTTCCAATCCTCTGCATAAATCCTGCCATTTGCAAGAACATCAGAAATTAGTGTTAAATTTAATGAAAAAGTAGACATTAAAGACCCATAAATCCCTGCAAGGAAAAAAAAAAACAGTCAAACATATCTAGGCACATTGCTTCTTTTAACATTTTCTTATGTAATTTATCCACAAAGCATGTTCTGATGTTTCTTTTGTCAGAATTACAGCCTTTGCATAGTACAGTGTAATTTTTCTTGGAGGATCAATTGCCTAACAAACTACCAAAACCTCCTGAGAAGATTCTGGAACTGTTTTGAAGAAACTTCCCAAATGATATCAGTCGTGTGTCTTTTAGCAGGTTTCAGCAACACAGTTTTAGAAGGCCTAACAGCAGACAGTTGCAGAGTGAGACACAATCAGAAGGACAGCTTCAGATGTAAGTCTAGTTATCACTGTCTGCCCATCAATATTTGCATCTTATATAGTTAAGAACTGCATGCATATTGAGGTCTACGTGCCTGTCTTATTTTTCCATAGACTTTTCAGAGATTGCAACATACCTGCTTTCCTGCACACCCCCATCCCCACAGGCACTATTGGTGATTCTGACTCATCTGAGTTTGCAGGTGAAGGTACATGTGGGTTCAAATAATAATAAAAAAAACTAACCAAGTCCATTCTCTCTGTCTCTCTAGCTCCACTCAAATGGAAGTTGGCATTTTTCTCTTAGGGAACTTTGCAGTTTTCCAGAGGCAGTGCTAGTTCAAAGTCAGTCTGGTGTAATGTAGTCCTTTTGTTGCTTTTCAAAGTTTTCCCCTGGAGGAAATCCTCTCTCCCTCTCCTCCTTCGCTCTCTAAGTTTTTTGAGCAGCAATAAAATGAAACCTGACAGACTTTCCCACTATAAGACTTACTAGAGTTTTGATGAATGCATCTTTCTCCTCCCAGAGACAAGGGCAGGCTAGATAGAAAAAGATAATAGATCTTTCTATGGGCTTCCCCTTTTCTTTCCCTTACAGCCAGTTTATTCTCTCTCGGATTCTTTATCACACAAATGTGCACAAGATCACTTCTAGACATGCAGATGTTCTACCTGAAGCTCATACTGGAGCACCTGCTTTGCATGCCGAAGGCCCCAGGTTCAGTCTCTGGCATCTCCAGGCTAGATTCAGAAAGCTTCTTGCCTTAGTTGCCTGAGGGCATCTCAGTTTGGGAAGGGAGGTGTTAGGAGTGGATTTTGTTTGCTTTTTGTGTAGAGGGACATGCCAGTATTTTGTTACAGCAGGACCTACAGCATCTCAGATTCAGACTGAATGTTATTTGCATTATTTTCCTAACAGCAGGAGGGAGCCCTGGTTGGCCCTAACAATCTGTACATCTTCTCACCTTTTTGAGGTTGGCAGAGATGACGATGATTGGGAGTCACCTTCAGGCTGCACTGGAAGAATAAGAACAAAGGGGTATGGAAATGCTCTGAAACTCTGGAGAGCCACTTCCAGTCAATGCAAAACAACTCCAGAAGAGGCAATGGAGTGTCTTAATACAAGGCAGCTTGCTATGTGTCTCCAACATTTGTCCTACTCTCGGTTGCTTAGCAGCAAGATTTTTCAGAGAGAGGAGAGGATGAATGATGAAGATGTGACTCCCACAGCAGCAATACTTTCTTCTTTAAGCATATTTCAAGTGTGCACTTGGAAGAGGAGAAACCACATTGGCCATATTTTCTTAGCAGGACCTGTCTACAATAAAAAGTGTTATTTCTCCATTTTTATTTACTCTTCAGGCCCAGTAAAAAAAAAAAAAGCTTGCTATCTGATTGCATACATCCTGGAATGCATGTTATTTCTCTAAGTATGACTTCAAATACAGGAAGCCAAGCTGCTGGAGGCAGGCAGTCCATATAGCTTTCCCAAGGAGCACCCTGGTTCATGATTTGAAATTCAAATGAAAACAGATGGATCTCATAGCTTTAGGGACTACGTAAAATCAGGCACTGCAGTGCTCTCCAGGGTTTTTTCTTTTCTTTTTTCATTTTGCTCCCATGAAGTTCAAAGGCAAATTTCCACTACTGTAAAACTGAAAATGAAATATTTTTGTAACAGTGTGGGGACAAACTGGAGGAAGATATAATCTTTCTTCGTTGTAACTATAGGTCTTGGAATTGGTGAAGGAAGAAACTTCCATATAATTAACACACAGGCCTTGTATCTTCAGGATTGACTTTAACAAGAAGATTGGCAATCAGAAATTTGGGCAGTGCTGGGCTTCAGGGTTTAGTGACCATGGTCTAGAGGACAGATTTCCTGACATTTCACCAGCAACCATAGCTGGCATCTTCAGAGGCAAAATGAACTGCTACACAAACCACAGGCAACTGAGCAGGGACTGACTGGGCTCCTGTCTTTATAGCCCGGTGTCTTGTCTTCTGATTGGCCTTTAGCTAAGCTGGTTTCCGATTGGTGCAGGTTGGTGAGGGCTGATCTCTGATTGGTTCTTTCTTTGTGCCTGATCCTAATTGGACATTTTGGTGGTGTTAGTTCCTGATTGGTCCTTTGTTCATGCTGACTTCTGTAAAAACCTACACCAGTAAATTATAAGTTTATTTATAACACTGTCAAGCATTTGGGTTGTCAGGCCCCGGAACTACAAAAACTGGTTATCTGTGTGGTAACAATATATTTTTTAAAATTTCCTGATGGGGAATGCAACTGAGTAGCTTACATCTTAGACAAAGTTCACAGACGCATTACCTTTCTTTTACAAATAGGGTGATTGTAGCACTGCATACTGACAAATGAATCCAATCAACCACTGGATTCCTACTAGAGACCAAACAAAAGACTTGCCTTGAGCAAAAGCATTGTTCTTAAAGTAGGAATAGGTTAGCTTCTTTTCTTAGAACAAGAAACTCTGTGATTCATGGTTTCTAACTCAGCTCTGATTGCCTTTGAGTTCACTTAGTCTCTAAGATTGTGCCTTGGTTCATATGGTGCCCTAAGTTGTGTTTTGATTAAGTATAATTACCAAATTAGCCACAATACTGGATTTAAAAAAATAGACTAAACATAAGCCATGATTTACAACAAATTGTGGTAACAGTGAGGTTAACTGAGGTTTATACAACACATCAAGCCAAATTAAGCTAACTACATTATAGCTTAATGTGACGTTTGCTACAAACCTTTCTTAGAACTGACTTTGCTCTAATTGAGGTTTATCTATTTCTTCCAGAACTAGAATGCTCCCCTTTTCTTTTCTAGAATCAACTTGGTGTCTCATCTGCCTTATATATCCAGAAATAAATGTTTACCCTTAAAAAAAGCTTTTTAGTCAGCAACGTGCTGCCATATAAAGTATATCCAAACCTGTGAATGTATTTCTATTTTTGGTGTTTCCAGGCAGCAGCATTTACTGAGGAGTTGCTGGTTTTGAGGTTATAGGTTATACTAATCAAGTAAGTGATTTTGAGCATTTGGGAGTTGCTGTCCAAGTTTTGGAGCCACATGTAGCCATTTGCACACTTTTCATGTAATATTGTATGCCTTGGCAAGTAGCAACTCTGGCTGATCTCAGAAGCTAAGCAGGGTAGGTGCCAGTTAGTTCTTGGATGGGAGACCACCTGGAAATTCCAGGGCTGTTGGTTCGATTGGGAAGTCAGAAAGCATGCCAAAGAAGGTAATGGCACATCATTTCCACATTGTCCCAAGAAAACCATCATCAGGAGTTGCAATCAACTTGAAGGCAACTTTCCCTTGATCATTCCTTTATGACTGTGACACGTAAACTGGACAATTGGACATTTCTTTATGACGACTCCAGGATCTATAATAATTAGTGAGTTTCCAACTAGTCCCCCTGATTATTACTCTGAGCCAACATTATGCTTGGATGTATCATTGGTTGCCTGTTCTACAGTGTGCCTGAGCAGCTTGAAGCAATTTCCCTGATTTAAAATTCATAAGTAAAACCTAGGAGACTTGAGAATTGTCTATTCACAAGGTATCTTTCTAACTATCTGTGATTACTCTGCAAGTATTGTCTATTGTGTTCCCTTATTTTGGAATGAATAATTGTAACAGCTTATGCATTATTTCTCCTTTCCCTTTCTAAAGTACAGATGTACAAATCTATCCATTCTGACATTTTCATTTTTCCAATGTGAAGATTAATTCATCCTATTTTTACATAGGTTGAAATGTTTGCATAGCAATTCATATACTTTCATGGATGTTTCTCCTAATATGCACACTTTTAGGATTGCACAAGGACCTGCCTCCCTCACCTTGGAAACTAGCATGATCCACTGGGTTGCTCTGGAAAGTGCTTGTCCAAATTCTGAAGCATATTCAGGAAATCAGCCCTTACCTTTCTATATCCAGCAAAGGGAAAACATAAATTAACAGCTAAAACTCTCTCACTTAGGAGAACAGGACAGAAGTAAGTAGAGACAACAGCCACAAAATGTCTTAAAATTTCTGTTGATGTGATATGAGAAGTTGCAAAATGAGCAGATGGTTAAACTCTCTAAAGTTTAATCTACTGTCCACCCTCTAGATTCTATGATCGGACAGATGATAAGTTTGATAACAAGGATCATTCACATTTGAGGGTAGAGCCATCAATCACTGAATGTAATATTCCCTTCCCTTCTCCTTCCCTACAAAGCCCCCAAGAGTTGTATTGGTGTGTTCATGTGTAAGATTTAATTATGTGTCACTAGAACTTTGTGGAGCACTCTGAATCAGAAGGCATATTGACAGCACACATTCTACTGTGTAAGTTAAAATTACTTACCAGATTCTGGGTTCAGACCATTTCCCATGTCAGAAGTAGCTGTTGTCCTCTTTACTGACATAATGTGCCTAAATCTCTAGACATGCCAGAACTCTGGAGAAGACAATTTGTTCCTGTATCCATCTGAACACACACAAATTCACTTGTGCATGTCAGCAGAGGACATCATACACCCAGCAAAACATATGTGGCAATGAAAGCATAACAAAACTATCATTTTTGGAACACACTTACAGAGAATGAAGCAGCAAGGATTGGATGCTATAGGATCCTGAGGCAGCAGAACGGATCACTTCAGTTTAGTTCCAGCTGCAAGTGGGGTCCATGATAATACCACAACATGTTTAAAAGAATTCAGTGAACTCTGTGGTTGGGCGTGGTGGGGGCCCTTGATCATCAGATATGATCATCACCCTTTCACCTACATCCCACCCACGCAGAGGCTCAGCTTGCTTGCATCTACCACAAAGACCACTTAACCTGTTGGCAGAGTGGAAGAGAACTTTTTAATACTAGAATGCCCTCTCCTTAGCTGTCACTGTTCTTTGTCCTGGGGACTTGGACTGTTTTCCTGCCAGGCTCAGGTTGTCCCATCTATAAAATCTTTACTGTAGGAACAAGGATTTGCATCACTTCTAGAAAAAATTATACTTGAAAAACTTCTGAAAAGTCAGAAGTGCGCAAGCCAGAGAGTTGCCACAGAATCTTAGCCAGTTTTGAAAAGCATCTGAAAATATATTTGTTCACTTTAGCCTTTCTCCCATATCTGTTTTATGATGTTCGATCTGGCATCCCAGTGTTATACTGTGGCTCATTGGTATGTATGTATGTATTATTTGGTCTTGTAAGTATTTGTTATGTTAATAGTTTTATGAAATTGGTTATTTTTTAATTAATTTTACTGTTTCTACTGTCGTGTCCGTTAACTACTATGGCCATGCTGGGAGCCAGCAGTATACACATTTGACAAGTCTGTCTGTCCATCCATCTCTCTGTATCTTTACCATCTGCATCTGGACACACAGAGAGCCTTGCTCAGATAATTCAACTAGCTTAAATAATGAATGTCATCTGATGGTAGTCCCTGAAGTCCATGGTTAACCACAGGCAAAAAAATTACATTGAGAAAAAATCATAGTTGGACCTGGTTTCCTCCTGGCTTCACAATTTACATTTTCTAAGATGATTTGTAATTCATCTTCCAAAGATCCTTGAAGAATTAGCATTGCCTTGGTGAGGGAATTTATCTACCAGGAGAAGGAGTGAGGCTGCATAGGAACCCAACCAAGCTGTGTATGCTTACATCTTGTGTGAAGGCAGATAAGCATCCATATGTGCATATATTTGAATACGGCCCTCCTGGGGCATTGTGTCTGGAGCAAACTAGACTTTCCACTTCCCTTGGTGTTTTTGAATATGAAAGCAAGAACATGTGGAGGGCTATATGTTTTACAGAAGAAAGCCCTATAGAGTTAATTCTGAGTCAAAATGAAGGGCACAGAGAAACTGGTGAAAACCCACAGACAGAAATTCTTATGAGGGACACTGAAGCTTGTGTGATATGCCTGGCCATAGTATCAGTATATTTGGATACAACTCCTAGAAGGCCCTGGAGCCCTGGGGATCATATTTAACTTAGGTCTACCCATTATATAACCCTGCCTGTCTTTTGTTTATTCATATAATTAGGATGTCGCTAACAACTTTGGGCAGCTTACAATTTAAAAAGTAGGAACAACGCAACCAAAGGAAAAAAAAATAAGGAGTAGCCTGAAGACAAACATATCAACAAAAAAACCCTCTAACAGGGGCTCAACCATCACCCTGACCCAAGACCTGGGAGAATAGTCAGGCTTTTACTAGCTTCCTGAACATTATCAGGATGGGAACCTCAGGGAACCTCTGAGGTGATATTATTCCAGAAGACATGTGCCCTGACAGAGAAGGCACACTTCCTGGGTCCCACTAGATGATCCTGCTTGATCGATGGGACCTGAAGCATGCCCCCTCAGCCTGATCTCATCAGATGGACAGAAACAACCGAAGGTTACATGCAAACTAGGCCAAAAAGTAGTCAAAGAATGTGAATGTGCAAAGGGTGACTTCTTGAAGCATCCTTTATTTAAATGCCCACTTCTCCCTACCCACTGATTTTAGTTCTTTCTCAACATATATTACTTGACTAGCTTATTCTCTTGACTAGTAGCACATTTTGCAAGGTTCAGTTAAGCGTATTGTCCATCCTCCCACCTTTAAGTAATAAGAAAAAGCAAGGGCACCCTCCATACATGAAGTCTATGTGAGGGAGCCATATTTTACCTCATTGATATGCTTTGTACCATAAAGGCAATGCTACCCACCTTGTTGATGTACCTGATGTAGTTTCTGCAGCCTTCTCTGGCCCTTACTTCAGATACTAGAGCTTCAGGGCAAGTGCTGTGCGGGCACAGAAACCTCTTTTGACTACTGGAAGCCTCAGAGGAAGTCCAAGAAGGGATACAAGGCAACACTGCAGTTTCACTTTGTTCCTAAGAAGCAGAGGGGTGGGCTGTCATTTCACGAAGGAGTGCTTTAAGTGAGGCACTCCCTTGAAGTTTAGCCTAGCCCTCCAATAGATATTTCTGTTTTGTGAGAGGTTCCTGTTAAAGGGTTTTGTGTGTGTGTGTGTGTGTGTGTGCATGTGTATGCTGAACACACATAGCCTATCTGGCTTTTATTTATGAGCTGATTTCTGTTTTGATCAGGAAGATCATATTTTACTTCTTTTAGACTATCTTTCAAAGATATAGGATTGACAAGGCTTGGAGCCATGTAATTGGGTTCTCATTTGCCTGCAGGAACTCATGAATATTTAGACAGCATAGAAATTACTGTGAGTAATGTTTACTTAGAAGTAAACCCTATTGAATTTATGGAAACATATTTCCAGATATGTGAGTATACTCTTAGTTAAGTGTAGTCTAAATTTTCTTAGGGCTCACCCACATGGCTCTCTAACTAGGGCTTAAAGATGTCTTTCTTAACATATCTTGATGTCACTGACTTCATTCTAAAAGTCATGTTTTCTCTGTATGACACATTCAGGGGCTGGGATCTGCCCAGATCCTGGTAGCTATTTTAGTGGCATAGGCATGTCCCTAGTCACTCAACACTGCCCTCCATTGCAATTTTGGCTTGTCTGAGCAGAAGGATAAATCCAGTGTTAGTTCCAAGGTGGATAACACTGGATTCAGAATAAATAAATAGCTGTTCTGCACATCACCTTGGAAACAGACAGTAATCCTTGGTGCTTGGTGGGTTAGAAGGATTTTCTACATCTTTCATTTCAGATGAAAACAAATGAAATTAAAGAACTGGTGAAAGAGAGAGAGAGAGAGAATGTGTATATGTGTTGGGAGGGGCTGAACTAAAAGTTCGGAAATCCTGAAGGGTATTTCCCTCTGCCTACTGCTTTTCTCCCCATTTTGAAGGCCTTCCCCAATTCAGAATTAGGAAAGGTGGCTGCAGTTTCAAACTGATGTGAATTTCACACTTGCCTATTAGCTTGGACTGTGAAGGGAGGGAGGAGAAGAAGCACCAGGTTCTTCCAGCTAAGATTTTTGGGATCAGAGTCCTGGTGGGTAAAGAATCAGCTTTATCCTTTCTCTCAAATTCTTCTGCCATCTTTCAAGCCCCACCAGAAGCTGGGAAAAAGAGGGCAGCCAACTCTTTATTCACCACAAACAGGCTGCAGAAACTAAAAGTCAATGTTAGGGTCAGCCTGTTCTGCACAGGAGCCTTCGAAGGGAGCCCAACTATCAGCTGATATCACCTAATAGTTGGGTTACATTTAAATATAATTTCAGCACTTCTGGAATCTTGCTGAACCCACAGAAGGAGCCTATCCGCTGAGGGTTGGACTCCCTTTGAAAACACCCATGTAAACCTCTTGCACAAAATCAGATCAAGGTTGGACAGATGGCTAACCTACTAGGCCAGCCAATTGTTAAAACTCACCTTCTTTCCAGCTCTGGTCCTGGACCATCTTGATGAAAATGATGTTTTTCCCACTGGCAGATGGCATTTGGTGTGAGGGCAAACAAAGCCAATGGAATCTGCCAATCACTCCTTAACTTGTCATGTCTTAAAATTATATGGACAACACCATTCCAACACCCTTGTTACTAAGGCAAAAGAAGGTTCAGCACTAAGGGCAGTGCGTACTTTCCTGCCACCTCAAGAGCCAGAGGAAAGCACTTTAACAGGGCCATAAGGACCTTAGATTTACTGTACAGACGTCTTCTTACATCCTGTGTACCAAGTAATGTTTATTTAAACTTAGTAAAGCTGTTGGTGAATCAGTGAAGAGGAGGGAAGGGACAGCCTTAATGCAGCATCTCTCTTTTGCAATACAATGTTTTCAGCAAGTAGAATGCAATAATTAGTCTCATTCCTCAGAAATCCCAGGAAGGGTAATTAATTTTCTGCCTACCCAGTCAGCGATTACAAACTCTTCCACAGTCAGTAATGCCTATGGCCTTGAGCAATTTGCCTGTCCTTGGTGCAAAAGAATATACCTGTGAGTTCCCAGGGGTACAACTGACCAGGAACATTATTCTTTTCCAACCTATCTCACCCTGGGCTGGTGAGAAGGGAAACAATTTAGAAGCCATCCATCAGTGACCTTTGCATTTCTGTTGGTGTCACTTTCATATTTATATACATCTAAAATTACACTGTGACAGAGAGGAGCGGGGGACAAAAACCTTCTCATTTGTTCCAACTATGTTATTCAAAGTCCAGCTTGGTTTTGTTTGGTCTGTTTTTTTGACAGTTTGTATCTTAGCTACCAAAGAGCATTGTTCCAAGTATGAATTCAATATGGTTATACTTATCTTACACACTTTCATGACCACCACTCAATCAAACAACCCATTGGTTGATTTACAAGAACAGCTAAAGGTCATCACAAAAGATATATAAGAATAATCCATCAAAGGTGAGGCTACCAATGTGGGCATATTTATTATACCTCACTTGTATCCTATCCATTGTGGACAAACTCTCAGAGGCTTACATGAAATAAAAGGATTAAAACAATAATAAACATATAAAATGAAGCTGATACAAATAAGTCAAATACCCTATTTTGATTATTTTCCATATGAATAAATGAAACATACTTTAATGATTGAAAGTTTAGGCTATAGTTACTTTGCATACTGGAAATTAAAGTGTGAGACTAGAGCGGAACAATACAAAATACCTGCTGAATGTATAGGTTGGAGCCAAAACCATTAGATTTTTTTGTTTGGTATGTATTGGAAATAAGAGTGCTAAACTGGGGCTAGAGCTCCTGCAAATATCCAGATGACTTTTTCAGGAATCTGGGTCTCAATCTGTAAAGGATTGTAAAAGCTAACACCAACACAGAACTGTGTGCAGAAGTAGCATGACAATCGATGCCGTTCTTTGTTCCAGTGCTTCCCATCCCTGTTCCCAAACAGGGCAAAACTATCATGGAAGAAGATATTTGGGAACAGGAATGGGAAGCAGTGGAACAAAGAACGGCATCAATTGTCATGCTACTTCTGCACACATTTCTGTGTTGGTGTTAGCTTTTAAAAGCATTGAATGGCATTGAAGTGGCCTATTTAGAGTATGAGTATATGTGATAACCATAAGGGGAAGCACACTGTGTCTGGACATGGGCTAGAGATTTATTTGTTCATCAGATTTATGTTCTGCTTTTCTTCCAAATGCCCAAGGCACTGTGAATAGGATTCCCTTCTCCAATTTCCCTTCACAACAACAACCCTATGGGGTAGATTGCACTGAGAAAGAGTGATTGGCTCAAAGTCATTGAGTGAACTGACACAGCTGTCGGGGGACTTGAACCTGAGTCTCTCTGGTCTGTTCCTAGTTGAATACCTTTACCATTACACCATGATAGCTAAGTTAAGAGGGACTTACCATGTCTGCCTCCTCTTAATCATTGTTAACCCTTCCACCATAAGGCAGGAAAGGACCAGTTAGGCCACTGAGTTTAATCTCTTGCTCAGTGCTGGAATCCAATTTTTAGTATCAGGGGACTTGAACACCTCCAGCAAAGGGGAGGCCACCTCATTTCTAGGTAATTGGTCGGGTTACAGAACAGGGCTGGTTGTTCATGTATGGACCAAATGGCTTTAAAAAAAGCCTAGTAGCCAGGTTGCCACAGGCTAACTATTCTTTTGTTTGTTTTGTCTGCTTTACAATGTCCATCAGTTGGAAAGTTGGACACTTACTGCCAAATAAGTATTCAAGACTTTTATGGAAGGCTTTGCAGGAAAAGATAGATGTTGGGTAGATGGATGGATGGAGACAGACAGACAGACATGCTGGCCATTCTTAAGGACTTTTGAGACAGCAGGTTATCAGAATGATGGATACAGAATTCCTTTATTCCTTTGGGACCACCTGTCTCATCTTTCCAGCCTTACATCATTTGTAAGAAGGACACAATTCAGGAAAAAATCTTTAATGCCAGAAGAGGCATGGCTAACCAGGAAAGGAAAGCAATCATACTATTTTCCACTTTTACAACAAGACAAAGAAAGTCAAGACACAGTTCCTACAGTTGAAGCAACTCATACTGCCTCATAACTATTGCAGATCATGGCTTAATGACTGCCTCCCTTCTCCCCATGATCCATACCAAAATATCTTTTCACAGCTGCTATGATGTATGATGCATTTGTTTATTGTGCTTTTAAAAATCCTGCCTTTGTTCCAGGAGCTGAAATTAGAATATGTAGTATATGTGATAGACTGGGCTGAGAGATACGACTGAGTTTCTATTGATGAGCTGAGATGGAAGCGGGATTTCTCCATTCTTTGTCTAGCACCCTAAATGCTGTAACAACCTTCTCTGACTTGATGCTATCCTGATATACATTGGCTTTTAAGTGGCAACTGGAATTTTGGGAGGGCCCTCAATTGAGGAAACTGCACTACAGCGTGTTGAGTCTTACCTCATGTTGCTTCCTAGCTTCAGTTGTCCAAGTGGGGAGTGGACATCTCTCTAAGACTCCACAGCACAAATTTGTTATGCATGTTTGAGCAGGAACGTCTCAGCAGCCTCTTTCTAAGTGGTGTCACGGAGATGCGGCTTCTTTCTCTCGAAGTCTACCATGATTGCTATTATAGCAAAAGCTGCAGAGAGGCTCAGGAGATTCTTCCATCCCACCCTCCAGGATCGGTCATCCATCAGGGCAAACAAAAAAGTTTTTCCACAGCCTGAATGAGGAAATCTCTCTCCTTCAGCTGGCATCAAGAGCCATAAGATTAATGCATAAGAGCAGAGTTCAGAATTGAGGTGTTCAAAAGATGGCCATGATCATCAGTGATGCTTCCCCACCCCCCATATTGGTATTCTCCAGTGTCATCTTCTACTTTACTTCCAAAGGATAATTATTGCAGGTTATTAAATTATTCCTCCATGTCTTTACAGTGCAAGGGACTTGTCTCAAAACTGCTGATTTGCAAACTTGGAAAGTCACAGCTCCAGGAAACCATATTATTATTTTTATAGCCACACTCCCAATTGATACATAATTGCAAAATGGCTGATCTCACTATTTAAATAAATAATTGTTAGAATCACAACTCTAGCCAGCTGCCAGGCTGCCTCTGTTTAACACATCCACGTTAATCTTTCCCATATCAAGCTGCCTCTCTAAACCCCCTGCCCACAGTATAAGCTATGCAAAATATATAATTTGCCTTTTTAAATTTTTTTCAAGATCTGTTTTCTAAAGTTTACATATTGCTGTACAAGATTTCTAATTAAAAACTCAGAAGATCTGTATTCTGTTTTATATCTGTTGTGTGATGTGCAGCCAAACAACTAACAATAGTCTCTTATCAAAATCTACACAAATCTGTGAAGTCAGTGGGACTTATTCTCATGTTGCTGGCTTCAACTTACTCCGTTGTCAATGGCACCATTTTCATGCCCCAGGCACTCTTCTTATTGCAGTTTTTTTAAAGCTCTGAAAGATTGCCAAAGTTTGTGAAATTTCAGCAATGACACCCTAAGGTCTCACAAATACTTATATTAGAAAGGCAAAATGTTACAGAATTTGGCAATATCTCAAGTATCTGGCCATTTAAAAATATATATATATTTAATTTGGGGAACCTGCAACCATCATTTTAGGCTGCAGCAAACCCCTGGAACTCTGTTTCTTGGACACATTGTTTCTGTCACCTTGGTTACCGGACTGCAGTCCAAATATTAAATCAACAATGAATCTTCCTGCATCTCTATTTAGACCAAACATGGACAACCAAAATGCAGTCAGAAATTGATAGTATAAACTGGCAAACTGTATTCTTGGTATTTGGGAAATTCCAGATTCAGCCACGATGCTCTATTGGCAGTGTTAGGCTTTTCTTTTTCTTTTTTTGGTCTTCTAAGGGGCAGGATATATACAACAGATGTCTTTAATAAGAAAAGGTTTGCGACCTGGGACAACAACACTGAAATTTGAAAGCAAGCCATTGATTTCATCAGTTTATTAGCCATGCTGGTTAGTACTTGTAGATGATGGGAGATGTAATTTGACAACACCTGGAGGGCCACATGTTCTCCATTCTTGATTTACTTAGTGCAGGGCATGTTTCAAAATAATGAACAGTGAGGTAGTAGTTCAGATATTGGACTAGGACTGGGGAAAGGCCAACCCCAACTGTGGAAACTGTTGGGTAACTTTCAGAGACTCTGTCACTCCAAACCACCACTTCCCATGAATAATTCTGATGACAAAATGGCCACTCTGACATCCTGCAGGGAAGGCAGGATATAGATCTAACAAGCAGTAAGTCAGAAAACAGGCCCTTAGGAGTTATACTAATGAACTCATTAGATGAGATCAGCTCATGCATCCAAGACTCTGCTGGGCTGATCTGTAGTGGAGATGGAATCAGAGAGGTTTGAATTGAACTAGGGCATTTTTGAAGCATACAGCTTCAAAACTGAACTCGCTCAAAAAGTTTGCAAGTGATTTGGAGGCATACAGGCACAACAGCACTAGGGATTTCAGCAGCATACAATTCATTATGAAGTATTCTCTTAAAATTATTCTAAAAAGCCAGATTATGACAAGGAAAAAATATATTCACCCGCTTTCTGATTAGCCCCATGCAAATTGTTATTGCATCATAACTGGTTTCCAATAGGTGTCAGCCAAGTTCTGTTAAAGTAATCTTTCAACTCCTTGTAAAGCCAGAGGAATTTTATTTTGGTCATGGGCCTTAAATAGACATTTTGAAAGCATGTAGCTATATCTGTGGGACAATCTGAACACCAAATATAAAAAACAGATGTAAGTTGTGCTTGGGGAAAACTTTATGGGTAAGAATTTTGTTTGCTTTGTTTTTCAAGGATGAATTAAAATGGCAAATTTCTTCATAAATAGAACAGAAATAGCTTGAGATTAATACAAATGTGTGAGAAGCAAAACTGTCAGATTTATCTACTCCAGGTTAGGGTTGGGCAGAGAGAATGACAGATATGCTGAAACTGAAATTAGAAGATTGGATGTTCCAAATTATTTTGAATATTCTTCTACATGTCTTGACGATATCAGACATCCCAGGTTTCATAGTAAAGCATTCATCATTAAACTGATAAAATGATCTTATTCAGTAATAATAATTTCAATAACAATAATTCATTAGATGTATAAGCCACCAAATTGACAGACACAAGTTTGTTTTCTGCCTTTTCCCTAAAACCAACTACTACTTTCATAATGTGCTCCAGTGAGGGGAGAGTTGTTATTCCCTGTGCCTTCAAGTTCATATTCTAGTTTAATAAATCTGGAACAACTGGCTATTTTTGCATGATATGTCCAAAAGACATTGCTTTTGTCTCATCTTCAGCCTGCAGCTGAGGCAACTTGAAGTCATCTTTAGCTGTTGTAAAGTCATGTTTTCTCTGTTCTCCCAACACAGCATTTGCTTTGGACACAACCCATCACTTTTCATTGATGACTGGTTGATCACACAGTCAGGGTCTGAGAACTGCCCAGCTCCTATTGGCTGCCTGCAGTTGCAGCAGACAGACTCTTCCTCAATGATCAGTGGGCACTGCCCTCAATGACCAGTTCAGCTTGGACTGCAGGAGAAGCCAGACATGGACTTACACGGGCTCCTTATATATATGGCTTTAACGTTCTCTTGAAAGAGAGTGTGCCGGTCCTGTGATGATCAAAAGTCAGTTTAAACTACTAAACGAAAGACATCCTAGACCCACCCAGAACCAGTTGCCAATCATATGAAGAAGAGACATACAAATATCGACAAACCAATTTTTTTCCTTCTCACCTGTAAAGGACTCCAAAAGAGAAGCACTGTTTGACCAATGCTATGAAACAAGAAAGGATGAGTTTTCTGAGGAATTGAGAAATTTAAGGCAATGGGGTAAAATGCTGGAGCTGTGTCAGCTTTGTGAGGGACTCCAGACAAGAAGCACACCCAGAAGTACTAGCTCTATCTTTATTGTAAAGTTACATTAACAGCATCTTGCAAGTCGGAAAGTACATCTCTCCCCCATTGCCTTTACAGCCCAAGAAACTAGGAAGGGTCCCTTCTGAGATGTTTGCCATGTCTATGTTCCTTCTATAGGCTAAGCTGCCACTTATTTGACTGTTGCCCAGGCTGCAGCTCTTCCCCCTGTCTCCCAAGGCTATTCCCACATATCATTATAGGCTGCCAGTAGTAGTGGAGAAGACTAGACTTGAAACCCCTTCCTCAATTCTTCACTTGATAAATGTCAAGAGATTTGGGGAGACTGAGGAAGCTGACTGGTGAATTTTGACGTGGCCATTAGCCACATCACCTGTATCTGTCTGGGTGTAAGAGAGGGTGGGGTAGTGGGTTGGTGATAGGCAATGCTATTTCACAGATTTCAACTAGTTTATTCATAGATACATATGTAACAAATTACAATCTTAAATGGCTTGTCCTTTGTTTCTTGAACTGAATACAATACAAATAAGCCTTCCAGAAAGCCTAAAGCTCAGTTGTCCTCAGTATAACATAATTCTTGGGTAAATAAATGCATCACGTCTACTCTATTCTTCTGCACCCTTTGGGGGACAAAGGTACTTTAGGTGAAGGAGACATGCTTGGAAGAAGCAGCTGGAGGGTCACAGGGCAGATGACCATCTAGCTGTAGGTTGTCCTTGAGTGGAGTAAGCCAGTTGCTGATTAATAGCAAGGCTATCTTGAGAAGTAGCTTTGCTTGTGTTGACCAGAATGAAAAGGGCTTCCCTAGAACTGGTAGATTAGATTCTCACTATTCCCGAGGAGGAGGAGGAGGAGGAGGAGGGGGAGGGGGAGGAGGAGGAGGTGGTGTTTCCTAGCCTCCCCTTGAAAAGTGTCCTGCCTCAGCATAAGCTGTACAGAAGAAAAAGGTGAATCCCACAGCCAGCAACACCAAAGGGGCAAATAAGCAAAGACAAACTCATTAGCATCAGGGACTCTCCATCCCTGACCATGCCTCCCAGCAATTTCATCTCCTCTTCCCCAAAATCTTGCAATACTCAACCAATAGAGCAGCTATGGGGAGGATCAAAAAAGTCATGATGGGTACTTCTACCATGCAACCAAAGCCCTGCTCCTTTTGTATGTGTGTTTCAAGTAGTGCAATGCATATAAAACAGGGGCAGGGCTTTGACTGCAAGGTTATGGCCACTGTCTTGACTTTTTACCTACTCCCTGCAGTGCCTCTAAGCTCAAATAGATATTGACAGGTGGCTAAAGTAGACATTTGAAGCTGCTGCCTACACTTGCCCATCTCTGCCCAACATACATTAAGGACCGGGGTTGGTGATTGTTTCATAATTTGCCCTCCCAGCACCCTCTGTAGATGTCTGTGCTTAAGGCAATGACTGGTTTCTCATTCTGGAGTGAAGAGAAAGATCTTGTTGGATACTGTGAGAAATAAGTCCTGGACTAAAACAGACCTTGGCCTTATCCAGCAGAGCTATCCTTATGGTCTTATCTATTAATTTATCCCCTGCCTTCAGATCATGGCACATTCTCATCTGTGGGTTTTTTAAAAAAAAATGTTTATTTATTTTCTGCTGAAGTGCTTTTAAAGTTTTTATTCTGTGCCCCAGTGTTTTGTGCTGTAGTTTAAAACACTTCTTAAACTTGCATGCTACTCAGAAAGTCCTGAAATGGCAATATTGAAAATAAATTAATTCAATAAAGCTTCCAACCTATTGCCACAAAGGAGAAGCTGCATTTTTTCTTCTAAAATCCAGTGATGCTTCCTAGCTGAACTTTCTCCCTGAATTTTACTTGACCTTCATTTTAAAGAAGAGCCAAACCATCTGCATTCAAAGAAACCTTCACATTTTCCATTCTTTTTCTTCTGAATGTTGTATAGAATGCTGCTGACACAATACGCTGGAGCTGTTGGTTCCTTCTATGTGTCCAGATCTGGCAGCTCCCTCTACATCAACTTCTATGTATGCATTAATAGTTTTTAAAAACAACGCTAATCTTCCTGGGGCTAGCAGTAGAACCATTCAAACATGGATATGGATACGTAACCATCTCTGCTTAGCCTAACCTCAGTCTGAGGCAGACACAGTCTGTCTCTTCTTATAACTGGGACTCAGACAGAATGAAGCTGTGGAATGGAGAAGGGGATGACCAACTATCCTGATTTGGCCAGAACGGTCATGAATTTTTGTGGGTCATAAAATCTTAGGCTGGTGATTTGATCCCAGCTTTCTGCTGTACTAGCCACACTGTTGGTATTTCAACAGCAAGAGGGTGGTGCTTCCCCATGACTATTGCTTTCTTCTGGAAAAATAACAGCAACTTACCATTATGCCCCTGCCTGTCCAGATGGAAGACATTCCCTCTTACTCTATCAGTGAATATCAGAGCATACAAACTAGAGAGAAGGTAGGTATAGCCGGCAAAATACATTATTGAGGTACTGACCATGAGGGCTAGAAGGGGCAATATGGTCCAGAGTTGTACAGGAATAACATTAAGGGCCTTTCTTTTCAAATACTGCATCAACAGCATCTAGGGAGGTGGGTGGGAATCTGCAAGAAGGCAGATGTGGCCTTGTAGGCCAAATAGAAGAGAATATGTGTAGCTCAGGTTTGAACTGTGGAGTCCTCGGGGTTCTCTGAGCTTGGTTCTTTTCTTGCAAACGTCTCATTACCCAGCTAGGTAACATCTTCAGTGCTAGAGTGGGATGGGGCTTGCTCTCTGTTTATATGCAGTGGCATGCCCTGCCAGTGTTAGTGGGGGTTTTGTTTTGTTTTTATGTAGGCCAAACCCTGCCTTTTTGTATATGCATGTAAGTTGCAAACATATGCAAAAGAGGGAGGTCTCATATCACAATACCACACCTGCCTTCCTGCAGATTCTGACCCATAGACCCTTGCAGATACTGCTGTACTGATATTACTCTAGGTCATGGTTCTCTGATACAGAACAGAGTTTTGATTTCCAAAATCTTATTCTTGCACTGTGCCTAACCATAAAGTCATAAAGAGGAGGAAATGTATGAAACACTTTCTATGACTTCTCAATATATCTTGGTGAAATTCACAATATAAAGGGGCATAAAGGTCCTATCAAGCATAGCAGAAGTGGGCAAAATCAAGACCCTGAAATTCTCTCAAGCCTGGTTCATGCTACCCCAGGACAAAGCAATGGATGAAGAAGTATTTTTTTCAAAGATTATTTTTAATATATTGCAGCAGAATTTCCCATTTGTAATGAATAACTGTTTCAGTAAACTGGTAGGCAGTTAAGGCTCTCAATATTTGGATATATTTCTTGGTTTGAATTTATGGCAAGGCTACACCCATTGAGGCACATGCCACATCTATCATTATGCTATTGCCCAGTTCTGCTGGATTTATCATTTTAGGGTTCTCCCCACAGACTGCAGACTGTGGGGAAAATAGCAAATTAATAACATTTTGGAATATATGAAGCACACCAAATCATTGTATTTCTGAATGGGACATATGATTGTGATGGACCCCTAAGAGCTTAGTGGAGGTTAGAAAATGGTGGAGGTTGGAGGACCCTAAAAGAATGTGATGGAAAAATAATAAAATAAAGCTGGACACTCTCCCCCCCTCCCCCTTGCCTCTCCTGCAATCTCTTTTCTCCACTTCCTCCTGCCATTCTTTGCTCATACAAAACTGGATTAGCTCCAAACTATTACATGACCCAAGAGTGACCAGGTTCCACTGCCAAAAATAGCCCTCTTAACACTATCGTACTGAAACAATGGGAGGGCCATGCTTAAGGGTTTGCTGTGGTTCTTACCTCACAATAGAAAAACCATTTATCCCCCATTTAACACCTATCCAAACCTATCCTCCAATCAGATCCCTCAGATTTCCCACCTCTCAACCTCAAAAGTGTAGAAATTCTATGCTTTTCCATTGTTCAGGGTCCCTCTTTCTTGAAAGCAGTCACCCAACGATCATTGCAATAAACACGGTTCTTCTCAGCATTGTGCTCCTGTCTTTGGCAAAAATTCCACGACAAGAAAGTGAAATGAAGTTACAGCGACCACTATTTTCCTTTCCCAGTGAGTCTTTGGATACATTGGAGGTGTGATCAGAGGTAGTGAAGATGGTGGTTGCTGTAGCTGCTTCACTCAGTGCTCTTTTTCACAGCACTCAATCTACAAGGGTTTGTTTTTAAAGGATGCTGGCATAATATATGATGAGCCAATGCAGTTGCACCATTACTCTAGCTTTTGATGCCAGCCTTACCCTCCTTGCTACTCCTGTTCCTTGGGAGTAAAGGTTTACTCAGGTGTTAGACATCTCTTTTAAGGGGACCATTCTCCTTCCAAAGCTAATGAGCATAGCAGAATTTTTTTGCTTGAAAAGCATGAAAGCCTTGGATGGAAGATAGTAATGATGATCATACGATTTTTTTGTACTTCTCCCCCCAGTTTGCTAAACTGGACTTGTTCCATGCATCTTCCTTTGGATTTACAGTACTTCCAGTATTATTTTGCATCCTGGAGATGCATGGAACAAGTCCAGACTTCAACTATTCTTGCTATTTTTCCTCTGTTGGGAATGGTTCTTACGTTCCTAGTGGTCTGATAATTATCCTCCTTGCTAATGTTATGACCAGAAAAGACATATAGGTATCTATCACCTCTGATTTTTTCAAAATGTAATGAAGTTAAATGCAAATAGGATGTCAGCATATCTCTTTTGCCAGCAATTATGTACTGTAATGTGATGGCAGCATAATTTTATTATTGCAAAAATGGGGGCAGAGGAATAGCGTGGAAAAAATAAGATGAGAAATCATTTTCAGCAAAGTTTATTTTTGCTTAATTTGAAGACTGATTTGATAAAGAAATTACTCTATTAGAATTAAAAAGTTTGAGCATTTATTTTGTGCAGTTGTAGTAAGGATTACATTTTTCCAGCAAAGAGTGTTACAGAAAATTTTTCTGCAACTGCATGTATGGAAACTTGCTTAAAATTTTGCAATAGTAGCTAGGTTCCATATGTAAGGGAAGAAATCTAATTTTAAAGAAAGACACATTAGCAAACTAAATCCAGCTGTTCTGATGTTCACCAAATGATACAGTAATAATATGTTTTGGTGTTGATTTACAGCCTTCTTGAGGTTTTGTCTCCTAAACCTCATCCTGCTTAACATGCATTATTGGCAAATGTTCCAGTGTCAGGTTCTGGATAAACCATAATTTACTGCAGCTTGAGTAATAAAAATGTATCTCAATTGTTGCTTTTTTTTTTTTCCCAGATCATACCATAACAACTTCCCTGCTGAAATAATATTCACATGATGATTGAAGTGGGGGAGAGTCATTCACTTGTCCTTGTTTAAAGAAAAGTTGGCATCACCATTTCTTAAGTGCTATGAGAAGAAGGTTACTAATAATATATAAAATGGACTATTTCAAATTGTATGGAAACCTATAATAGACTATAGCATATTTGCTTACAAGGATTTTCAGTGTATTTACTCTTGCTGTGGAAAAGTGCATTTCATCCTTTAAATAAATGCATTGTGACATTTACAGGAGTAGCGTCATTTGACTCATGCAAACACTTTGTCAACAAGTATTATGTTGCAGATACTTTTAAACACTGTTGCCATAACATAGGAACTCAAGAATTTTACTAGATCAGACCTAGAATCTGTCTCGGTCCTCTCCCATCATTAATCCCTGTATCTGATGTAGGCTGCCTTTAACAGCCACAGCCTTTAGCTACCTAAATATTTAGCTCTGTTGGCCAATAGCTACTAACCAGTTAATCATCTATAAATTTGTTCAACACTTAGAGAGTCTCCTGTCTCCAGGTCTTTGTTCCACTGTAAAGGTGAGGGGTAACCAAGGTTGATTTCATCCTAAACTAATGTTGAATAAGAATCTGCCCTTCTGTAGCTTAAATAATTCAATGCCCTAAACTCTGGAAGAAAAGAGAATAGGTCCTGGCTTTCTTGTGTAGGACATCCTTTCCAGAATTTGAAAAGTGCATTCATATATCCACAGTTTTCTCTACTTGGGCTAATCATTCCAAGTACTTTCTGTCTCCTTCACAGAACTTAGTGTCTAGTCCCTGATCATTCACATTGCCCTTCTCTGAATGGGTTTCAGTCATCTGGCACCTCACTCATTCTTCAGGATTTCTCAAATGCATAATGGTTCAGCCATATCAAATTCCTTCAGCATCCTAGGATGCAAATAATGAGACTTCTGGTATGATGGCTATTTGATAAGACACTGTTTCTTTACCCTCCCCTGTCAGCTGCCAAAAATAGCAATGTTTGTGGAAGTTATTTGAAGAAAGCAGTTAAGCTGAACATTTAATCAAAATTGCTTCTGGTATTTTGGGAAAGTAATAATGCCTCAGAAGCCTCAAAAGTAGTTTCTGCTTCTCCCCCTTCTCCTATGGCACTGATGTCTCTCACATAGCACCCCCCAACCCCAACCCTTCCTTCTGGAAAGGCTTTTTCAGAGATATGGAGTAAGGCTTTAAACAAGGTATTATTTACCCTCCTTGCTTGCTGGAGAGAATGCTGGTCAATGCTCCAATTCAGCTGATATATATGCAGAGAGAATTTTACTCTAGAAATTGATGTCATTCCTTGCAAAATATACAACATTAAGAGTCTTGTCCTATTAAATCCATGAAGATGATGATTCTCAGAATTTGCTGATCGAGCTGATAAGATTGAGAGATGATACAATGAGATGAGGCAGCAAAAGAAGAGGAAATTAATTGCATCCTTAACTGCTTGACATATTAGCAGCAATAATTGCATCCTGCACAATCCAGATTCATGAAAGGCTGTCAAGCTTTAGATTATATACGATTTTTGGGTTATTTTGTAGCTTTGTATGCCATAAACATGAATCAGATGTGATAGTTTGTTGGATAGGAAAAAAAAAAAAGCTTTTGATAAGGTTCAAATTAATATATACTTTATATTCAATATAAACTAATAACTAAGGTTTTCAAATAAAGGTTTTATGTTTATAGATATAGATATAGATATAGATATAGATATAGATATAGATATAGATATAGATATAGATATAGATATAGATATAGATATAGATATAGATATAGATGTGTGTGTGTGCATGTATTAAAAGGATGCAATTCATCTGGCCCTGAAGGCTTAGAGCAAATCCTCATAGCCTTCTTGCTCCATGTATAGCCTACTCTTTCCCAAACACATGTCTACGTGCCTCCACCTGTATCTCAATGTCTTCCTGTGGCAGAGACAGTCTGAGGATGGTTTCAGGTGCTATGCTCTGGAAATAATGTTTGCCCTAATACCCCACCTCAGGATGTTGTAGGCCAGGAAGGTAGGAAGGCAAGGAGCTAATTTATCAAGTTCTTATAGTTTTCTAGGGCTAGAACATTTGAAACATTTTGTTCCTGTAGAATATGGGACACTCAAATTGTATAAAGTTTTCTTTCACTGCATTGTAGCCAACTCAAAACCTTGCAGCAGTGTAATTTAGGTGAGGGTTGGTTTGTTCTTATTTTGAAATAATATATGTGTCGTTTCATATACATTCCTGCAAAATAAGTGATACTATTGGACATTTTCCCATTGTTTTGCTTTGGTTAACAAGAAATTGCCTTATCTGAAAAACAAGCAAAACCATGCACATAAATGTTTTCCCCATTGTTTCCTCATTTTTTTTTTCATTCAATATCTGTTGGGGGAGGGACATATGCAATTTTCTAGGACAAGTCTATGTTAGACTACAACCTTCCAAGCAATTTGTCTTTGGCTTCATGTTATCCATCATGACATGACAAAATTATGTACACCTCATACCACTCAGTTCAACTGAGTAGTAATCTGTGGCATACAAATGATGTATTGACTTTATCTAAAAATGTAAAGCAAACTTATCATAGTGAGGTGGGGGGGGGGGATCAGATTGAATCTTCCTGCAGTGACCACCTAAAAAACACTACTAGACGAACTGAACAAACAATGGGGACAGAGAAATAAGATTACTTGATCACCATCACTGCCAACAAGAAACACAATATTCAGTCTATTCAGCTACTCAACATTGGCAAGAATGAGAAGTAGAGTCACAAGACACTCAGAACCCAAAGAGACATCCTTGTGATTTTACCTTCTGAACTGATGTTGAACATATGGAGCTAAGAAATGACTAGGACATCAGTATTAAGAAGACAGGATAGCTCTTGCATTCTCACAGCAACTTCATGCAGCTGGTACATGAAGTCCCTGAAAGCCTGAATAGTATTAATGACATGCTACATCTGGCAACTTAAGTCTAATGCTTTGGGCCACAAAAATCATTTTAGTTCAGCTTGATTTATAATAATGGCCTATGGCACTGTTCAGCCTGAAGGGGTGACTTCAGGTGTAGGACCTGGTCTTCAAGTTGATGAATCTGAGTTCTGATGCTTTGAAAAAAAAAATCTTACGGTTATTTTTGTATTTACATTTTCGATCATCAGCGTAACCCCCTTGGACTATGTTATATCTCTTATAAGTTCTGTAACAGATGCTACTGCCAATTCAATGTATAAGGGGTTCCACAGAGCAGAATAAATCTGATAGATATCAGTGCTTTAGCAAATATTTTATTGTATTATTTGGAAACAAAATACCAGATATTTCACTATTCTTGGGGTGTAACTTTCCACATTTTAAATAAATAATATACATTTTTCCCCCCAATAGAGTTGTCCGAGTATGTGATTTATTTAAACAAAGAAACAAACAAAAAGCCCTTGCATGCTTTTTGGGACAGAACTTTCTGCTTTGAGTACTTCTTAATTGAAAATATGTTAAAGAAAGTTAATGCATTTCAAATAAATATATGGTGATGGCATATGCAGCTTTCCAAAATACACACGGTTGAGAAGAACTGTGATTCTGTTTTGACAGATGGCAATAGGCTGCATTTAAAAGAAATCCTTTGACGCCTCTGCATGTCAGTGTCCATTAAGCTTAAGGTGGGCTTAATATGGGCTGGATGAAGTTGTCTCTGTCTTGTTCCTGATGTGCTCGTATGTGATGCTGATTGAAGTTCAAGTGAGCAATATCTACACCTTGAAATACTTCGTAATACATTTTGGACAAAAAATAAAATAAAATAGAAGGCTTATAGTGTGTTTCTGTGATTGCTGACAGATCATGGAGGTTCTTTTGATTGCTTCCTTCTTGAATATAACCACCTCTCTGGGTTATGTATCTTTTTTAAAGCAAAATATGGTTAGTTTTATTGGCATTTTCATATATTAACCTTTAATGCATTGAGAACGAACAATATATCATCACTTGACCTTTTTCTTTTTGGTACCACTTGTTTGCCATATATTCTGCTGGGACTTCTTCAAATTGCTTTAGCAGATGCCTAAAAGGACACCTACCCCTCTATACCGCCTCCTCCCCCCCGTGTTTTAGTGCCTCTGGCTGTAACCAACTTGATTTGCTTTTTGTTGTGGATGTTTATTTGTGGTGGTTGTTGTTGTTTGGAAGTATTTTTAGGAACAAAATTCTTTAGAGAACTCACATGATGCTTTTAAAGGTAATTGTGTGATGAATATCTGAAGGATGCTGTGGAAGTTCCCCAGAAATTATTTCAATTTGTAACCATAACTTCTGAATTATAGATGCATATGTACTTTTCATAACTCCCTCTGTAGCTTTTAATAGTCTTGCTCATGCACAGTTAATCTGCACGTGATGGGGAAAGAGATTACATCTGTGCATTAAGTCTGAAAGCATTTGAAAGGAGCACACTGAGTTCAGATCTGCAAATGGAAGGGTTTTGCAACAGTTGAATGTGAGCCATGGATGTAGTGGCTTTTGCAAAGGCAATCCTAACCCATAAAAGACTCCCTCTGCATGCCCAGGATTTCTCATCCAATGATCAAGTGAATGGATGCAGTTCTCAGAAGAACTGGAATTGTATTCTACAATGCTTCAATTGAAATCTGAAAGAGATGAGACTTGCACTGGAATAACTTCATTATTACAGCATGTATTTGATAAGCATACTATTTCACCCTTTTATACAGCTGGACAAAAGAGAGGTCAAGAACATCTTTTAGATCAGGGGTGGAAACCTGTGGCCTTCCTTATGTTGCTACACATTATAGCAAACCAGGATATTATGGTTTGTTTATTTATTTAAAGAACTTAGTCAATAAACCATAGTTTAAAAGGCACAGCTGAGTGCATCATGTAAATTCAGCCATTAACTCTAGTTTCCATATTATGTTATTATGCAGGGAGAAAGGAGGAACTATGTATGAATCTCAAAAGATCTACAGAGGGACTAATCTATCTCCCTGCCAATGATAGCAATTTTCTACTTCAGCATTCTTGATAGATGGCTATCCATCTCCTGTTTAAAAAGCTCTTAAGGACCTGGTATACTTTCAATATCAGATCTCTGCTGGGAGAAAAGAGTCTGAAATGATAGAAAGTTGGGAGTTAAGGAGAAGAGAAGACTTACAGATATATACACATCACATACAAATAAAAACAGCTGAACTGTCACCATCAGTTTGGCATCTAACAAACTCTGATAAAATTCACTTTCTCAACCTTCCCATGCTTTTCCACATGCAAATATACTCCTCATCTGCCATTACAAATGGTGATCATTCACATTGATCTTTAAAACATAGAATGTGATGCTTTGAGTTTCTGCTCTTGAAAGCCTCTCTTGGGCTTACAGTTTCTGCATGACCAGCCGGTGGAGTCTGTGACCTGGGGGTCTTTTGCTGTGTCCGATGTGCTAGCTGCAACATTTTTCTGAGCAGAAGGCCTTGATGACAATAACTCACATTGCCTCCTCCCCCCCAAAAAAATCCAGACTGGATTACTCTAAAGCACTCTAAGCACCCTACTTGGGAATCTCTTTGAAGGTGATTTGGACATTTCAGTTATATAAAATGATGAAAACCGTTACAGCAATGTTACGGCAATATTGTGCATGCTATAATTGCTACTTAAATGTTGGCAAATTCAATTCAAAGTGTTGATTTTTAAATACATGGCTTGAGTCCCCAGTACCTCTGGGAGCATCTTCTTCAAGTAGCTTCTGCCTCTCCTGTGTGATCTACCTAGGAAAGAAGTTCCCTTCCCTTCTAGGTTTATGAGGATTCTGTCACTCAGGTGGAATTGTCTGGAGGTTGAGTCATGGCAACTGGACTTCTTTTCTTTTTGGTTAGAAGGGTTGGTTCCCTTCTAGGTGTTAGAGGGGTGGAAATCAGGAAGCAGACTTTCTCTTTAGTTGTCCTGGCCTTTTGGAATAACTTGCCCCCCCCCCTCACAATTCTGAATGGTCCCCTCTCTCTTAGTTTTTGGGAAAGTGGCAAAGATGGTGCTCTTTGGTCATGCACTCTTTGGGACTTAATATTACAACTGTGGTTGTTTTTTAGCTTAACTTGAACTATTCTTCTTGCTGATTTTCATTGCTTTATTTAACTGGAGTTTGTGTTTTTATTTGTATGGTTTGTCTATTGTTCTGAAATTATGAGAACCACCCAGAGTCTAGTGAATGGAGTGGGGATGAAATCTTGGAATAAATAAATAAACTGTCATATTTACCATTAAACACTCTGAGATATATTGGCTGCATTTATTCTTTATTTAATCAGCTTTCAGAATGCAGTCCAGCTCCATTAAAATCGATGGCTCCGCCATAGGCTTGAATAAAAGGTGAATTGCACTGAAATCTTTATTTCAGTATATCTATGGGGAGCCAGTATTTGTTCAGTCAGGCACTGATATGCTTCTATTTGATTTGCTTATAGCAGTTCAACTTCATTTAACTTTAAGGTTATGCCACAGATATTGTCTATTTATTTTGTTTTCCTGTTCAGAAAAAATTTACCCTTTTATTTCTTGTAGTGTTTCAAACGCTGCTTCATATTTTGGCTTCATTTTATGCCTCCCTCCCATTCTCTCCCCACCCATTCTTTTTTTTTTTTTTTGAAAGGACACACTGTCTCTCCTTGACTTCTTTCGTTTGATTTCCTTACAAATACTACTTGTTAGGTTGTGCAGTTCCCTCACTCCGTTTGTCAAATAATTATTTTCACTAGTTTGTCTCTAAGTTTTCTATTAACATGTGAAGGTCCTCATGGCTAAATGTCAATTCTAAGGATGCTACAAATCTTCCAAAGGTGCCTTGCTCAGGGCATAACTACATGCTATATGAATAGCAATGATTTACAGCCATGTCATGGTTTTAACTTTTAATCCTTGGTGTGCACGAGAAAAGGGATTTCCTTTAGGACAACAGAATGAAGTGGAGCGCCTATTCACTGGGAGTTCATAGCTATCAGAACCTGACAGAAACGATCTTTTCAACTTCTCCACTAAGTATCTGGGCAGAGGCGTTAGATGCATAATTTCTCTGAATTTCTTGAGGAGAAGGAAAAATTCTCCAACAATTTCTGAAGAAAAGGATTCCTGTTAGCAGTAATGAGAAAGTGAAGCAAATAAAGAGAAAGAAAAGCATAAGGTGAAGATATGGGACAGCCTGGAGATCGTGCTAAAGTTATTGGCCACCAGGATTTTTGGCTTTCGCAATTTCCTTATGCTTGAATGTTAAGTTCATTGGTCCTGTTTTAATAAAAGAGATTCTTTTTCAAGTAAACAGTGAGATAATTCCATGCATGGATATCTTGTGTTTTGGTTTGCTTTGGTTGTTTGAGCAAGTTGTTTCTTCAATACATATCAGGTTGTGGGGTAAGAAACAGACTGTGAACTTGTAAGTGAGGTGAGAGGAAAATATAGGGCATTTTTCAAAGAGTATCCTAAGGGAATGGGGTTGGGAGGACCCTAATTGCTGAAGCAACTAGTTTATGTAAGCCTGGCAACTCAGCTCTGCAGGTATAACATATTTCAAAAGCGAAGATGCAGGTAAGCCTTAAATTGGTCTCAAGAGACGAATGCATAACGCTGTTATGTCAAACCGAGCTATTCAGATGAAAGTTTCCTGTACTCTGTGTTGCTAAAACAAACAAACAACCTGGCTATGACTAGGAAAGTTGAAGTCCTTGAACAGGAGGAAAAATCCAGGACAAGGAACTTTCCCCTCCAGAAGCAGTTGTCCCCCCAGATAACTCTATTTAAGTTGGGCAGCTATAATAAGCCACAGACTTTATGCCTACACTCTGTAACATTGGTCAGATTGGATTATAGTCATTGCCTGCAGATTGTCAAATTGGATGTTGCATTATCCAGACCTGTGATCCATGTGAAAGACTACATTATTTAAATGTTAAACATAGATAGGCTGAACTTGCGTGCCTGATTATCAGACTTTGTCAAGGAAGGGAGTTTTACAGTTACTGGACAATGAGCATTGAGTGTTTCAGATATTACAGGTCAACCTAGAAATCAAGGCGTGTTGGAGATAGGCTCATCAAGAAGGCTAGGTGGTGGGCAGGGACATCCTTCTGCCACTCCATGTTTATTGGCTGGATTGGATACAGCCTAGTGTGCTCTTCTGCTTCGTGTATCACTTTGGATGCTTAGGGCAATGGAAGGACAATTTGTAGTATTCATTACAATTAATGCCATTCCAAAGAAGCACTCAGCTTCAAATAGCACCCCCAATGGTGACTGGAAGGTGGAGTGGTCAGAAAGGAGTGGATTCCAAATTCTGATAGGAAGTTAGGCAATGGGACATCACTTTGCTTTCTTCATAGTTGGTGAATCTATGTTCCTTTCTTTGATTTCAGAAAAAAAGCTCCCATCTGTACTCCCAAAGGCATGAGGGTCATTGTTGCCATCATTATTTGCACAACCTTATTATTCACTAGCCAAGTGTTATGTGGTCAGGTAATCACTGTGAGAGGATGAAGATGATAAGCCCTTACACTCTGTACATGCATGCAGGGACTCTCTTAAGTGAAGAAGAGACATAAACTCACTGGCCATCAACAAGAGGATCTAGCTTCTCCCCAAATTATGAAAATTGTTTATTCTCTGTGAAAGAGGGGGAAAAAATTCTGCTTCTTTCATATAGAGTAAAATTCCCATTGAGGCCCCAGGTCAGTATTTAAATTCATTGGATCGCACTGTTTCTATAACATGAGAGTATTATTTTCTCAAATCCCATTTGAAATGAAATCAGTTTTTCAGTTTTTGGGGGTTTTTTTCCATAGCTGGGGGTCACACATTTTTTTAAAAAAATATATTACACATCTAAATACTCCATGGGATATGGTGATAGGGTGGGTTGCTCAAAATGGATAGGTTAAGCCCAGCCACATATTATTTTAGGCCTTCATTTTTATTTTAAAGTAAGTAACCTTGAGCAATAAGAGGAAAGACAGGATATAAGGTGAACAAATAATACATTCTGGAAGTACAGCCATGGGGTGGGGGGGTTGAGGAGAGTAATAAAAATAGGTAGCCTGAGTTGCCTATTTCTGTTTTATATATGAGAGGTGGTTTGGGTGAATCCAGGGAGGGAGAAGGGGAGGAAAGGAAAGGAAAGGAAAGGAAAGGAAAGGAAAGGAAAGGAAAGGAAAGGAAAGGAAAGGAAAGGAAAGGAAAGGAAAGGAAAGGAAAGGAAAGGAAAGGAAAGGAAAGGAAAGGAAAGGAAAGGAAAAAATTCTGAGGAGGCAACCCTAAAGTGTTCAAAGGGGACCAAGATTCCTCACTGGCCGTAGAATATTAAAATACACAATGTTTTTGTTCCCATGATGTTTTTATGTTATGTATTATACTGCTAATTGTCTTTTCATGCTTAGATTTTTTAAAGAGATCTGTATGTTGTATTGTTAACCTTTAAAAAAACACACACAGAGACAGACTGGTTTATCCTTCCACTGGCCCTTCTTCCTCTAGTGTTCTTAGCATTTCCCTGACACACTGAATTAAAGACCATCTCCTTGTTCGACAGCTACTCACTGAGTCATTGCATTCTGGATTAAGAATTTTATGGGGATCTGAAGAGGACATGTGGAACTCGATGGCTTTGCTACACCCTGTAAGAAACTAAGAGCTTGAAAAAGCAGGAAGAAAGCTTTTTCAGACCTTTAAAGGCACCTCTTTGTAAAACAAGAAACTCCACTTTCAGTACTGACACTGTCCATCACTTTGGTGCTGTCTACTCATGGATCTCTGCAGCTGGAAAGGGCAATTTGGGAGAAGAGTAACCCAAACAAACCCTCTGTTTCTTAGTCTGTGGTTTGTTGATAAGGAGTTAATTTAGCTTCTCATAGAAGATTTAGAACTGGCATAAAGGAAGAAGCCTTAGAAACTCCCAGGATGATATGTCAAGATCACAGAACATTCTGGGGAGAATACGCTAAGTAATAGAAGTGCTCGCTAGCCACTAAAGATGCCCACATGGCTGTTGAAAATGCACGTACTGCTGTTTTCTCTCCAGAATGACTGGTGTTCCTTAAAAAATGGACTGAGCAGTTGGTAGTAATTAAGATTTATGGGATGCTGAGTGAAAAGCAGAAGATTCACTGAAGAGAAGAAGGAAGAGAAATAGTGTCATGGGACAAGTGGCCAGATGTCCTTAAGATTCAATTGGGGTTGAAGACGACAGAAATTAAGAAGCACCAACTAGTCATCTATTGTATCTTCAGATAATGAGAGTGGAAGCTATAATAACATTAGTTACATAAGCCCTTTCCTTAGACCCACAATGGTAAATAGGAGTAGAACTAGGAATTAGGGATGTGGGGGGGATGGGGGTAGAGGTGCATATATTTTAGGAACACACATACGTTAGCCACATACTATACCAGTGATGGCGAACCTTTTGGGCTCGGCGTGTCAAAAATTTGGAAAATGCCTAACTTGACTTTGCTAGCGTGTCATTCCCCCCCACAAACAAAAGAGAAACAATTCTTTACGTATTCATTTATTTTAAAAAAATACAGCCCAATCATGTTTGGTGCTATGTATTATATAAAGAAACATCAAATAATTACAAACATGAAATATGAGTAAAACAAACTCAGTTTCTTTGGTAACTCAAACAGGGAGAATAGTTGTTGTCAGGTGTTGGTGAACACTGGTGTGTCACCCAAAACATTGTGGTGTGTCACCTCTGACACGCGTGTCATAGGTTTGCCATCACTGTACTATACTGAGTTAACATTTGCTTCCTTTGAATGCTTTTGGGAATAAACACAAGGAGAGAGGGAGAGGGGGAGGGAGAGAGAAATGTGTAATATGCACAAGACTATGCTATTCTATGCTTGCCTAGAGAAGAGGGAGATATTCATTCAAAACAATTAGGCTTGAAGCCTGCAGTATGAAATGTCTGCTGTGATAAGGCTTGGCTTTTGTCCAAACTGCTACTTTCTGTCTTTGCAAACTTGGATAAAGCAGAAAAATCTGGAAAGTATGTGGTCTTGCCCAGTCCCCATCAGATCTTGAACCTTTAACTGTGCATCCCTGCTGACACTTTTGTAATTAGTCCTAGATCTACTCTTGGAAGTGCTGTGCTCTTCTCCAGCAACTAGAAGAGTGTGTTCTGACTTGGCATACACATATCAGAATCTATGTCCAAAATCTATGTCCATGCAGATTTATTGGCAACAATATAGAAGTGCCTTGCAATTGCGTTCTTCTAGGTTTGATATTTGAGTTTAGGGTTGACTTCTCTCGGGCCTGAAGAGGCTACCTGCCATCATCCTTGTTGCAGTTTACTTTTAGCTTCCACCCTTCCATTTTGACCTTATCAGCAAGAGTGATCTTTCCAGAAGCTCATGCTCCCACTTGGTGGATGGATGGATTGATAAGATTTATATGGCTGCCCTTCTCACGGCATTGATTCTGGGAGGTGTACATGGTTAAAAACAATTCAGCAATCCAAACCATAACATCTGAGGTCACAAACAATAATCCCAACTTATAAGAAAAAGCATTAACTAGCAGAACTCACTTAACCTCCTGGCCTGAATGCCTGGCAGAACAGCTAGGTTTTTAATGCCTTACAAAAGGCTAACAGGGTTGGAGCCATCTGGATCAACAGGGCAGGTATTGCCACAGAGAAGGCACATGTCCTGAGTCCAACAAGATGACATTGTTTAATAGAAGGAACCCAGAGCATGCCCTCCCTACTAGATCTGGTGGGGTGAGCAGACAGAATGGGCGACAGGTGGTCCTGCAAATAGCTTGGTCCTATACCATGTATAGCTTTACACGTGATAACCAGCACCTTTAATTGCAATGGAAGCCACAGTGCAGCTCACAGAGCAGTGGTATTATATGGGCATAACAAGAGACACCGAAAACTGCCTGTGCTACTGTGTTCTAGACCAGCTACAGATGGTGCCCCATATACTGCACAGCACATTACAGTAATGCAAATGGGAGGTGACTAAGGCATGAAGCACTGTGAACAAGGCCTCCTGGTCCAGGAATAGGCACATTTGATGCACAGGACAATCCTATACATCAGGTCCTCTTTCCCTAAAAAGGGAAGGTTGGGAATGGGACTAAAATTATTCAGGTCTCTTAGATCCACTGATGGCCTCTTAAGGAGAGGGTGGACAACCCTCTCTTTCAAGGTGGGCAGAACCACCCCTTCCTTCAGAGAAGCACTCAGCATTGTATGGGCCTGACCACATATCACCTCCTGATCAGGGAGATCAGGAGGGACAGGGATCTAAAACACAAGTGGCCAAACTCACAGCTCCAAGGACCCTGTCCGCTTCATCAAAGCCAGCAGATTCAAACTGTTCCCAGATAACTCGGCAAAACCATGCCTCAGGTGGTTCTACAGGATCTGTTCAGACAGATTCCAACTCCAAGCAAATCCAAGCGACTTTATCCAACAGATGCTTAGAATACTTCTCACAACAGCCCTGCAAATATTCCCCTGGTCCTCCTTACCTAGGAGGCAATAAGAGTGGAAAAATAACTATGTTTTGCTGCCCTTATTGCCATGAGGTAATTCTTAAGAAAAGCTTTTACTGTGTTCAGTCAGGTTCATTCTTCATTTTCCTCCAGTGGCACTCTGGTGTTTCTTATGCTGTTTCATCACCTAGAGCTTCTCAGAAATCAGGGGGCCCACCAGGATCCACATGCATGGAGTCCACATAGGCATGATCCAATCCAAGGTCACTGTCACCCTCTCATTTCTAGTGGTGACTAACGCCTTGGTCAACCCTTAGATCCCAGATGAATGGGATCAAATAAATTACTGGAATGTGCTTGGGAAATGCACAGATTATTACTGGAATCAGGTCAGGATGGCAGGTATTTGTTCATTCAAGTCAGCAGAAATCAAACATGACTCTATGGCACCTAATTAACTAAAGGCACCTCTATGAGAATCCAGACACTTCTTATGATGGATCTAGTCTTCCCTTTCCCTTGCTAAGTCATCGTTTAAGACAAAGGATGTGAACCAGACGCTACCAGACCAAAAGTAATGTGAATGCACGTCAGGCTGATTTCCTCCAAAAGAAACCTTATGTTTATTAGATACTGTAGGAATCATCTCAGAAAATCTAGGTCAGGTCATCATCCAAAATATAGAGTGACCAGTTTCAATTCTCTTTCCCTTTCTTCCTAGTCCCAAAGAAGTTCCTTTGTCTGCTGAAACAATCTCTTAAAGTGACTGGGTGAAAAGTAAAGGCTGGGGTATGCTATATAATTCAAGGGAAATCCCTTGGAAATATCTTGAAGCATACCTAATAAGCTAAGGTATGGTAACTAAGTCTATGCTTCATTTTACTTTAATAAGCAGTTGATTATTTCTAATTCCTTGCTGCTTGAGTTTTTAAAAAAATGTACATTCTGAACTGAAAACTGGAATAGATTTAAGTCTCTTTGAGTGATCTTCCTTATGTGGTAGACTGGTGGGTGTACATATTTACCTAGTTCTTAAGTAGAACAAAGGAAAGCTCTGAGAGAGAGCCTCTATTTCTCTAAAGACAGAACTCTTGATTCTTCATATTTAGCCTGAGGAATATTAATTATTACTAACCATGCAAATGGTGGTAGTATATCTACCTCTGAAACACACAGCAAAGAGTCCAACTTAATAAATATCATAAAGAAGTGTGAGAAATTAAGTTGTGTGGACAAAATTGATTTAACAGGAATAGGATTGCGATGAGGGCTTGGGCTAATAAATTGAGCAATCAAACTTGCTAAGATAAAGGAGAATCTCATCTGCTCCCCACTGGAATTTGAGTCTTATGGCTAAAGCAAGCCTTATAAAATCTAAATGGATAGTTGGGGGAGGGGGATCTGTATACCTACTGAAAGTTTTCACCAAACTAATCTGCATTTCACAATGTCTCCTAAGAAATGTCTTCTTCAAAGGGTTATTTGCTTCTTCTTCAACAGTAGTCTTTTCCCAAACTACAGAAAACCCTCTATGTTGAAATTTGTTGCTTTGGCATTAAATGTTCCAACAAAACTGTTCTTGACAACTGTTAAATATATATCCTGTAAAAAAAATTAATTAAAAATTTAATTAGAGTTGGATGGATGAGAAGTATGTTAGCATTTTGTAAGAACTTAACCAAAATTCACGTTTTTAAAAAATTTTTATAACCAGGACAGAAAGAATGTGTGAATTTAAGAAAATGAATATGGTAGAAGGTAAAACTGTGGAAAGGACTTGAGTCATCTCAACAAGTTGAACTCTGTATCTTCGGTCAGGCTTGTGTTACCAGTGGAAAGCTGTCATCTCTCATTTCTGACAGATTCCTCACCTTTAATAGTTTAGGGGCAGACAGGGGCAGACACCATAATCCTCTCTTCACTGGGAATTAGGGCTATATGAGTCAGGTAAAATCTGATATAAATCATCAACTTGATTTTGATTTCTGCTTCAGTCTGAAGAGTCCAGTTAATTCAACTCTGTTGGATATAAATGTCCATGTACACATGTGCACAAAAGTGTACAGAATCACTAAATCAATTCAAAGCACCTAATACTATTCAAAAGAGTGATTCCATGAAATCACCTTTGAATCAATTCTTTGAATCAAAGCTTTGCACAGTCCCACTGGAAATAGGTGCATCTACTGAATTTAACTGGTAAAGGTGGATGAAAAGACATATTCATTTACTGATTAGAGGTATATTCCATATCTCCTCCAGGAGCATGTGGCTTGCCTGGCACTCCCTCCTCCAATTTTTCTGCACAATAAGGACCTTGTAAGGTATGCTGGTCTGGGTGACAGTGAGTAGCCTCAAGTCACCCAGTAAACTTCCAGTCCTAGTCCAAACCTTAATCACTACACCTTTGTGTGTGTGTGTGTGTGCGTGCCTTCAAGTCAATTTTGACTCCTGGAGACTGCCTGACAAGTCTCTGCAGTTTTGGGGGCAATATTTTCAAAAGTGTTTACCCCTTTCCTTCTTCCTAGGGCTGAGAGCAAGTGACTTCCCCAACCAGGAGACTGAATTCTAGTTCCCAAAGTCATCCAGCTGGCTGGGTATCTAAGGCAGGACTGGAATTCAGTCTTCCAGTTGCTAGTTTGGTGCCTTAACCACTACACCAAACTGGCTCTCATCATTATACTAAAGTGGCCCAAACTTAGGTTGGATTGTTTTTATGAAGATTTCCAACTGTTGCAATGTTTTACATCAGCTGGATGGAAAAGAGAAAAAAATGAATGTGGAGGAATGCAAACCGACAGATTTGTCTATGCAAATATTATTCCTTGGATATTAAGGAATAAGAGCAATCAGCCAGAAGCTAAATCATCCACAGTTCTACTTCTCCTTTTCTGTTATTCCACTGTTATTTTTGCTCCCCATAAGTTTCTGTTTATCAACTGAAAAATTAAGTGCTAGACAGTATCACTCCTAAGATAGAAATATTATGGCTTCCGATAATATTTCTTCCATCCTGCTAGCACTACAACACTACAAATATTGACACACATACACCCAGTTCAACTTTAATTCCCACCATCCCTAGCCAAGAAAGACAATGATGAGCAGTGCTGGGAATCATAGTCTGGTAATATCTGGGAAGGGGCACAGATTGTACATCCTTAACATAAATGATTGACCTCTTTAAAGTAAAGGAGAGGGGCCTGCTATGAAATGCTGCACTATTTGGAGACTTTCCCATTAAAAACTCTTGAAAGGAGCAGGGTGGCTGCAGCTTTCTTTAATAGCTGAAGTGCCATCAGAAAGAGAAACAAGTTTGGAGGGAAGAAAGGCAAAACTTCTTTCCTCCCTCTGCCAGTTTCTAAAGAAGAATAGATACCTGGCAACATAAGACAGAAGTACTGTCAGCTGTATTAGCTGGGTTTGCATATTGCCCTAAATCATAAACCATGCTTTACAAACTACAGTGACTCAGTTCAGCAAACACATAAAAACAAAACTAAGCAAACTACATTGTTTAATGTGGTGCATTTGCCCAGGCAGTAAGTGAGCTCTTGATGAGAAACAGGGTAAATTTCCCAGAGTATATAGTCCTATACCTAAGGATACAGGGCAGGGAATGACAATTTCAGAGTACTTTGCACTTAAGAAAAACATACACTTAGCCAAATCTAGACATTAAGCACTGACCTCAGATGTTACCCAAAATGTTGTGCCAATGTGCCTGAATTCCAGAAGCCTTCTCCAAAGTGACGATCTTTAAACCAATGTTTCTCTACCTTGCCAACTTTAAGATGTGTGGACTTCAACTCCCAGAATTCCTGGCTGGGGAATTCTGGGAGTTGAAGTCCACACATCTTAGAGTCGGCAAGTTTGAGGAACACTGCTTTAAACAATATCATATCAGTCACTACGATGCATGAGATTTTGAAGATGGAACACTGCCAGTTACATTTCTAATAATGATATTATTAGCTATTATGTTGCTAGGTAAGGCCTGTCATCAAAGGCACAGATAAAGATGCTTGGTTCTTAGTATAAATTAGAGCTGGGGGATTAGAATGCTTGGTTCCTAGGTAATTCTTTTTTTTTTTTTTTTTGTCTGCGCTCAGTCATTACTGACCCTGCAGTGACTGCCTGGACGAATCCTTGCAGTTTTCAAGGCAATTGTTTTTTGGAAGTGGTTTGCCAGAGCCTCCTTCCTAGAGCAGAGCCCAGCTGGTGAGAGCAGGAGGCGGGATTTCCGTTGCTTCGCGCCCTTTTCGGGCGAGCGCGGTTTCGCGCTTACCGGCAACTGGTCCCGTCTCTCTGTGCAAGGTGCTGCCAGCATTTTTCCTCCCACCGGAGTGAGAGTCCCCATTTATCTACTCACGTAAGTTTTCGACCTGTTGGGTTGACAGGAGCTGGGGAGGAAACAAGAGCTCACCTTGTTAACGCGAAGGCTGGACTCGAACCGCCGAAGCGTCAGCCATTTCTGGCCGGCAACTTTCAGTGTCATTAAGCCGCTGCGCCACCGCGTCCCCCTAATTCTTTTTTAACCTTCCCCATTCTTTCCTGCTCTAAAAAAGCTGCCTTTTATTATGGGCTTCAGAGGTGAGAGGTTATGTTCTTTTGTAAGCGTATTTAAGATTTTCTTTTTTACTATCTTATTATTTAGGAACGTTTGAGTAAACATTCATGTCAATGTACATTGCTATAGTTTGAAAGGAGAAAATCAAGGGGGAATGCATAGTTTTGCTGGTTGAGCCCTCTCTACTTGTTCCCCAACACTGGCAGAAAGGAAATCAGAAAAGAAGCCACCCTACTTTCCCCATCTTCTGAGAAAAGCTGTCCAACAGTGCTTCAGTTAATTCTATCCCATGGAAGCAGATTCCCAGTCAGAAGTGGGAACCTGCTTTGAAGCAGTTAATTGAAAAGGGTGGCTCTGAAACCCTTTTCCATTTCTCCTGGGGCTGTCATGGAGAAGCTGTGGTATTTCAACTTCCATTCTAAACATGGGGAATGCTAGCAGGGTGTATTTGTGTGAATGATGTGATGGGTTCTCTGACCTTGACATGGATAGCCACTCAATGAGTTTTATTAAACTCTCTGCCTATCTGATCTCTTTTGGGGTCACAACACTAACTTTACTTTGGGTTTCATTCATTTTCTCAGCATCTTTAATGTCATTTTCTCATTCGTTTTCTCAGCATCTTTAATGTGACCAGCCAGCTGCAAGATTTAGCTTTGCTCTGTCTTGTGTTAACAGAAGGATACACTCAGCTTTTTAGTACTCTGAATGTGGGCTCAAGGTTGACCAGTCTGGTACCTACTTTGGGATCAAAACCTAAGTTTAAATTATGCATAACTGGACCTGAATGAAAAAATAGATACCAGGCTAGCACTATTAGGTATTGGTTTAAACATGAACTGTCATTGAGAAAAAGGGAGTGATAAAGCTCTCTCCGTGGCTGCCTGTTTCTGCAGCATTGTACCTCATTCTTCTAGCCTGCTTCTGCTGCCTTTGCTGACTCACGCAGAACATTACCAGCTCCCCCAAATCTCAATACAATGAAGTCTTGCCACTTAAAGAGTCCTTTTCAGGAAGAGCTGAGCTTGTCAGCTAGCTATGCTAATCCCCCGTCATCCAGTGATAGGAGGCAAAAATATATATTTCGTAGGGGTTATCCAAGAGGAGATCAAACTCTGCCAATCTGTACTTGCCTGATTTGGCTCTTCATCAAAGCCCCTGAGGAAGGGGTCTTTCCCAGAGGGAACATCAACCCTCCTACCATCTCACAAAACCAGAGAGCAAAGTAATTCAGAAACTCAAAGTAACCTACAAGAGTAACTCAGTAATCACAAGGCAAGTGGAATAGAGCGTTCTTTTTTAAACCATTTTGATTTCTCTCTCTCTCTTTTTAAACTAAGAATAGGCCACCTTTGATGCTGGTTCAACACAATACTTGCTGAACAATTTGGAGGCTGCTCTGCTGTCCCCTTCCCATTCCTGCTAACATTGCCTTAAAAGAGTACAGGAGAATTATTCCAAAAATGTATTGTGGTGAAACCTGTGAAGATCCAGCTGAAACTCCACAGGGTTAATATCCTAGACAGAGTCTAATACCGTGACTATTTTGATCCCATTCTGCCAAAAAATGAAGGCAGTGCAGAAAAGTTGATTGTTCCCAATTATAGCCTAAGCACTTTTTTCCCCTCCAAATTGAATCTTGAAGTTGCTCAGGTCAAATGCATTTGATCTCAAACTGAATTGAACCATGCTCTCTTGGAATCTTGAATCTCTAATTCAAGATTAAAACAGGGCTGTTTATTCAGGCCTAGCTTTGCCCACCTAACTGAAAGGACTGCAAAGGGGTGCACATTTCCACTGAGTTCCATAGGTATATTTGACACATCACAGAACTCTGTCCTCTATGCCAGGGTTCCTCAACCTTGGTGACTTGAAGATGTGTGGACTTCAACTCCCAGAATTCCCCAGCTGGCTAGGGAATTCTGGGAGTTGAAGTCCACACATCTTCAAGTCGCCAAGGTTGAGGAACCCTGCTCTATGCAGAAATGTCAGACAGTATGCCTGACAAAGTGAGCAATGCTTATCAAAAGCCAGATCCTCTTTTCTGCATACCCATGGAAAATCAATAAAGTGCCCTTTGTTATGGAGCCTCTCATTGTTTAAGGACATTTTACTTAAAATGTACAAGTCTTTTCTTCTTCATTTTTACTATTCTTGTATTCCTCAGGGCTCCAAAGGGTCCTAATTCATGACTAAGCTTGGTCTAAACTAAAAAAACACAGCCAATTTGGAGTGGCTTTCTTTTCCACACTGAGTGGGCATCTCTTGGGTTTTATGCATTCCTGCCACACATATAAACACACCAATGCCCAGTCTGGTAGCAAGGTTTCAATTCTCAATCATTTTGGATGGAATAATGTGCATTTAGCATGCATATCCAGGTTGGGTATAAAATATTTATTCACTCAGCCTAACAATGTCTCATGGTTTAGAGGCACCCAATTGATTTTTCTTTTAATTAGACTACATTTTGGCTCTGCAGAGGGTCATTACATTTGTCAGAAGCAGAAGGGTCCTAGATGGATAGAAAGTATTAGACCAGCCTCGTTTGTCAGCTCAAGGAGAGCAGAGGGGCCAAGTGCCAGCTTTAGTTATAACACATTTAGAAACCAAGATCAGCTCTGTTTTCTCCCCAGAAGTGACAGATTCACACAAAAAAACCTGTGGCCCTCAGGACAGGCAAGTGCCTCCTGCAGTCTGTAACAGCAGCCCACTGATGGACATCCTTGGAGTGCGCAGATACATCGCTGACTTATTTTGTTTTGATTAGGACTGTGATGGCAACAGAGAGGAAGGCTGGGCTGTAGGAAGCCCCTCATCCCCTCTCTTTTCCTTTCTCTTGCCTTTGGGAGAAAACAAAGCAGGTTGGAATGAATTCACTTGCCAGTTTTACTTCATCTCATGTTCTGTTTTTTCCTTCACTTAATTAGTTCTCATTCCATACAGGACAAAACTTGAGAATTTGGGTTTAAAAATACGTACCAAAAGAAATCCTCCCAAAAATATATTGGCCAAATGTCAATAGGTAGGGCTGTTCCCAGTTTGGAGGAAATTATGTTGGGTGTGCTTGCCATAGTATTAAAGAGGAGGAGCCTGTATGGCGGGGAGGGGGGAAGAGGTGACACCTCTAATTTAGCACCAATTATTGGCTGAATAACCAGGAATTCCATCCAGGCTTTTAAGAAGTGAGCATTCAAACTTCTTCTGTGGATGGATGATTTTATTAGCTTGAACTGAATGAAGTGCTCACACGTGCTAGGAGAAGTGGGGCAGAAAATATTGGGAGTGAGAATATTGCTTGATCCATTTTTTAAAAGTGCACTGGCCTAATTTACCCTTCCTGAACTAATATTTGGATTGGAATACGTATGCCTTGAAGTGTGTACTTCTCCAATTTTTCTGATGCCATTCTCAGTTCAAGAAAGCATGTAGAAATGTCTTCATGAGACAAAATGTATATTATAGTATGGGTAATTGTGTGCAATTGTTGGATAGAAAACTGAACAATGCAACTTTTTAAGAAGTTCACAGCTGCAGAAATTCCACAGAAACAATTTATGTTCTTATGATGTGAATTGGACACCTAAGGACAGGCTAAGAAACTGTTGTTGTTGTTGTTGTTTTTCTCTCCACTCCCAAAATATTTTGAAATAAAGGGGCCTAGGTCAGGCTGTCAATGGCAAGAAGACTTTCATTCAATTTATATTGTTGTGCTTGCTGATCTTTTGCATTACAGAGTTTTAAAATGGTCCTGGAACCACCTTACATTCCATTAACATGGGATATTATAGATGCTGTGGTTTTAAAAAGATGAGGTTTCCAGCAGTTTTGTTTTGATTTTTAATGGAAATGAATTGAACTGTGTATTACTTTTAAGTGTAAATCATTTTAATTCATGGTAAATTATTTTTAATGAGTGTTGTCTCGCTTTTGGGGCTGGCTGCCAGTGAAAAGCAAGACAGCGGCTTTATAATTAAATAGGTAAAGACATTTAGATTTTTCAAACAGGAGAAATATATTCCTGAGCTTTGGGCTAGGTCCCATGTATTTCTCCCAATCCCAAAAGCTGAATCTGTACCAAAACAATATGAAATAGGTGAGTTGATGGAGGGTGACTTTTTCAAAGCCATCAAGGATACTTTGTGGTAAAAGCATCACAAGGAATCACTTTTCTAGCTGGCTTTCCTTTAAATTCAATTAGAAATGGCTTTCCTTTAAATTCAATTAGAAATTACTAATTTTTCTGTAACTTACCAGCATTTCCCACCATTGCTGCCACCCCCTACTCACTTCCCCCATATTCTGCTTCTGGCTTTGCAATCCAAAGTGCTAATTGCCAAAAGCAGCGTCTCATACATTTTACATTGGCAGTGATTTGGCAAATCCCACCGGGATGCAAATGTATTCATGAATTCACGCAAGGGCACATACCTGACAGCAAGCGTATGTATTATTTTGAACTATTCAACCAGTTTTTTTTTTTTTAAAAAAAACAATGCTGAGTATTGCAAAGTACTGAGATGGCAATTATTTTGGGTGGAAACAAACTTAGAATTAACAAATTAGTGTCAGAATTTATTCATGGTGGATGAGTTTTTTTTTTTTTTCATCAATCAGAAAAGACTAAACTTGCCAGGAAAATATGTATGTATGTATGTATGTATGTATGTACACACACATACATACATATATACATATAAAATCCCATGTATTTGAGAATTTGAGTAACTCTATACACACATACATGTGATGAGGGTATGGCTATTCGTGTGTGTGTGTGTGTGTGTGTGTGTGTGTGTGTTTAAATATACTATGTGCAGGTTTCTCCCCTCCTGCCTTCCCTCATTTCTTTGCTTTTGCTGGAAGTAACAGCAGTAGCACCTAGAGATTTGCAAATCCATTTAAAAAGCTGCTTTGGAATGTATGGGAGTATGTATGAAACACCTCTTTTCATATCATTAAAGTTACCGTGTCTTTTTCCAGCTCATGCGGCAGCTTTCAAAGCTGCTCTCAGCTGTCTCCATATGCATTCTTCCCAGTGAAGGGAATGTGGAAATAGGAGTAGCTTCCCAGGAGCCACACACATCTAAAAAAGAAAAAAGAAAGAAAGACACTGCTACTTTCCCAATTCAAAGAGGTGCTTTGTCCCTTCTGAAGCATTTCTTACAAAAAATTGGCCCAGTTCTAGTTCAGCATAGGAGAGCCAATTTGGTGTAGGGGTTAAGATACCACTTAACCCTCTCATGGTGCCAGGAGGCTGTAGGAGCCTGGATGGGGGACAAGAGGCTTCAACAGAACCCTGATAAGACGGATACCAGGGATGGTACCTGGCTGTGGGTACGGGGAGCCTCAAGATCCAGGAGCTTATCATCCTTGGTTCTTGATGAGGTTGCACTACCCCAGACAGACCTGATGCATAATCTGGGGGTCCTCCTAGACACATGACTCCTGTTTGAAGAGCAGGTGTCATTCATGGCTAGGAGGGCCTTTGCACAACGTCATGTTGTGCATCAATTACTCCCCTTCCTGGATCGGGAGGCCCTCCGCACGGTCACTCATGCCCTGATCACCTCCCGGTTGGATTACTGCAATGCGCTCTACATGGGGCTACCCTTGAAGAATATCTGGAAGCTACAGCTAGCACAAAATGCAGCAGCATGGACAGTGTTGACTGCCCCCATGGGGGCACATATAACACCTCTGTTACGTGAGCTGCATTGGTTGCCGGTTTGCTTCCGGGTCCAATTCACGGTGTTGGTTATTACCTTTAAAGCCTTTCATGGCACAGGACCAGGTTATCTGAGGAGCCGTCTAGCCCCCGTTATATCAGCCCGCCCCACTTGGTCCGGCAGAAGGGGCATGTTGTGGACCCCACCAGTCAAGGAATTTCAGCTGGCAGGGTCTAGGAAGAGGGCCTTTTCTGCCGTGGCCCCCGCTCTGTGGAACAGCCTACCACCTGAGGTGTGGTGGGCCCCCACTTTCACAGCCTTCAGGAAGAGTATGAAATCTTGGCTATGCCAGGTGGCCTGGGGGCCTGATGGGGGCCCACATTGTTGGAATTGGCTCATGGGGTAATTGATTCTGCCCCCCCCCCCCGGTCATCTTGAATTATCTAGTCTTTTTACGTATATAGTCTTTTTATATAGTATTATTTTTTAGGTAATTTAATATGGATGTTTATTTTTACTGTTTTTAATGTATGATTTTAATTGTGAGCCACCCAGAGTCACCCTCTGGGGAAGATGGGCGGCATATAAATTTAATAAATAAATAAAATAAATAAAATACTAGGCTCGAAACGAAGAGTCCATGAGTTCAAGTCCCACCTTAGACACAAAGCCAGCTGGGTGACTTTGGGCCAGTCACTCTCTCTCAGCCCTAGGAAGGAGGCAACGGAAACCACTTCCCTCGAAGGCACCAGGGGAAAAAAAAGCAACAACAGTTCAGCTTACCAGACCTGGGATGCAAAAATCTGGATGAGCGCTAAACAGCAGCAAAGTGATGCAGGAAACTCTAAAGCACGGCTGCCATCTAGTGGCCATTTGGGCTTTTGCATCCCAATCGGGTAGCCTTGCCTTCATAACTACTATATTTATAGCCTCTAATATTTTGCCATTTTGAGTAATGCAGATTCATAAGGAAAAGTAGCTAACACCAACAGAGGAACAAAGATGGAGACAATCTGAAGGCGATTCTGCACAACAGAAAAAGAAGAAAAATAACACAGATTAAGAAACATTTAGCTACCTAAGGGGAACATTGTGCTGGAACCTAATACAAAAGACAAATGTTCACCTACCTCTTTTTATTAGTTCGCTTCTCCTACCATCAGGCTATCAATTCCTCACAGGTCATGTTCCAGACTACAAATCTGTGCACTGAGTAGAAAACAGGAATTAATTATCATGCAAGACAGACTACATGGTGATCAAAGCCACAGACTAAAAGTCAATTCTCGGATATGCACGATGTAGTAAAAAAACAAAGCCAGACCAACAGTAACTTTCACCATGTGGTTATTTTATGGGTTGGGAGATTTTAACAGATCCACATTCTCCTCTTCTCCTGTGAAGGAGCTCTGCTTGCCTAAGATGTTATGGGCAGAGATAGGTGCCCCCTTAAGGGATCAATTTCCATGTGGCCAGCTGATGGATAAAACTCCTGAAAGTGCACAAGGGATGTTCATTCAAGCTTTTTAATGGACAGTGGAGTGGCACTTGCTTTGATGTTAGAGATTTGTTTGATCTGCTGCGCTTCACAAATATCTCCTAGTGACCGCATAGATAGATTTTCTCCATGATGATCTGTCCATAACCTCGTCTTTCAAGTCTTCCAACAGTGCACCCATCATCACTGTAACTGAGTCCATCCACCTTGCTGCTGGTCATCTCTTCTTTTTCCTCCCACCTTTCTCAGCATTAGAGCCTTCTCCAGAGAACTAGGTCTTTGCATAACATGTCGAAAATAGGATGATTTGAACCTGGTCATTTGTGCCTCAAGTGAGAATTCCAGGTTGATTTGTTTGATGATCCATTTGTTTGTTTTCTTGGCTGTTCATGGTATTCTCATGAATCTTCTCTCTCTCTCTCTCCCTCTCTCTCCCTCCCTCCCTCCCTCTCTCTCTCTCTGCTTTTGTTCTACATTTCCTGGAGTATCATTCAGCTGTCTTACACTGTATACAATCACAGGTCTTATACTTTGTAGGCTATGATCTCATTTATTTAGGGACACTGCTGTGTTGCATTCTAGTACAACTGATTCCCAACTCTTTTTCTCTTAGAATATATCCTGGTGCAGTTCTATATTATTACAATATATTCCTGCCCAGAAGCTTTATAGAAGTCTGTTGATTAACCAGGGAAGTAACCACTCATGGAGTGCAGCCTGAATTTCACAGTCATGGCTAAACAAACAACATAGTACTCATTATTTGCTTTATTTCCATTTTTTAAAATCCAAACACGTTACCAGCAGCCACCAATAAATCCACGTAAAAACAAAACAAAACAAAACTCAATGTCATTACACACCGATACTATAAAACTCAAGACTTCATGGTAATAAAAATACTTTAATTTTGACTCCAAGGCTTGATTTTGACTAAAAAAACCCTATCATGCTATTTAAGCAATTGGATACATAATTAGTGCAATGCAGGGCTTTTCCCTACTGCTGAGATAAAATGCTTTCTACCTAGCTGTGGGTGTGCAGAAAACTGTACCTGCTTGAAATTTGCCATCCCCATTGTCAGTCCCTATCTTATCTCTCCTAAATCTATTCCAGGTCATATGCTGAACATTTTTCTGTTGATGCATATGCAGGCAAAGCATTACAGGCAGGCTTCTTCAGGACTGCCATCCTCCCTCTTCTGTACATTATCAACCAGCAGGAAAAGCATTTACTGATCCCAGCACTGCAGCACAAATGAGGTGGCTCGAACTGCAGAACTCTCTTCTTTGTCTCTAGGGTCCTTCCTGTGGCATTCCTTCTATACCCCAGTCTGTCCAAAAGCAGATTAGAATGCTGTATTGAGGAATTCAGGATTTCTCTCCTCTTCCTTTCCTTTTTCAAGATGGGCAGCAAATGCAGAATTTCAAATTCCTCCATGCTCTGTTTGAAAGCTAAAGTCCATTAATTTCATTCTTATGTTGTTTTAGTTCTGTGCTAAATTGATAAGGGCCATAGAATTAAAATATTTAAGTCAATGTTTCTCAACCTTGGCAACTTTACAATGTCTGGAGTTCAACTCCCAGAATTTCTCAGCCAGCCATGCTGGCTGGGGAATTCTGGGAGTTGAAGTCCAGACATGTTAAAGTTGCTATGGTTGAGAAACATTGATTTAAGTACTGCCGGTTTAGCAATCTAGTGCTCTTACACAATTCTGATAGACCACTGGCACAGCACTAAGGTGTCTACCTTTTAGGGACAATGAGGCAGACAAGGCTGACCAGATTGTAGAGGGAGGGGACATGCCATCATCAGCTTGAAACAGCCACTATGCACTGCTTTGACCCCACCCACAATAGATCACCTGATTTTGCCATCATAGGTCATGGAAGGAGAGCCTCGTCAGAGTAAGCCATTCCTTCTTTTTTTCTTTTTCTCTGAATTTTGAGGCAGCTGAATTAGCTGGACCATGCCTATACTCCAACTACAAAAGGAGAAACTCACCTAACCCAGATGTGGGTTGGAAGGAGATGTTGCCTTTGTGGGTGAGTTGGAGAGAAGAAGAATAGACAGTGCTGCTGGCAAAATTTCAGGGAAGAGCTGAGTAAGCTGGCCTGGTGAACACATGGGAGATTGCAGGCATGTAGTGGGAGACTGAAGACATAGAAAAAGTGGGAGCTGCTCTAGAAATGCAAGCAGCCACAAACTGAACAGAGAGGAACAGCCCAACAGCCATGTCACCTTCTACAGCAGCTCCAACAGTCAGCCAGTGCTGGTCACAAAACTTCCTCCTCCCAACCAAATTTGAGAGACCCAAAGTTCTAGCAACAACTCGGGCCAGAGGCAAGGGGCACCTGCCCGAACAACCTAGAAAATGCCAGCCAGTAACCAAGCAAGCCAACCCAGGACTGGCTAAAGGATGAAGAGAGCTGGACTGCTGAGAGGACGACTAAGGCCAGGGCTAGCTAAGCCTTGATAATGAGCACAGGGTGGGTGCTGCCTGTAAAAGAAAAAGGGGCATAGGAGGAAAATAAGTTTATAGAAACTCATGGAACCCATGGATACATACATAGTTTTTAAAAAAACATAGAACAAGATACATAGTAAGTAAGATGTAGAAATCGATAAACCCATTGAAGCCTGTAAAAATTAGGTGTGTAATAAACCCATAGAAGTCTCTAAGAATGAACCCATTGGAAACCGTAGAATAAGATGCACGGTAAGAAAGATTGAGAAATAGATCTACAGGTAGATCAGATGTAGAAAATGAGTGGCCACCTTCAATTTTGTTTGAAAAGAAAATATTATTTTTGAATTTGTATTGTTATGCAATAAATGTTTGCCTGCAAAAAAAGGAGACAAAACTTCACTTCTTTATCTGGCATCTATTCCACTTCCCCAAAGGAACCTATCATGTAGGTGATGAAGCATAACAAATTTTACAGCCCTTGTGGTTGCCATTACATGCTGTCAACTTAAGAGGGAAACCACAGCTTCAGCTCTGGTACAGTTAAATACAACTTCAGCCTGTTTCCCTCATGGGCTATAGGGATGAGAAGAAAGTGTCAGAATTCAATTTTGCTTGCAGGCACTGGCCCACAGCCCCTATACAGGAAGTCCCCGGGTTAAGAATGCCCAGTTTAAGGATGACCCATAGTTAAGAACAGAGCCTACTGTAGCAAAATTCAAGTTAAATACACAATGATTCAAATTAAATACACAGTGGTTCGAGTTACTTACACAATACTACTTATACAGTATTATACAATAATACTGTTTTGAGTTACATACAAATTCAACTTAAGGGCAGACCACTGAAAAGCTGCTTTGCATATCTCTATGTAAGATGACTCCTATGGGTTAGACTGGAATTTTCAGGGCTCCATCAATTCCTGCCACTCAGTTCAGTTCCCTTTTCTCTTCTGATTCTGAGCTGGGAAGTTCAGGTTCTCACCTGATCTCTTTCTTCATAATGGAGGACAGCACATTACTGGCTCTTAAGTGGAGATAGTCTTAAGTAACTCAGGCTTTCCTACATTATTTCCTAAATAATGCTTATTTTGAGTTTCTTTTATGTGAAAAAAGTTATACTTCTTTCCACAGCAGAAGGCAATGTCACGGGAACACAGCAGAATAAAGAGGTTGCCAGGGCATGTTGGTGCCTTAGTTATGTACAAGTGTGACAAGAGTCCTAAAAGTTTGTGGAAGAAGCTTATGTCCCTCGCAAATTTAATTCCTTGGCATTGAAGCAAACCTGCCTTCTGCAATCACTTCTTTTGACACAATAATTTTCTGTAATCTATAAGTCATACTGATGCACCTCCATTATGAAGCCATTGTAAAGAATATTCTTTGTGATAATAAGGAAAAGTTAGTTTCCACAGAATGAACTGACTTGGAGCTAACCTGAGTTAGATTTCATGTGGTCTTTGTACCATATATTCAACAGTTAACACATTGCATGATGGGATGTGAATGATTGCTGAAGTGTGCAATTCATATTTGCCAGTGTTCATTGCCAATTCCTAAAACACTCTGCCATGACAAAGGTAGCAGCATTGCATGGTTAAAAATTTGCACTTCAAAAATAGTGTGGATACATAAAAACATGTTAAGAAGTCTGTCACTAGGAAATTTAGGGGCTGGGTGACTGAATAACATCAGAGAAATTTTTTTAAAAAGTTTATATTAACTGCTTAGGGGCCCCAAATTGCTGTAGATACATATCAATATGTACAGTATTATAAAATCAATTACAGATGGTCCTCGTTTAGCAACTGCCTCATTTAGTGACCATTTGCAGTTATGATGGGTGATGAAAAAGTAACTTTGTGACCAATCCTCACATTTATGACCTTTGCAGGTCTGTAAAGCAAAGGAAAGCTGAAGTAAGATCATAAACACAGTTGTGGTTTCACTTAGCAACTGCTTTGCTTAACAGCCAAGTTGCGTCCCAATTGTGGTCGCTAAACAAGGACTACTTGTATACCTGTAATTAGTCCATCTCTTTGACAGGGAAAACTTTGAAGAAAAACAGATGCAATTGTTTTAAAAAATATTTTAACCATTTTTTTTTATTATTGTAAAAGTTCTGATGGGCTGGAATGTTGCCCACTAACATGGAAAGTAAAATACAGAATATTTATTCTAATTTGCCAATGCATCTCCTTAAGTCTAGAGCATTTGAAAAGTCCTTGTTAAAGCACTTGATGCCAAACCCTGCTTTTCTATCACCTTCTCCCATCCCAGGACTGCCTAAAACAAATTGTTTTGCCCTGGTACGTGGCTTGTCCTGATCTCATTCTGAGATGCATGTGGAGCATGGATCTGTTACAGATGCTCACTAAGGCATTCCCCTTCCTGCCAGAGTGGTATTGAGGCAGATGAAATCGTCTGCATTAGCAAGCCATTAAAGCCTCGCCTATAATAGAGTACATTTTCTTTGGCAGGAGTAGGCGTTCACCTTATTATTCAATCAAGCTTATTTTTAAACAGAGGGAAACTATTTTGTGAATTGGTATTTGCAGCCTGTTAACATTTGCATGTAACTGACAGGCAAATGTGAGGCTGTCGAAGGCAAAATAATCATTTAGTCATGCACTATCCTTAAAACGCTTCCCTGCCACTGAGAATTAAAGGCAAGTCTCTGAATATGCTGCCTGATGTGTCCCTTTCAGGGACTTGTTCAGCATCACTGTAGACAAAACACAGCAAAGTTGAAGTACGGTTTTGTTATTTTTTCATCACGGAGGGCACCACTCTACCTTCTTCAAAGTTCATCACGGAGGGCAGCACTCTACCTTCTTCAGTTCTCTTGGTGAATAGAAAAGCTTGACAGAGAAACTGAGCCCAGCTAACATGAGAAAAATTGCTTTCTTAGACCTATGGGCTCTCGGCTTAGATAATATCAAATCACCGACCAGGTAAATCCCCTTCATATGCTTTCTGCTGCTCAGTAGCCATGGATGAACATGTGATAGGCCACTTCTGCATTATTGCTCACAAAACTGCTGACATGGTTTCACAAAATCACCAGGAGTTAAGCTCAACTAAAAGATTTTACCTTTTTGAAAACAGTGTTTATTACTTGCATATCTCTAGAAGCTGTCCCTCTTTATTCAGAATCCATAAGGAAGCTACACAAATCCTGGCAACTGACTTCTTCAGGCCTTGGGTTTGCAAGAATGCGTCCTATTATTGTCCTGTGGTAGCCTGACCCCTATATGTCATCCCTGAGTTTATGAGATGCCTATTCATTCTCATTTATAGTAGTGTTTATTAAGCTGTGATTCTTCTAGCTCTGTGCACATTTAACTGACAGTCAGTCTCACTGAATGCAGTGAGACTTAATTTAGAGTAAGCACCTCCAGCATTGCAGATTAAGTTGCAGGCATTTTTGATGCAACCCAACAAAAACCATGCCTGTTCCATTATTCCTTAGCATAACTTCCTTCTGTGATCCCTTCCCTTGTTCCAACAGAATCCTATGAATATCTGAAGGATCCCATAAAGTTAAATACAGAACTGCTATAACAGTGGACATAGATGGCTCCAAACCCTTAACTCTCTAAGGCCTGCCTATGAGAAGTCATTTTAGAGTTCAGATGAATAAAGCCTCTTTCAGTCCAGTCCATTTCCTGAATTGACAAGTGCCATATTCTGCAGCAAATGTTATAGGCAACAGATGTAACAGCTGGCAGTCACTTGCTTGACAAGATCTTCAAAGTTAGCTGTTAGGAGTTCCACAAAATTAGCATGCTTTTGTCTAAGACCAAAATGTTCTGAATCAGAAGGATGGTTGCCTACTTTACCCCTCCCTCAGCCATTAGACTGCAGGTAGTCCTTGTTTAGCGGCCACAATAGGGACCTGCAATTTGGTTGTTAAGCAAAGTGGTCACTAAGTGAAACCGCAACTGAGTTTACGATCTTACTTCAGCTTTGCTTTACAGACCTGTGAAGATCATAAATGCGAGGATTGGTTGCAAAGTTACTTCTTCATCATTGTCGTAACAGTGAATGGTAGCTAAAAAAGGCATTTGCTAAACGAGGATTACTTGTAATTAGAAATTCTACTTAGGGTCTGCTAGTGGGGAAGTCAGCTGGCCTCTGGGAAAGTGTAGTTCACCTTGAGTGAGAAAGGCAGTATATTTGCTGGAATTGCCATTGTATTTGTCAGGTAAGGTACTTGGCACTGAAGTGCAACAGCTACTGCAGCAGCTCCAAAAATGGGTGCAAGGTCTCGGGTTGGGATTGGTATGGTGACCATTGTTTGTGACAGAGTCTGTCTTACTTGCTAGGTGTGATGGAAGACATGAGCGGGGAGGATTCTGGAATGGAGCTTCAAGGCTGCCAGGAGGGGGAAGAGAGGTTTCAGGGAAAGCACCTCCTCAGCCCCCAGCCGGAGTGTAGGAAAGTCAAGAGAAGGAGACTGGCTCCTCCCTAAGGGCATCATGGTTATAGTTGCTGTTGTTGGGGATTAGAATTACTCTGGCGAGATTCTGTCCATTAGGTGAAGGTAATAAAGGAACTGAATTGATTCTGGACTGTCTTGCTGTTGTTCTTGGGCTGAACCTGACACTAGGCTAACTGAGCCATCTAGAGCAAGACACTGGAGACTTTACAGTGGCTAATGGCTACAGTAATGGATTGGGACTATAGTTGTAGTTTAATCCTTGGGCTTGAGGCAAAGGCTTCACACCAGCACTTGGCTGTAAATTACAATGCTCCAGACTCTTAACCTGTTACTCAACTTGTAGCTTATTTCCCTTAGTCTCTAACATATCAATGCAGTTATGTAAAGAGTTGGCTTTTGTGATTTCCAATGATTCTATTAAATACTTGGGACTTTATATTCCCAAAATATTTCTAAATATGTGGAAATAAGTATGTTGAAACTGTTAGAGAAGATTGAATTGGATGCATATAGGTAACAATCCTTAATGTCTGTGGGGTAAAATTAATGCTATTAAAATGAATATTGTCCCTTGTTTATGTCCTTAAAGGAATCCCAATGTTAATACAATATATATAATTTATCTGGGATAGTAGCCCACCATGGCCTTCATTAGCTAAATTGAGATTACCATTTGAGAAGGGTGGCTTTAATTTATCTGATTTGCAAAAATATAATTGGACTTATATTTTATCAGCATAAGCATGTGGAATGAAAATTTAGTGGAACATCATGTTTTATGGGCTATGCTAGAAAGATATTATTTATTCCCTTTGTGGTCTTGGAACAATACTGAAAAGATATCTTATTCTGAGGAGAGCGGGCTGTGAGAAATCTTTGGGCTACATTAGGGTGCAGATTGGGTTTAAATAATAAGACTCATGAATATTTAACTCTTTGGAAAAAAATCTACTTTAAAAGTAAGTGGTAAAATGTATGGGCAGAAGCCAGGATAGTGACTTTAAATCAGTTATTATGTCATGATTATTTTAAGGATTTTTCCTGACTTCAAATTGAATTTCATCTTCCTAGTTCACCACGGTGGCAGTATTTTCAATGTAAGCATGTTTTAATAAGGGCCAGATGTTTTGGTTGCCTCCATCGCACTTGAGTTGCTTTCCTATTTGATGGAATCATGACAGAAGTTAAATCCACAATGTATCTTTATCAAAAGTTCAAGAATATTGTTAATAAATCCACTACTGGGATATTTCAAACATGAAACAAAGAAGTGGAATCCCCAATAATGCCCCACCAATGGCTTCATGTTCTTAAAAGCATTAAAATGGTATAGACAGATTTGAGACTAAGGTGATTCATCAGAAAATTGTATTTAGACTGTATTGGAAAGCCTACACCCACCCCAAAGAATGTACTTGAAAGGCCAGATATCAGATTTACTCTCTTGCAGATATAAAAAGAAATTGAGGGTTCATTGACCCATAGGATATGGTCCTGTGAACATTTGACATTTTTTCTGAAATAGTGTTTTAATGTATATTAGTAAATTTATGAAAAAATCTTTAAATGTTAAAGATGTTAATGTGATGTTGAATTATATACCAAAATCCTAGGATCTGACTCTCTATGAAGAATTATGGTTGTACTGTGCACAGGGAGTAGCTAAAAGAATAATATTCAGAAATCGGAAAAGTGACATTTTTCCAGATATTAAGGATTGGCTTTTGGAAATGTGTAACTTACCCGTCTTGGAAAAGGCAATGTTTTGTACTAATCAAAAGATGAAGCAATACATTTTTCTTGGGCTTCTTGAACTTCTATATTTTACAATTATATTATGTATTATTATAGTATAGTATTATATGCTATTTTTTTATAAACCAGTGACTTTCTATAAGTTTAATATATAAGGTAGAATTTTTTAAAATCTGTTTTCCTTGTTTTTTTTTTTTATGGATTCTTTAGTTTCATTATTGTTGTCTATCTTGTACCTTGCTTATATTCTGTACTCTTTTAAAATAAAGAATGAATTTACCATGCAAAAGGTTCTCAGGTATGACTTTGCTAGATTAAAATCTTTATTATAAACAAGACTGAAGCCATAAACATAATAGCCGATTGCTCTCTGCAGAGTAAAGAATTAATAGCCTTTGCAGGTATATGCTCCAGAGTTTAAACTCTCAGACTTTTCTTCCTCCTCCTTTTTGAGTTAGGAGATATTTGGCAGTTCACTTGGTAGTTGTGTGGTTCAGACGGGTTTAAGTAATAGTTCACTTTACTGAAAAGGAGAAGAATGGGAAAAGTCCTTTATTCTACTTGTAGGAAGTAGTCTCTGGCTTGAAACTCAACATTAAAAAAACTAAGATCATGGCATCTGGACCCATCAATCCCTGGCAAATAGAAGGGGTAGAAATGGAAGCAGTAACAGACTTCATTTATTTGGGCTCCAAGATCACCGCAGACGGAGACTGCAGCCATGAAATTAAAAGACGCTTGCTCCTTGGGAGGAAAGCTATGGCAAACCTAGATAGCATATTAAAAAGCAGAGACGTCACCTTGCCGACAAAGATCCGCATAGTCAAAGCTATGGTTTTTCCAGTAGTAATGTATGGCTGTGAGAGCTGGACCATAAAGAAGGCTGAACGCCGAAGAATTGATGCCTTTGAACTGTGGTGCTGGAGAAGACTCTTAAGAGTCCCCTGGACTGCTAGGAGGTCAAACCAGTCAATCTTAAAGGAAATCAACTCTGATTGCTCATTGGAAGGATTGATAATGAAGCTCAAGCTCAGATACTTTGGTCACCTAATGCGAAGAGAGGACTCTTTGGAAAAGACCCTGATGCTGGGAAAGATGGAAGGCCAAAGGAGAAGAGGACGGCAGAGGATTAGATGGCTGGATAGCATCACTGAAGCAATGAGCATGAAATTGAGCAAACTCAGGGAGGCAGTGAAAGATAGGAAGGCCTGGCGCAATATGGTTCATGGGGTCACGAAGAGTCGGACACGACTTAACGACTAAACAACAAACAACAACAAGGAAGTAGTCTGAAAGGGAGAGTTTAACAGTATAGCAATGGGGTGAAAGCAGAGCAGAGACAACAAGAAGAATAAAGAAGGAGCCCTGTGCTTGTTATCTCTATTCCTAAATGTCCATAAAGATCAATAGGATAAAAGCATAAAGAATCACAACTTCAATTTCATCCTGTGGTCATGAAAGCCTTTGTCCATATTTGTCTGGTGCACCAATTGTGGCCTGTCCTGGATGGGGAGTCCTACTCATGATGTCTCATGTTCTTCATCTTGCATGTGAATTACTGCAATATGCTCTGTATGGGGCTGCCCTTGAAGACCACTCAGCAGCTGCAGCAGGTCCAGAATGAGGTCAGTTCATACTTTCTGACATAGATATTATCCCTTTCATTCATATTGAAATCCAAACCTTCGCTTCCCTAGCTTTGTTAGCTGCACAAGATCAGATCGCCTTCATTCAGATTTGATGTATCCTTCACTTTCTCTAGTTTTATGGACATACAGCCTATTATTCTTTCCTTCATTTCTTTTCATTTGTTATTTCATATTATGCACCATTTGCATCTCTAATACTCTAAGTTGCAATCTTTCATATGCCACAATCATCATTGGATGGGCCTAGAAATACTGCCCTGTCCTGCCCATCATGGCTTTGGTCTATGGAGGCTTTCACATAATGCTTTTAGTAAGAAAGGGAAGGTGTTGATTAAGTTACCAGGCTGTGCCCCATGCTACATTCCCTGGTAAAGATAAGGACCTTACCCATCAGGTTGGGCACATTTTGACCATAGGCCACCAGTGCAAGAAAAGCCCTGTTTACCCCAAGAATGCTGATACTACTCTATGCTGGCTAGAATTTTTAATCTAGAGTCTACCTTGCAAGCCAACATACTGTTGCACAGATCCCACCAACTTAGAGGTATGTGCAGTGTGGCAACATAGTCTCAGGACTGGTGCTCTCTCATCTTCTTTATATAGTTCCTGTTACTATATCTGGGTACTGACAATAAACTCCCTTATTGCTTGTTAGTGTATTTTCTCTTTGGTTATAAGCTCACTCACCCTTCTGCCCAAGTCTAATGCTTCCAGAAAGTGATAAACACTTATGCTCCACACTTAGGTTTTAATTAGAATAATGTGCTGGCCTTTGGAACTCAGTAAATATTTGATCTTGTGGATGTAACTGGAAGCTGCAACATGCAAACCTCTGAAGATTTTGCACTGGAGCATCTGTACCTTTCTCCTGCTGCTGTGCATTATTGGCTGATTGCTGATATATTGTAATAATAAGAAGGGAAGGGAAAGCACCAGACCTTGGCAATCAGGTTCATTTCTTGCTCAATTAAGAAATCTTTTCAAATGTTCCTTCCTGTTCATTTGGGCTGGGATGTTATAGGACTTATTTTCAAACTGAGCTGAGGGCAAACCAGTATGACTTGAGGAATATTTGGGTGCCATGGGAGATAATAAAATAACTAAAGGCTTCAATATACTGCAAAAATAGCTACTGACAAACGAGCTGCAGGGACTCTGGAGAAATGGGGATTCTTATCCTGATTGCCTGAGTCCATAATCCACCATAGTGTCACCCTGGGAACTTGTGGCAAGAGCAAACCAAATCTCTAACTGAACTCGGCAACAGAGAGAGAGGGCAAAGCTTGGAACTAATTTCAAAGCACTTTTTTGCAGTACAAGGCAACCCAAATTGGAATCCTTCTCTTGAGGAAGAGCAATTAGCTGAGGACCAACCCTCACAAGTACTTCAAGAAAGGCAGCCAGACTGATTTTATAGTCCTGCAGTTATTGCCAAGAAGATGTTTGCACAACAATCTCTAGAGTCCTGGGCTTGGTCTAATCTTCTGGTATAGTTCTGCTCTTAGTAGCCCATAGCTCTTTTGATGTCAGCAGTGCCCATTAGAGACCTTGCTGTCAGGATTTTGAGTAGCAGTTCTTCCAACAATCCATCACTTGGTCTCTCCCCCATCTCACCCAAAAGGCTGGAGCATGGGCACTAAAGGAAGTTGTCTACTGCAACTCTGCATGCTTCATTGTGCTAACCCTTCCTCTTTCAGTTGAGGGTGAAAATGCTGCCAGATCCCTGTATCTTGCCTGATTCTATTATTTAGCTCCTCCTCTCTGGTTTGTGTTGCTTTTCTTTCGGGCTGCTGGTTCAAACACTTTGCAGCTATGTTCAAGTGGAGTTTGATGTGGTGGTGGGAGGCATGTTTATAAATTATGGAGGAAGTGGTTATCGGGCATTATGGACATGGCTAGGTCAGGTGGATCAACTGAACTGAGCCCTGAAGATGACTCCACAGAACTATTCCATTACCTGGACTTGGTACCTGAAAGGGTGTTTTGCTGAGGCACACTAGCTAGAAGATGACCTTTTCTTTGCCCAATTTGGACCTATTTAAACGCTGTATCCCTCCTCCCTCTCTGGGTTTCCTAAACCTGGGTTTTGGAAGCCTTGGACCCTGCAGTGTCTGTATTTGCTTTAATGAATACAGCTAGAAGTTTGGCTCTCTTTCTACTCTCCACACCATGACTGGATGCAGAAAAGGTCCTTGAAGAGTCTATGGAAAGAGGCTGCAAAACCTCAGTTCCAGTCTCTCATGATGTTTAGCTTTTCTCATCCTACTTCCATTGTTCACATATATGTGTGGATGCATTTGTATGTAGAGGTCTACATATGACGGTTTGTTTATTTGTTTGTTTGTTTATTTAACTTATATAGCTGCCCATCTCATGTAGATGAGTCTGGAAAACGTGCAATAAAACAATCAGGTAAAACAATTATAAAACAACAATATAATACAGAAATTAAAAAATTAAAACAATTTGAAAACAGTTTAAACACAGAAATAAATAGGACTGCAGGAGGATGGACCAGCATCCTACACACAGTATAGCCACCTCGCAGACTCCCTATTTCCCTGGGATCCCCAAGCCTGTTGAAAGAAGCAGGTTTTGAGGGATTCCCTAAATGCCAGTTGGGTTGGGGCTAATCTCACCTTGTGGGGGATGATGTTCCAGAAGGCAGGAGCCACAGGAGAAAAGGCCCACCTCCTGGGTCCCGTCAGATGGAATCTTTAGCAGACGGGACCCGTAACATGCCTCTCCTGCAGGACCTGATGGGATGGGTGGGTGTAAGCAGGGAGAGGCAGTCCCTCAGATAACCTGGTCCCATGGCGTGTAGGGCTTTAAGGGTCACAACCAGCACCTTGAATTGAACCCAGGAGCAAACTGGCAACCAATGCAGCTCATGGAGCAGAGGTATCATATGTGCCATTCTAGGGGCACCTGGAATTGCCTTCGCCACTGCATTTTGTACCACTTGAAGCTTCTGATGGCCTTCAAAAACTCTGGGCAAAGTTCCAGGATCCAGGGAAACCTATGTGTAACATTGATATATATCTGGCAATTCCTCCTCCACATTTCCCAACAACAATAAGCCTATGGGATCAGTTGGGCTGAGAGAGCAGGACTGTCCCAAAGTCAGCCAGTGAATTTCCCTAGCTAAGGCTGGACTTGAACCTGGATCTCCTGGGTCTTAATCCAGTACTTCAACCCCTACACCATATTCTCTCTCCCTCCCTCCCTCTCCCTCTCTTTTATATGCAGTCACACCAATCCCAAGCTGTAAACAGTACTTTTGTATTGCTTGTTGGCAATTTTTTTTTTTTTTTTGGCAAGAAAACATAAGCATTTCCTTCTTTGTATTTTGCTGAGAAATCATTGTATGTATGCACACCCCATTTTCAGGAGCTTATTTTATATTCAGAAACCATAGCAGAATACACAATATTGAGTTTTGTGTCTCCAATAAGGCTGAATAGGGGAAAAGCTGATTGCCTAAGCAGTCTACCCTTTTCAAATCAGGCTGTAATCCCATTACCGCTTTTGGGTCTCTGCCTTTTCCTTTCAATAGCTGGAGTGAGACTCATTGGAGGCAAGATTGGTTTTGCATTGTAAAGCAACTTCTGCAAAACAAGTGAATTTGCTTAAGCACTTGGGAAATTTCACATAACCAGAGCAGAATGGAAAGAACAATCCGTGCACATACAGTCAATAATTACTTTTTTGAACGGAAGCTTATGGGCAATGTTTTAGCAAATGAAATAGTTGGAGTAAAATTAAACATTTAGAGGATTCTGTCCTCTGAGAGAGATGTATTTCATAACATTTATATTTATGAAACTGAACAGTTTCTGGTGTCCATCAAAATGGAGGGCTGGGGCTACAGAAATACTGTCGTATGAGCATAGATGACAATCCTAGTTCCTCAAAAGGAATGAGAGTTCTGCTACACATTTCTGAAAAATATAATTGATCAGGAGCATATGAAGTGGGTGTGCTTTGCTATGATGCCATACTTACTATAGTAGTTGCTTTAATTTGCTTAGAAGAAGTAACACATCCCACAACACACCGAACAATCACCTGATATCAAAAGAAATGGCTTTTGTGCATGTGCAGAAGACATTTTCTTAGTGAAGTGATGCAGTCATTTGGATCTGTCATTTAAAAGCGGGGGTGGGGGACTTGCTTGGCTTTACAATTCTGCTTCAAGAGAATGTTTTCCTCAAAACTTTGTTGAAGCAGATGCATTTTTGATGCTCCATGTCCCTCAAGCTCATACATATAATCTTTAGTCAAAGTTAGAAAGATACACAGATAGAAGACAGAAATATTTTAATGGAATTTATTCATCTTTTGTAGCACTTCTCATATGTAATTTTATTTTATTTATAAAACAAAAAAAAAATTAAAATACAACAAGTGTGACAGAGTGAGAATACTTTCTCAGACTGATAAGCATTCTAGCAGCAGTTACCAAACCAATCGAAAGATGCAGACTTCCCACCTTCACAAAAGAAACATGTTTCCTCCCCTTTGCATCGAAAATGCACAAGAAAACAGATTAGAATTTTGCTGTCATAATTTGCCTATATTTATGTTTAATATTTGAAAGCAGAGTACTCACTGGAATTCTTTTCCTGTTGACATTTCACCTACCCTTTGCAGTAGAGCATGCACAGTCAGCCCTTTATGGTACTGGTGGCCACTTGGCTTTCTTCACAATTTGATGTTGCTGCAGGGAAGGGTTTCTCAACCTCCTCAGTTTTAAGATGTGTGGACTTCAACTCCTAGAATTCTTTAGCCAGCAATATTTCCCACTACTACCACTTAGTGGAGTCAACATCAGTGGCTATCCAGTACTCCAGAGAGGTTCAGAAGAATACTATTATTGAAGTATCAAAACCTACGAGAGATCAACAGAGTAACACTGTTTCTCCTGCAGGAGACCATCCATCTAAATGTACAAGGCTGATTTGGTCTCAGAGATGGGCTTCAACCCTGCCTGAAAAGTTTTAGGATAATTGGTGTCTTCCTAGAATGCCTGCAACTACACTGACACAAACCTCTCGAACAGCTTGCCTTCAAAAGAGTATTTATGCTTCAGCAGTAATTCATATAATATTCTGGGTTCAAGAAGAGCTTTTTCAGGAGTGATGTTACTCCAACTAGCAAGGATGCATTTATCACTCTATCTATCCAGCAACCCTGTCTGCTAGTTTGAATAAGTGAAGATAGGCATGGGTCAAGAGTGTAAGGTTTACCCTGTTCAGCTCAGAAGAAACTCTCGTGACACGTGGGTTCAGCAAAGAAGTTTACTCAAGCGTAACGTAGGTTGTTGTTGTTTAGTCGTTAAGTCGTGTCCGACTCTTCGTGACCCCATGAACCATATTGCGCCAGGCCTTCCTATCTTTCACTGCCTCCCTGAGTTTGCTCAATTTCATGCTCATTGCTTCAGTGATGCTATCTAGCCATCTCATCCTCTGCCGTCCTCTTCTCCTTTTGCCTTCCATCTTTCCCAGCATCAGGGTCTTTTCCAAAGAGTCCTCTCTTCGCATTAGGTGACCAAAGTATCTGAGCTTGAGCTTCATTATCAATCCTTCCAATGAGCAATCAGAGTTGATTTCCTTTAAGATTGACTGGTTTGACCTCCTAGCAGTCCAGGGGACTCTTAAGAGTCTTCTCCAGCACCACAGTTCAAAGGCATCAATTCTTCGGCGTTCAGCCTTCTTTATGGTCCAGCTCTCACAGCCATACATTACTACTGGAAAAACCATAGCTTTGACTATGCGGATCTTTGTCGGCAAGGTGACGTCTCTGCTTTTTAATATGCTATCTAGGTTTGCCATAGCTTTCCTCCCAAGGAGCAAGCGTCTTTTAATTTCATGGCTGCAGTCTCCGTCTGCGGTGATCTTGGAGCCCAAATAAATGAAGTCTGTTACTGCTTCCATTTCTACCCCTTCTATTTGCCAGGAATTGATGGGTCCAGATGCCATGATCTTAGTTTTTTTAATGTTGAGTTTCAAGCCAGCTTTCGCACTCTCCTCTTTCACCCTCATCAAGAGGCTCTTTAGTTCTTCTTCACTTTCTGCCATTAGGGTGGTATCGTCTGCATATCTGAGGTTATTGATGTTTCTCCCTGCAATCTTAATTCCGGCTTGTGATTCTTCCAGCCTGGCATTTCTCATGATGTACTCTGCATATAGGTTAAATAAGCAGGGTGACATTATACAGCCTTGTCGTACTCCTTTCCCTATTTTGAACCAATCGGTTGTTCCATGACCGGTTCTAACTCTTGCTTCTTGGCCCGCATACAGATTTCTCAGGAGACAGGTAAGGTGGTCTGGTATCCCCATCTCTTTAAGAATTTGCCACAGTTTGTTGTGATCCACACAATCAAAGGCTTTTGCATAGTCAATGAAGCAGAAGTAGATGCTTTTCTGGAATTCTCGTGCTTTCTCCATGATCCAGCGAATGTTGGCAATTTGATCTCTAGTTCCTCTGCCTCTTCGAAACCCAGCTTGTACATCCGGTAGTTCTCGGTTCACATACTGCTGAAGCCTAGCTTGTAGGATTTTGAGCATAACCTTGCTAGCATGTGAAATGAGTGCAATTGTGCGATAGTTTGAGCATTCTTTGGCATTGCCCTTCTTTGGAATTGGAACGTAAACTGACCTTTTCCAATCCCGTGGCCACTGTTGCGTTTTCCAAACTTGCTGGCATATTGAGTGCAGCACTTTAACAGCATCGTCTTTTAGTATTTTAAATAACTCAGCTGGAATACTGTCATCTCCACTAGCTTTGTTGTTAGCAATGCTTCCTAAGGCCCACTTGACTTCACTCTCTAGGATGTCTGGCTCAGGCTCAGTGACCACACCAGCATGGACATCAGGGACATTAAGATCTTTCTTGTAGAGTTCTTCTGTGTATTCTTGCCACCTCTTCTTAATCTCTTCTGCTTCTGTTAGGTCCCTGCCTTTTTTGTCCTTTATCATGCCCATCTTTGCACTAAACGTTCCTTTGATATCTCCAATTTTCTTGAAGAGATCTCTAGTCTTCCCCATTCTATTCTTTTCTTCCATTTCTTTGCATTGTTCATTTAAGAAGGCCTTCTTATCTCTCCTTGCTATTCTCTGGAAATCTGCATTCAGTTGCTTATATCTTTCCCTTTCACCCTTGCTTTTCGCATTCCTTCTTTCCACAGCTATTTGTAAAGCCTCATCAGACAGCCATTTTGCTTTCTTGCATTTCTTTTTCTTTGGGATGGTTTTAGTTGCTGCCTCTTGTACAATGTTACAGACCTCCGTCCATAGTTCTTCAGGCACTCTGTCTACCAAATCTAATCCTCTAAATCTATTCATCACCTTCACTGTGTACTCACATGGAATATGATCTAAGTCATACCTGAGTGGTCTAGTGGTTTTCCCTACATTCTTCAATTGAAGCCTAAATTTTGCAGTAAGAAGCTCATGATCTGAGCCACAGTCAGCTCCTGGTCTTGTTTTTGCCATCTGTATAGAGCTTCTCCATCTTTGGCTGCAAAGTATGTAATCAATCTGGTTTCGGTATTGACCATCTGGTGATGTCCATGTGTAGAGTCGTCTCTTGTGTTGTTGGAAAAGAGTGTTTGCTATGACTAGCTTGTTCTCTTGACAGAACTCTATTAGCCTTTGCCCTGCTTCATTTTGTACTCCAAGGCCAAACTTGCCTGTTATTCCGATTACTCCTTGACTTCCTACTTTAGCATTCCAATCCCCTATGATGAAAAGGACATCTTTTTTTGGTGCTAGTTCTAGAAGGTCTTGTAGGTCTTCATAGAACCGGTCAACTTCAGCTTCTTCGGCATCAGTGGTTGGGGCATAGACTTGGATTACCGTGATGTTGAATGGTTTTCCTTGGATACGCACTGAGATCATTCTGTCGTTTTTGAGGTTGTACCCCATTACTGCCTTTCCCACTCTCTTATTGACTATGAGTGCAACTCCATTTCTTCTAAGGGTTTCTTGCCCACAGTAGTAGATACAATGGTCACCTGAATTAAATTCACCCATTCCCGTCCATTTCAATTCGCTGATTCCCAAGATGTCGACGTTCAATCTTGTCATCTCATGTTTGACCACATCCAGCTTGCCTTGGTTCATGGATCTTACATTCCACGTACCTATACAATATTGTTCTTTACAGCATCGGACCTTCTTTTCGCTTCCAGATACATCCACAGCTGAACGTCCTTTCGGCTTTGGCCCAGCCGCTTCACTCTTTCTGGAGCTACTTGGAATTGCCCTCCGCTCTTCCCCAGTAGCATATTGGACACCTTCCGACCTGAGGGGCTCATCTTCCAGCGTCATATCTTTTAGCCTTTTAACATTGTCCATGGGGTTTTCTTGGCAAGGATACTGGAGTGGGTTGCCATTTCCTTCTCCAGTGGACCACATTTTGTCAGAACTCTCTGTCATGACCTGTCCGTCTTGGGTGGCCCTGCACGGTATAGCTCATGGCTTCACTGAGTTACACAAGCCCCTTCGCCACGACAAGGCAGTGATCCATGAAGGGGGTAACGTAGGTAGGTACAGACAAAGCCAGGGTTGGCTTGGCATAGCTTACATGGTACTTTATAGTCCCCCCATTCCTGTGCTTTACCCCGTTGCTTAGTTACAGATTAACAGTAATCACCCCTCGTCCAAATGGCAGATTCAGTCCGGTTCTTTTGTCTTCTTGATTGCTGTCTATTGGTTGTGTGGTTGTTGTCTTTGTTGGGCTTTCCTGTTACGTGTGAAGCCGAGTGTTCTCAATCGCGCATTGATTGCTGTGCTTCCGAGCCACTGCACTTTCCTTTGTCCGCAGCACCTGAGGGAAGCCGGTGGCGATACAATATATCTGCTTGCGGTCGAAGTTAAGCGCCGCCACCTGTTCCCAATCAGTTCACGGTTTTAACTTCCCCTTTCTAGCGCTAGCGCCTGGGGCGGTGAAATTGACTAGGTGAAGCTGAGCAGCGGTGTTCGCCTTGCCATGCCATGCCAGCTGAATCTGACAAAGAGCATGAAGTAGGCTAGAGACTGTGGAACTATATAGTAAAGAATATTGTTGAGATACAGTACTGTGCAAAAGTTTTAGGCAGGTGTGAAAAAATGCTGTAAAGTAAGAATGCTTTCAAAAAGATATATTGTAATTGTTTATGTTTATCAATTTACAAAATGCAAAGTGAGTGACCAGAAGAGAAATCTAAATCAAATCAATATTTGGTGTGATTACCTTTTGGCTTCAAACCAGCATCAATTCTTCCACTTGCACACTTTGTACACTTGCACAAAGTCAGGGAACTTGTATGATTAGAGTCAGGTGTGTGATTAACCAATTATACCAAGCGGGTGCTAATGATCATCAATTTCATATGTAGGTTGAAACACAGTCATTCATTGAAACAGAAACAGCTGTGTAGGAGGCTTAAAACTGGGTGAGGAAACTCTGCTACGAAGGTGAGGTTGTGGAAGACAGTTTCACGTCACAGGTCATACATCATGGCAAGACTGAGCACAGCAACAGGACACAAGGTAGTTAGACTGCATCAGCAAGGCCTCTCCCAGGCAAAAATTTCAAAGCAGACTGGGGTTTCAAGATGTGCTGTTCAAGCTTTTTTGAAGAAGCACAAAGAAACGGGCACCGTTGAGCACCATAGACGCAGTGGTCAGACAAGGAAACTTAATGCAGCAGTTGGAATCATCATGCTTACTTCCCTTCGACACTGGAAGATGTCCAGCAGTGCCATCAGCACAGAACTGGCAGAAACCAGTGGGACCCAGGTATACCCATCTACAGTCTGGAGAAGTCTGGCCAGAAGTGGTCTTCATGGAAGAATTGTGGCCAAAAAGCCATACCTCCGACATGGAAACAAGGCTAAATGACTCAATGATGCACAAAAACATAGGAACTGGAGTGCAGAAAAATGGCAGCAGGTGCTCTGGAATGCTGAGTCAATATTTGAAATATTTGGCTGTAGCAGGAGGCAGTTTGTTTGCCGAAGGGCTGGAGAGCAGTACAATAATGAGTGTCTGCAGGCAACAGCAAAGCATGGTGGAGGTTCCTTGCAAGTTTGGGGCTGCATTTCTGCAAATGGAGTTGGAGATTGGGTCAGGATCAATGGTGTCCTCAAAGCTGAGAAATACAGGCAGATACTTATCCATCATGCCATACCATCAGGGCGGTGTGTAATTGGCCCCAAATTTATTCTGCAACAGGACAATGACCCCAAACATACAGCCAATGTCATGAAGAACTATCCTCGGTGTGAAGAAGAACAAGGAGTCCTGGAAGTGATGGTTTGGCCCCCACAGAGCCCTGATCTCAACATCATTGAGTCTGTCTGGGATTACATGAAGAGACAGAAGGATTTGAGGCAGCCTGCATCCACAGGAGATCTGTGGTTAGTTCTCCAAGATGTTTGGAACAACCGACCTGCCGAGTTCCTTCAAAAACTGTGTGCAAGCATACCTAGAAGAATTGACGCTGTTTTGAAGGCAAAGGGTGGTCACACCAAATATTGATTTGATTTGGGTTTTTCTTCTGTTTGCTCACTTTGCATTTTGTAAATTGATAAACATAAACAATTACAATATATATTTTTGAAAGCATTCTTACTTTACAGCATTTTTTCACACCTGCCTAAAACTTTCACACAGTACTGTAGTTGCCAAAGGGATGGAAGAAAAACTAGTCGAGATGGAAAGAAAAACAATAGAGGATTTTATGAGCTTGGAGAGACACTGCTGGAAGAAGAAGAGGAGAAACAGTAACAAGGAAAGGGGGTAGAGGAAGATATTACAGTATTAGAACTACAGTTATGGACTTTTCAAAACTTACAATATAGACATGGAATTTTAAAGCATAATTTGAAATATAAATGGTAGTGAATTCTGCACAAGAATGGAAGAAAAGAGTTTCATTATTTGATATATTTACATGAAATATATATTAAAAAAGAAAAAAGATTTTTATGCATAGTGAACATGTGAAAATATTATGATGAAATCTGAATTGTTTTTGTTGGGACTTATGGACACTGAACTAGAAAAGAAATATGAGAAATTAATATTATATGGTAACTGCAGCAAGATTACTGTATGTACAAAGTTGGAAGAACAATGAAATATCCACAGTGGAAGACGGCATTATAACACTGATGGAACTGGTGGGAATGGTGAAAGGTCAGCAGAAAAATAATAAAGACCTTTTGAAAGACTGGAAATCTTATATGAACTTTTTTATTGAAAGAAGATTGAATTGACAATTTATGAATTTGGCGGAAAAAAGGGTTAAAAGGGAGGAGGAAGGCAATTACAAAGTAAGAAGGAAAAAGAAGAGAGAAGGGAAACGGTAAGATGGTACCTGATAGAAAGAAAGGCGGAATTCATATTTCTATAATTCCTTTTTTCTTCACTAATGCTTATTCTTTATTTTTCTTTTCTTTTTTTCTTTTCCTTTTTGACTTTTGCTGTATTCAAACACACACACACACACATCACATGAAAGGATTTGCTCTATTTTGAACATTTGTGCCAAGTCAGGAATTAAACTTACATATGAAAGGGGAGGAAACTACAATTTTCAGAAGACCGTGAAAATGATAAATAATTAGAGCAAAAACTGATAAAAGTGGAAGTAGTTCAGATTCAAAAAGCAGACTGATTAGACCACATTTAATATGGTAAAATGTATTTTGAGCCTTATTTTCTTTCTTTCTTCTCAGTTTTTTTCTGAAAATTAGTGCTTTCTGTAGCCATCCAGAATACATTATTTTCTTTTGCTTAATACAATGCTGAGTGACTCTTTTGTTTTTATTGTTTACTTCTTGTCTGCCTGTTTTTTCTAAACAGATAAAAATGAAGAGATTCTACATATCTTACTTTGTAGCTCCATTTACAATGAAAATTAAAAACCTTTAAAGTCAATTCAGTCAAATCAGGTTGATGGGAGAGACTTGGTATGGGGACCATTATCTTGAGTTATTTGGGTGGTGGCCTGCTGGTACAAGATACGTTTCATCTCACAAAGAGAGACAAAAATATGTTTGGTCAAAGTATTGTGAGCTTGATCAGTAAAGTGTCAAACTCCATCTCATGGGGTTTGAGGCAAAAACCTTACAGCAAGTCTTGCATATGATAGAAGAAGAAAACAGACGTGCTGTAACGGGGCCTATTAAACTACTCAATGAAAAATAAGAAAGAACATTGACTCATAAACTTCATGACTGTGGCTCAGAATAGGGGAAATAAACAAAATGAGCTTGAACTGCAGGTAAAGGAAGGCAGAGTTTCATAGTTACAATGGAGATATGTGGATGACTCTTGCAACTGGAATACAGAAGCTGAAGGACACAGTTTGTCTGAAAGGAATAGAAGCAGTAGTAAAGAATGAAGAGTTGTACTGTATGCTCAGAAATCCAAGTGAATGGATTTGGCACTGCTGTAGGATACTCTGGGTTAAAATCAGTGGAGAAACAAAGAAAAGCAATAATGTTGTTGGTGCCTATTATCATGAGAAGACAGGAATAATGCAAATTCCTGGTCTTCAAAGCAGCATGAAAATGGATTTTCGTTCTCTGACAGCTGTTGGAAGACACACTCTGCCATGCATGGTCTTTCCATACAGTCCCAGACTTGTGTTACTGCTAACTTTCTCTTGACTTGATACTAAGAATAAATAAAGAAGAAGTAACAGGAATATTGGGGGAAAGGGATCTCTTGATTTCAAGGGAAGCTGATTATACCTTGGACTTCAAGAAACTTAATTTTAATAATCTTTGTTAACCACCTTGAATACTTACCAAAGGAGAAAGGTGGGGATATAAAACAAATAAATAAACTGAGATTCCATGGCACAAGAATGGTGCTCAAGGTTAAGTGCAAATGCCTAAAACAAAAAAAGAGATACTAAAAGTGCAATTGCAAACAGTTGTAATTAGGAAAACACAACAGAATCAGTCAATAGGGTTTCCATGCCAACTTCAAAGGCAGCTAGCTCCATTTAAAGTACATTGCATCATGGGATAATAGCCCTTCAAGGTAGGCCCTGTTGCATGGTATGAGTTCTTCTATGCAGCAAATGTATGGTGAAGAATAGAAAATATTAGGTGGTCATGTGATTACTACTTTAACTGGCCTCAGTTCTGCCTTTTATCTTCATTTCTCTCCTTTTTCTCCCCCCCTTCTTGAGTCAATTGCTCTCTTCAAGAAGTACACCATCTTTATATAAACAAACCTGTACTTTGCTTATAGTTTAGACAATAACAAATGTTCACAAAAAATAGGAGAAAAACACATTGCTCTGTGTGATCAGACCATGAGAGAGAGAGGGAGGGAGAGAAGGAACAATAATGGGAAAGAAACAAGAAATAGCCAGCATGGGGAATTCTGGGAGTTGAAATCCACAGCATCTTAAAGTTACTGTGGTTGAGAAACACTGATATAGTTTATAGTAACAGAATCTTGAACACCTGGCTGAGTTTTCCCTTCCTTCCCTTTTATACCCCTGTGAATTAGGGCAAAACCAGTCTGAACTTCTTTCTCTGTTTCCAAGGCTTAAAGCATGCTTGTGTTTTTGTGACTGTTTCTGCATAGTTTCTCCAAGGTCATCTCTGTGGCTCTACACATTGTAAGGGCATGGGTCACTGCTACCAGGCTTTCCTGATCCAGAAAAGTCTACAGATGCCTCACCAGCCAAAGCTGGCTAAATGTTCCCCAGGTCATAGCTCGCCCATTTCCTCTGCCTAGGGAGTGTCCTGTAGTAAACTCTCCAGTGGTATTCCTTTTATTCTTACTCCAATGTTTTACTCCTTTTAATCTTACTCAACTACTTAGTGAGAAGTAATTGTTGCACTTTACTGTTGTTCCAGAGTAGTTGAGTTCTCCTCCTCCCCCCTGCCCCCCCCCCCCGGGTATTGGGCATCGCTAAGTTTAAGTAAGTTTAAGACATACTGGAAGAAGTTTAGAGACAGCAACAAGAATGACTAAGAGACTAAGAAATAAGTCTTATGAAGAAAGCTTGAAGGAATTGGAAATATTTACTCTTGAGCAAACTGAGGAGCAATTATGATAGCATTCTTCCAATGCCCGTGCCTTCTTTATAATATATAACTCCCTTAAGAGAAGAAGAACTATGTCTGCCAAGATGACAATAATTCTGAAACTTCTTGGAAGGGAAAAGCAACCTTGGATATCTTATAGGTATTTCTCCCATGTTCTCCTTTTTGTTCTTCTTATATATAATTCATCTCAGATATTTCCTTCTCCCCCCCCCCACCCGGACCAAGTACCTGCAATTGCTCTCCCCAAACAGTTTTGTTCAAATGTCAGCTCTTTTGAGGAGAGATTAGCAGCTGCAGGAGAGTGTCCAAAGAACTGTAGACCGCTGTGGTTCTCTGATCCTGTTTCTTCAGATAATCATACCAGGAACAGTAAGCAATAGCTTCCCTACTTGGATTAAAATTACATTAAAAGCCTAACTGCAAGATCAATATATTTTTGTCCCTGACATTTTAAGGTTGTCTTGATAGCAAATGTTCTGCCTGTAATAAACTGAGTTATCTTTTGCGAGATTTGATGGAGCTGAAGTTTGAAAAGAGATAAGCAATATTAATGTTGTGGGCTGTTTAAACAAATCAATGTGGCGGTTGACTCCAGAAACCATCAGAGGAAACAGCTGATTCTTGCCTGCCGTTTGCACAGTATGTTTTTATTTCTGTCGGATCAGTAATGTTCTCTTCCTGCCAGTAGGTCTTTGCCAAAATTCAGAGAAAACTGGCAAGATGAATTCAAATCTGTCAATGCACAAAAGCAAACTCATCTTTTTTTTGTAGCCCAAAGTTAACACTGGAGACACTTGGAATTGTTCAAAGTCCACCCTCTCCCTGCTCCTCCAACATGTAGACTTTTTCTCATTGGATTTATTGTGGGAAATAAAGGTTGCCGTTTGCCCTCTTTTATCTAAGCATGCAAAGAGAGAAACTACTTCTTCCTGACAGAGGAACATATTTTACATTTCAAATCCGGACCATTCTTTTTTTAGATCAGCTGCTATTTATTCTTTTCAACTCTGTATGGCGACTAAGATTTCACAACACAATCAAAACCTACCAGCAAAATAATTATAGTAACATAAAACAAACGGCAAGATGGAAACAGTTTGGCTTTGATGATGTTCCAAAATGTCCCTGGAATGCATGTCTCCCTATCAGTCTTTGATTAGAGCATAGACAGTGATCTCTACCTCAATTCTACAATGCTCTTTCTCTTGAAAATTGGCATTTCAGTGAATGAAGAATGGCTGTGGCACTGATTCATGTTAGTGGTAAAATTCCATGTTCTCCCAGCACATAGCAATTGTTTAAAACAGTAAACCCTTGATTTAATGGATCTCATTTCAGCAGTCTTGCATTTAATGGAAAATATCTGCTGGATCTGACTTTTATCCAAATTTCAAGCATTAATGGATTTCATCTGAATAAAGTAGTAGGTAGGATGTTGAGGAAGGTATTAAGGATTTCTGCCTTTATCCCTCATTATTACTTCCCCATCTTTCTCATGGAACAGATCAACAATCTCATTGCTTTTTCTCCCTTTTCTTTTTAAATGACTGCCCACCCGCAGCCCTGTTTCTTATTACATTTTGCATTCTTCCCTGGTCTTATCTTTTGAGCTTTTTTTTTCCCAATTTCATCCCTACAGGCGCAGACAATCAGTTTCTGTTTCTCCTTAGATATTGTCCCCTGCTTCCAATTCCTAAAAAAACTCCTTTTTGCTTCTCTGCTTGTCAGCGAGCTTGAGGTTTGTCCATGAAGGCTTCTTTCAGCTTTTCCATTTTTTCTTTTTCTGTGGATTGCCTGGGCCTGTGCTTTCAGGATCTTAGTTTTAGGAACTCCCATTCTTCTTGATTTATTTATCCTTTAGGATTCTGAGCCAGGGAATGCGTGGGGGCCCATGAGGATAGCAGCAAGGGAGGGGAAATGAAAGTGTTGCAATATCATGACACAAACTGCAGTTCTTTTCTACACGCATCATGACGTTGCATGCATATATATAAAGCATGGAGTTTGCATCTCAAATGTCATGAGTCATGGTTCATCATTTTGATGAAACCTCTGGATTTAGATGCTTCCCATGAGAAGAGGAATGGAGGAATGGATAGTGATCAGTCACTCTGATGACTTTGTCATTTTTCCATCATATCCTGAATGCTGTATATATTTGTATATGAGCCATCTGCAGATAAGCTACCCCTCAAATTTTTAACCAAAATTCCAAGAAAAAAGTGTCACCCATGGATAAGCCAACCCTCAAAATTTTTGTATGTTTTAATTTTCACAGTTGGGCTACCTGTGGGTGGCACTTTTTTTTTTTTTACGGTATTTTTCTTAAAAATCCGATGGTCTGCTTATCTGTGGATGGATTTTATCCATGAGTATAAATGAGATATATGGGTACCATATTACCATATATATCTGCAGATAAGCCCATCCACGGATAAGCCAAACCCAATTTTTGGGGTGTATTTTGGCACTTAAAATTCTCAGCTTGTCCTCCAATATATATGGTATGTATACCAGGAAGACAGCACCCTTCTCATCATAGCTTGTCTGGTTCCCTAGAGGTCCTTCTGTCCCTTGTGATAATGAGTCTCCCAGCACCACTTCCTTTGCCCCTCTGTGGAGAACTTTGGCTCTTGATACTTACTTTTCAGTAAGTCCCACTGAAGTCAATGTATTCTACTGATTTATGTAATTACTGTGAGGACTAGGCAACTGCTTTGCTTCCAAAAGCTGTTTGTGCTCCTTGGTGATAGATTGGGGATTACATATATGCACATGCAAGCAGGCAAACTCATGTGTGGGTACATGCCTTCACTTGTTCATATGCAAAGACATATGTGCACCCATACACACCTGGACATGCAGGTGCACAGTGGGTGTGCAAAAGGCCTCTCCTCCCACAATGATTTTAATTATCCTGAACTCATGGAGAAAGGGGAATTGAAGTCTCTTCCCCCTCCAATCTTGATGCCTGGGAAGATTAAAATTCCTCCCACAATTCCTCCCTTGCAAGATGCCCCATTGGGAGCTTCTGTTCGTGTAGCAGCTCCTGCCACCACAAATCTTCTGGAAGACCCTCTTACAAGGCCAGCTCCCAAAGAGTTCTTGCAAGGCAGCACTTACCTTACACTGATTCAACTATTTGCTAAAATTAGAGATCTTACATATGTACATACATACATACATACAAATTGCAGACACATTTATAAAAGAACATCAGGAAGGACAAATCATGTAGCAGCACTATGAAAAAGCCAGCCTTCCTAGGATTAATTTCCGTGTGTGTGTGTGTGTGTGTGTGTGTGTGTGTAAAGTATTATTAACATCTGGATGAGAAAGCAGTGAGATTTTCTTGTAAGGTCACATGGAAAAGATTAGCTTGCATATATACGATAGCTATGCCTATAGTTTTTAATACTGCATATTTTTGGAAGGCTTTTTCATACCCCTTTCAATATCATTCCAAAGACCGATGCCTTGTTATCTCTGTAACTTCGGTAACGCCTTTATTGCTCCCAGAAGGCCATCCTGCACTTCTCCGATTACATGCTACTTCAGGGACACATTTCAAATACCCCTTCTGCAATCTGGCCTTCACTCCTTCCAGAAGACAGCAGCCACAGACCTTCTCCCCACCCATTTCATTTTCATAGCAATCATATGAGGAAGGTGAAGTTAAGAGAGGAAGGATGATTGGTGTTGGGTTCCTTACTTGAGGAACTCCATGGATGAAGTGGGAGTTTATACTTTCATCTCTCATCTTCTCACTCAACCACCATAACCCCACACTGGCTGTCAGGCTGTTTGTGTGGGCCCTGTTTGCAAAAACAATGGAGAGAGTTAGAGAAGGGAATAAAGAAAACAATAATTTTCCATTCAGCAAGATAATACAGTGAAATATGGTTCCTTTTAAAAAGATAAGTGTTTTCTGGAGTTGGGAGGGAGGATAAACAGCTGAGTTATCTGTAGTCTCTCTTTTATTTTCAGCCTGTGTTGTCAGGCTTAGTAAATTTTTAAGCAGCTGTCAAAGTGAATTTATTATAGAAGAGGTCTACATTTTTGCGTAATCCAGAAGGGAAAAATCCCACTGAGTGATTTTACTTCATCCTTTGTCTTTAGAATACTTTAAAAGCTTCCCCCACTTAAAATTCAAGAGCGCCATTAGTCAAAAATTTCAGCTCTGGAAACTGTATACTGTACATAGTCCTGACAGCTTAACTTCCAAGTTGCCTTAAGTGGCTTTTAAAGTGATAGAGGCTTTCTTGCTGTGGATATTGATAGAAGAAACAATTGAAATGCATTGGTTTAGAAGAATGCAACTGGATTTAGAGAGAGAGAAAGAGAGAGAGTAAAATATGATTTTCAGTTCTGTGGAACACTGGTTTGCCATTGTGTCTGGTCCAAAAGAGGTCCCACATGGTCTGGGAGTTCCATATGCAGATCAAGGGATCAGAACACTAAGAGGACCGTTTCGTGGGTTCTTTTCATCTCACTTCCATTTGAACAGAATGCCCCACCTTCACAGGGTCCCTCTCCATGGGCCTTTCACAGTGCTACTACATTTCAGCAACACACCAATGTTTCTTTGGTGGCACATCACAGGGGAATGAGGTTAAATGTTTGCAGTGGATTTTTTTAAAACAGAACTCAGTTCTTGGTAACTGCATGGATTATACCTATAATTTTCTTGGCAACGATATGGAAGTAGTTTATAACTGCCTTCTTTTGGGGTTTTCTTTTAACTCGCAAGTCTAGTTGGACGCGTGTGTGTATAAAATTCTTTACAAAATCACTGTCACTGTTTTGTCCTTTGATGATATATTCAAAAACTCTCTAAGTTTCAGGAAAGATTGGTACAGGCATTAATGTGTGTGTTATATAATGCACACACAGACAAATAGACAAATATATAATATGCATACTATCCAGCAAATTGGTGTTATCAGTGAGGATGAACAAATATGGTCTGAGTCAGTTTAGCATGTGTTCATTCATACGTTGATTTTGTTCTGTCTCCGCATTTTTTAAAAAGTGTGAATTTTTAAATATACCATGCAAAAATGCATATTTAAATACATATTTTGATATACTTTTCTGAATGTATTTTTCTCACAAAGTATGCATTTCTGAATGTATTTTCTCTCAAAGCATGCCTAAAGTAGGGGCTGAAGCAAAAGCTGCTCTGGAAAATTCAGATAACTCCAGAATTAATTGGTACATTCATCTTGAAGATGTCGATCAAGTCAGTTCATTGTGAAATGTTGACTCAACAAAAACCTTGAATATCTCTCATTATAAGTCCACAAAGGTGTCCCTGTTGCCAATTTCCATCTGTGGAATGTTGAAGAGGCTAGATTCCATCAAATCATTGGTCAGCTACTGTCTGCTCTGACTGAACAATGGGGTTTTTCAAGGTTCATGGGCTGGTCAGCTGTTCCCAGTCTACATGATGCGTGCTGCCAAATTGGAAACATGCTAATTATCCTTGACTGATGGGCAGGCAAGCTTGTCGTACTCTTCAGGGGAAGAAGGATCTGCTTAGGTGAACTCTGAAGTTAGCATTTTTCTAGCAGTTAAAGATTATAGAATTAATGGGGCCAGTTTGATTATGTTTATGCTTGGAACAGCACACGTTTAACCAGGATGCAGATGGTGGCTATCCTGCTGAGCTTAATAAGGAGACCATCTAAACCTCTAGCAGAGCCACAGTACTGAACTGTGCAGCAGTTCAGATTCAAAGGCAAAAAAGGGATTCAGAGAGTACATGGGCATGCACGTAGCATTCCTAAACCAGCCATGGCTTTTCCCAGGATTACACAGCAGCTGCAAATGACAAAACACAAGACTGGGAGAAGGCACAAATGCTTGAAGGAGTTACAGATGGGGGCAATATGAGTGCCCCCACTTGCTCCAGGGTACCTTTTGTTTTCAGATCCAAAGCACTGTACCATCCTTGCACTGAAAATAGGAAAAACAGCACTTTACAACTCTTGACTTTGCTGAGGTTGCTCTTACCTGCAACCAGGGTTCAAGGGCAAACGAAATATTTGCAAGAGTCAATGTTTCCAAAGTGGATTTAACAGTCTGAGGCAAGATACAATATGCACAGTTAAATCAGCATATACTGCACTCAGAGGATGCTTAATTAAAGGAAACTCCTAGCCTTTGCATGAGCAAAGCTGGCTTTACCAGCCTACTCCTGAATGACCAGTCTGTACCTGGTGCTTTCCAATATATAGATTCCGCATACCTTCTCCTCTGCTTTTTATACAGCATTCTCAGGGATAGGTAGACAAACTCTGATTTAGAGTTGAAGTCTTCTGCCTTGCTGAAAGCTGACCTCTGTTTCCTCCTCTAAGAGGCTCATCTTGTTTCTTCTCCTTATTTAAGGATGATTTATTAGCCAGGGAAATGGCACAGGCTGCTTACAAAATGTAGAATAAACACCAGAACACAGATAGTTTTCCAATACTTGGCCATTGCTGCCCTCTTGCTCATGCCCCACCCCACCTACTAGAAGCAACCACCACCTTTTGCCCTGATAGAAAAATATGTCTTGAGAGATAAAATGAATGTATTGTTACTATTTACTACATGCAACAAGGTTGCTATTTACTACATGCCTTCAAAGGTGTAATTATCTGGGGGAAGAATTACTCTTATGGATTCTAAATGATCTTTTGAAATCCATATTATAATGTCTGGATACTGAAGATAAAAAGATTTTGACTATTTTCTTAGATGTACTTAATGCTCAGATCTCGTACACTGGAAACCCAAAGGAAGCAGTCGCCTACACTTGAAATGAAATGGAGGAACCAAATATGAACATTTTCCCTAATGATCCTTACAGGATTTTTTTTAAGTTATATTCATCCATTGGGTATCTTGCTGCCAAAGGTTCCTTAAATATTTGATCAATGTCTTCTCCTCTGAACGGGAAATAATCTCTATCTTCCTTTTGCTTTACCATCTAGCTGGGGGCTTCAAGTCATTTTGTTCTGTTTTAGCACAGGATGAATCCAAATGAAATCAGGTCAGTATAATCAATCTGCCTCCAACTGTCTTTTGTCTTTAGTTCAGCAGGTGGTATAAGTGAAGAGGAGAGAAAAGATTGATTTTGTAAAGGAGTATGCATAATTTGATACATAACTCTGCTAATGAACATACAGATCTGTCTTAAAGAGACAAAGAATTCTCCATCTAGCCTTGTGTTCTTGTACTTAGATTTGTTGCAACATTCAGGAGTATCTCATTAGCCCTGAAATCTGACGTCATTCAGCTAGATCAGTTGAACCTGGGATGTTATGTGGAGAAACCCTGGTAAGCTTGTGTGTTACAGGTAACTTGCCTCAGCAGTTGTTACCTATTAGTTATCTCTGTCTGAACTATGAAATTAAACAAGGCTTATTGCTCAAATAGGAGATCTTCAGGCTTTAGATTAAACTGGGAATTGAAAAAAAAAACCTGGAAGAATTCATCAGCAAACTATTGAGCTCTCCTTGATGAAGGCTTTATCTTTAATGTAACTACTGTTGTTATTATACAGCAGATATAGGCAACCTGAGGATATGGGCCATATGTGGCCTTCAACTTCTTCCAATTACAATTGCTGAAAAAGTGGTTGGGAAATAGGTAAAAAACTAGAGTGAATTCTAAAATATGCTTAATGTACTCTTGAAATCAAATGTAAACCCCCAAGCTGCATTACTCCAGAAGAATATAGAACATCCTGCCCCTGACCCCATGCATAACATGGTCTCACCCACTTTGCAGCACTGCCCCACCCACTGCAAAAATTGTGTAGTGACTCACTTAATAAGCAATAATTAACCACAAGGCACAGCCAGCAAGCCTAGCAGTTCAGAGAGCCTTCTGGACAATATTACTTGAACTTGTTCTTCTGTTGTCCATTTTCAATATGAAAAGTTGCTGAATTTCACAGGAAACTATTTGATCTCTGTCAACGTGCTGCTGTGCAGATGTTTATATTTTATATTTATTTATTTATACATTCGATTTATTGTCCGCCCATCTCCCCCCAATGGGGAACTCTGGGCGGCTCACAAAGTGCATATATATATAATTCTAACAGTGAGACAGTGAAATCTTACAATCTTACAAATCTTACAATTATACAATTAGTGCTTGTTACGCTGTGTGACCGGCAGGGGTCGCTAGGGGGTCATCCGGGCTTTTCCTCCTCCATAGATCTTCCTTGCCGCTCGCGTCGCTCGTCGCTCACGCCAGCTGCATTCGGAGTTCAGCCAGCACCGGTATTTTGCTCCTCCGCGCAGCGCCGCTGGTTCCTCCCATCTAAACGGGAGTACCCATTTATCTACTCGCAGATGGAATAGCTTTCGAACTGCTGGGTGGGCAAGGAGCTAGGACAAGGGACAGGAGCTCACCCTGTCCCGCGGAGCCGGGCCCGAACCGCTGGAGCGCCGATCATTTCTGACCGGCAAACTCCAGCGTCATTAAGCCCTTGTGCCACCGTGTCCCTGCTTGTTGCTGCTGGTAGTCAGAATACTGTCTCACACTCTGTCAGCCTTGCTCTTTCCAATAGGGGGAAAACAGATTATTTAACTGTTATACATGTCAGAGAGTGCTTTGTTGTTAATTATTGCTTTTTGGACCACTGCAGCTCATATACTTGAGAGGTGGCTGTTGGGTGGAGCTTCTTCACTTCCTTTGTCCTAAGAAAGATCAGGTCCTTATTAGGTCTTTAGATCTGATTTTAGATCTGGGTGCTGTTTCTGCTGCCAATACAACAGTAACAACTGCATATTCAAAGGGTTGAAACAATAAAGACACCCTTGGCCCACAAGCACACACTTCCTTTATATCTTTTTCAACTGGCAAAATCTGTGAAAAATTATTTGTGCAAAGAACACAAATTGGAAGCCTTCCTGTCACAGTTATTTCCCCTGCTCTTTCAAAGATTGCTAAGCAATTTGCATTAAATGCATCTACCTGTTGCTTTGCCTTACTGTGGATGGGCATAGAAAGAGGGGCAATGAAAAGGTGATAAAGGAACTCTAACTGCATTGTGCAGCTTATGAAAGTAATACAGAGACACTGAAAACTCTCCTCATCCTAAGCTTTCACCAGATCGTGTAAGTAGTTATTGTTAATGTCCCTTTATTTCAGATCTAAGGAACAAATTTAATGTAGAAGATCAGACCACTAGCTGATTGGAGACCACACAGAGAACACTATATGTCAATCCAATTTTCAATTTCCCTTTAATTTAGATGTTGCTATTTATGTAGATGCTATTGTTCTGAATGCTACGTGAAGAACTCAATCATAGACATAGGCTGACATTGTAAAATAAGAAGGAAATACCTTGATACAGTCTTAGGAAGTTGCTGATGCTTCTAAATCTTTCTCAGGGACCCTGGAATCATCTCCAAGTGCTCAATCAAATTCCAGTTGAACAACTACCAAAATTTAGTGGGACTGTTTCCCACCACTGATGTGGGAAACAAAAGAGAACAGAATTGTGAGCCTTAAGATATATGTGCTGTAGCACAGATAAAAATTAAAAAAATAAAAAGGAGAACCATCTCCTTCCTACTTCCAGAAAAGTAATCTCAGTCACATATTTTGACTTGTTAGATTTATACCCCCCCCCCCCCTTTGTTCAGGAGCTGAAGGTAGCATTGATGGCATATATTTTTCCCCACAACAATCCATCCGGTAATTTGGCCTGTGAGAGAGTGATTGTTGTGGATTCAGTCTGAAGAAGGCACACAACACTGAGAATAACAGCCAAGCTTTATTGCAACAATCATCAGGTGCCTGCTTTACAAGAAAGAGGGACCCCAAACAATGGGAAAGCAAAAACTTTTATAGAAGTTGAGGGCTTCAAGGCGGGAAATCCTAGGGATCTGATTGGCTGGCCAGTTTGGGGAAGCTAGGCAGGTCCTTGTCCCTGTATCTGGGGTTATTTTTATTGTTAGGCAAAACAGGCCTTTGAGGAGGGCAGCAGAGCTGGTGAAGTCCATTGTTAAAAGAGATGGAATGTTGGAGTAATCAGACTGATGGAGGATGGAGCGTTGGGGTTCCTCTAGGTTGCAATTCCCTTGTGAGGGCTGCCCTTGGGCTGTACTGTGAGCTGGCGAGGAGGTTTCTATTCTTTGGTTTAGAAGGGATTGCAAGGGGCTTAATGTGGGGGCAGGGAGAGTCAATCTGGGCCTGATAGAATTAGGCAAAGAGATGAACTGGGTTTGACTCTGGTCACATCTAAAAGACAGGGAGGAAAAGGGTGCAATCTCCATTTTGATTGCTAGATTTATTTTCTCCACTAAAATGACTGGTACAAAGCTACCCAGGGAGCTTTTGTGGCTGAGGAGGGACTAGAATTAGGTCTCCCTGGGGCCAGTCCTACATCTTCACCACTATGCCACCCTGGCTCTGAGGTGGTCTTGCAAGTTTCTGTTAATGTAGCCTTGCAATAAAGTAGAATTAGCTCATCTAGTTTTGTTTCCTGTCTGGCTTACCTGGGAGGGCTGACATCAATTTTGCAAGTCTGAAAGTACAAATCTCCTGTCCTCCCTATTTACCACCTGAGTAGTTAGGGCGGGTCCTTCCTAAGTTTCTTTCTCTGGCCATTACTCTGTTGCGGACTCCTTTCTTTTTTATCTGATCATTCCCTAGGCGGCATCTCTTCCCCCTGTCTTCCGAGGTCACCCTCACATTTCATTGCACATTTTCTCTCACTTTGCTGTACATCACTGAGTTCCTGTTGTCTTAAAAACTTTACAGGCTAATGTCATTTCCCTTCATGTTGTTAATCTGTTTTAAAGCAGGGACAATCACCACAAAGGGCACTGGGCAATTATCTGCTAATTGTCTCTTCCCAATTGCTTAGGCCAAAAGTACTTCTCAGCCCTAGCTGGCTAGCTGCTTGGCAACCTAATTGGACTAAACAGGGGATGGAATTGGTGCCCCTGAGACGTTGCTCTGGCTAATAAGTTTAATGGCAAAGAATGCTGGGAATTGTAGTTCTGCAGCATCAGAAGGACCACAGTTCTCTAATGTTTGGTGACAGTGGAAAGGATGGCAGAACCAAACTCATATTAGAATGCCTTTGTATTTTGGAAACTTAGTTCAGAACAGACAGAAACTTTAATACTTGTGAAAGCCCCAGGGAGCTTTAAGATAGTTGGATCATTTTTTTTTTTTTTATTGTAGCAATGTTCATTTGCACAGGTGCATAACATATGCTGTTTGAAGGGAGAAATGGACATAATATTATTAGAATTTTAAAAATATAAATGAAATATACAAAATATTTTGTGGTCTGAATGTAGAGAAGGGTAAGGAAAGGTCCCTCCCTGGCTATCTAATATCTATACCAGTTCAACAAGGAGAGAGAGAAGAAAAAATAAACACTTCACAGGTTTGGAAGACTTTTTAAACAGTCTCACTAATTTGTTGCTTTTAAAATTCTTACAGCTCTTTTGTTCAAAAGAATACATACAGAATATGGAAATGGGAAATGAATTCAAATTTATCCAATAAATTATTCAAAAGGAATTACTCACTTGACGTGAGTATTTTCATTAAATCAAACTCAAACCTGTCAAACCAACGTATGGTGTTAAAAAGCCTGAAAAACACACACTTGCATGCACACGGTCCTTATTAAAAGCAGCTCTTTAGGAGAAAACATTTCCAGCAAGCAACAATCCATTTGTCAGTTAACGGGAGAAAAAAATATGACAAGGAATGATTTGTTAAAAAAAAACTTGGAAAACATATGCCCTAATGGTGGCATATCAATTGCAGAGATATGCTCAGTTCAGGAGTTTTTTGGTTTTAATAATGGCTTCAGTCCTATTGTACATCTAGCTGTCAGGAGGCACTGGTGGGTGCTCTTTTGAAGTGCTTACTTTCCAATATCTCTTCTCCATAGTGCTTACTGAGAGGACTTGAGTAGAAGACAAGCTGGCAAGGAGTGTCAAGAATGGACGTGTCACTGCAGCTCATCTTATTCAAGTGTAGGAGAGTTCTCAGGGTTAGGGCTGAGTGCCTGGGATTAGCAGAGAAGGAACTCCCTTTCAGTATTGTGCTGATGTCTGGCTCCAAATTTCTAAAGCATTTACTTCCTCTATAAAAGAGGCTTCTAGATTTTTAGCCTCTTGTTCAAGATGCTTGGCACCTGATAGAAAAACCTCACAAGAACTTTTTGTCCTCAAATTCAGACAAATATGGTGTGCTGCTCTTTCATGGTAGACCATATCAGCTCTCTGAGGAACCACCTCACTTTGCTTAATTCAAAATGCAGTTAGAATCACTCAAATCATCTTCCAATTCCTCAGTCTGAGAAAGAAACTCATTTTTCAACAGTGCTTGAGTTTCTTTTCACGTTTCATTGGCGGTGTTTTAGAGCTTAGTTTATTGTTACATGGTGGCAGACAAGATCTGTCTTAGGCAACTCTCCACCATCATATTGTAGCATCCCTGGCTGCCCCCACTTGCCAGTTCAGAAAAACCTCTTGGGAGAAGTTGTCCCTGATGGCTTCCCTTGCAATTAAATGTGGGAAGTATGGAAAAATTTAAGCAATTTGAATATTAATACATGCTTTAGCATAGGGTTCCTGAAGACAGCCAGAGGTTTAAGTATAGTGGCCATTAATTAGTAAGTTTTTAGCATAGCATCACCTCTGTATTAGTGGTTAGTCTTCAAGAGAAAATCGGGCAGAACAGCTAGAGCTGGCTGAAGTTGTGGTCTGATGTTTAGCAGGTACATTTAACAGATACAGCATAAAGAATTTATTTTAACTTTTTGCTTTTTTATAATCAGTTTGTAACCAATCACATTATACTCCTGTAGTCCCTTGTTGCTTAATTATAAATGCACCCTATTTTCTCTGTTTCAAAGTCTTGCCCATGGAGCACTGCTGAACATGCCCATGTGTGCTTGACCTGCTTTTGCAAACTCATCATAAAGTGTTAGAGACTGAAGTCTTGGGTGTCCTGCCTGAGTAGAGAATGAACCTCAGCTTGTACCTATGGGGACAAGTGAGAAGGGGAGAATTAAAAGTTTCTCATAGATAGGATAAAAATAAATTCAGAAGTTCCCTCTTACGGGTTTTTCTCCAACAGAAGCCAGGGAGGTGGCTGGTTGCTCAGCTCGGCTGCCTGCTATTTGAGCCAAGGGCTCGAACTCTGCAGCCCACCTAAGAGAATTTCACTGTACATTTCTCCACCTTTGGGGAAAAAAAGGAAAGAAATGTAAAATAGCTTATTTTCCATCATAATAAACGAGAATCATAAAAAAAAATAATAAATGTTCAAGAGAGCACTACCCCTCTAGTATCTCTGTTCCAAGAGATACATTTGGATGTAGGCTAGAGCTCACCAGTGGATCTTCTCTCAGAGTGTGCCTTGACCTGAGCCCTACCTTTTTCATATGCTCCAACCAGCATTAGGCCAATATCAGCCCTGCATTAATTTAAACCAGCCCACAAAAGAAATCTGTGCAGTAAAAAACTGACAAGGGGCAAGTCCTGTGTCATTCCAATTCAAAATGAACATGGTACTTTAGTTCAGAGCAGGGTGTCCCAAACGGTGAAGTGTCCCTCCCTTGGGGAGGAGCAGACAGAGTCCAGGGGAGGTGTGAAGAACCCTTTGGTTACATTGCTACAATAAATCCACCTCTCCCAAAGTTTCATTGTATTGTTTTCATTGTTCATTTGTGTTCGTGTTAGTGTTTGGAGTTTTAGGGGAAGTGCGTATGTTAAGATTACACTAAAGGGTGGTGTGATGGCAAAAAGTTTAGGAACCCTTGATTTAGAAGCAGGGAAAAGAGCATTAGACTGCTTTAAAATCCAAGGGTAGCTTTCTCCTTCCTATCCCAGAAGCAGCTAAGACTGGTATTCTTCATGCATGGAGTTTTTGACCTATTTTCCCCCTAACAGTAAGTGCTTAACAGTTATTGCTGCACGGAGGCAGAAATACTCAAATAATATACTGGCTGTTCACTTTGCTGGAGGGTTACTTCAGCGCATCCACTTAATCACCTGGTTTGTTTATTGCTGCCGCCGCATTGTAAAGCACTTCCCTCCTGGTCCCTTCCCTCCCTTCCAAATTACTTGCACATCACATTTTTATGCATATAGAGTATCCATGCAAGCCGCAGCCTGTGAAGACACATGCTTTCCACTATGTTGTGAATAAATTACCAACATAGCTCATGCAAACTCACAGGAACATTAAAACTAAGGCAAAATGGATTCTACAGAAGTGGGCAAATGTACAGGCCATAATACTAAATACATAAATTAGCAGAAAATGATGTTTAATAATTTATTGATTCTGCAGCTGCACATATGTTATAAGGAAAACCTTCCGTTAGAATTTTAATACTGCACAGTCTACAGATGTCATTATACAAAGTCAAACAGTTATATCGTTAAAGTAGACTGTCTGACATTTAGAACTGGGTTGATGTAAGAGAAGAGCTGGCACTCCATATGCTTTGTTGATGTTCATTTTCATTTTTCATAAGCCAGCCCAAATTGTTACTGTACAATACAGAAAGCAGATTCAACCAGGTTTTTTTTTTTTTTAACTCTGTGTTCTATGCAATCTCAATATAATAGTTTCATGGAATTTGAAGGAGACGGGTCTATGCATCTCTTTTTGTATAGGCCCAATGGGGCTATAGTAGTGATCTAGCCTTCCATTGTTTTCATAGTAATTAAGTTAGACGTACATATAAAGAGGCATGATGAGGCAAGCCTTTTCTAGCTTGTATTATGGAAGTCGGCACTGTTATCTCAGTAGAACCTTCATGCTTAAAAGAATCTCAGATTTCTACCTAATGAGATAATTATGCTTATAGAATACTGTTCACTGCAGTGGAATATCCAAGACTTCAGTGCCTTGAAGTAAATGGCCCCAAGGCTTGACAATCCCATTTATCTGAGTAGTAATTACAACTGCAATGAACTAGCTTTTGTTTTCACTCTACACTCACCCACTCATTTCTGAGGGCCACACAGCCACAATGTGCACACATACTCCCAAAACGTATTGGCTCTGACACAAAATAAAGCACTTGCCCAGTTCATAGGCTTCAGACGAGAGTCTATTTGGTTTTGTTTGCATCAGTGGAAGCTGCATTCATGGAATCAGGCAGAAAATGGTTGGACACTTGTTGCCCTTTGAGGGTTTGGAATACAATTTCCATAAACCCTAAAAGCAAAGACATGAGTCAGAGATTGTGGGAGATATTGTCCAAAACATTTTGAGGGCACTAAATTTTAGAGCTGAAATGTACAACTTGAGGTCCCAGGGCTATGTGTGACTCTTGAAAACTTTGAATGGGACCCCCTGAGTCCTTCAGATATAAGGTAGAGCATCAGCCTTTATCTGTCAGAAGAAATACATGTTGTAAAAGGGCTTTAGTTATAATAAAGGTAGAGTTCAAACTGTGCTATGTCAGATCCTAGGAAATTTCAGCCCAGTTTGGGCCTACCTAGAGAGCTATACAATCAAAACTGTTATAATTGTAAGAATAAACGCCAAAATAAGCTACTAGTTCAAAAACAGAGGGATTTTGCCTATCATATATAGACAGATTTACTAGGTCATGACTATACTTACCCTGGAGCCAACAAGACTAGAGAGTTTTAATTATATTTTCCTGTGTGTGTGTGTGTGTAAAAAAATAAAGAAGCAAGACAAGAAAAGATGGGTTATATTATGGCCACAAACTTCTTCACTCAGGGTAAAAGAGTTCTGTATCAGTGAAAACTGTGAAGACCTTATTAAGCTTAACTACCAAGGGTGACTCTAATCTGTACCACAGTCTGTTCAAATTGGGGAGACTTCTATTTCTTCCCAAAGAAAAGCCTATTTTTATATTGGAACATCTTGAACTGGCATCAGCCAACCTCAGCAGTGGCTCCCTATGAGAGGAAGGCTTTGTTGTGAGGACATGTCTTTGTGTAAGTCTTTGAGCCAATGGTAAGCAGACTGTGTGGATGAGCCCTCAGTGTGAAGCAGCTTAGGGTATTCTTACAATATAATAGTGGTTGAAGTGCCATACTGAGACTGGGGAACCCAGGTTCAAGTCCTCCCTCAGCCATGGAAGCTCCTTGTGTGATTTTGGGCCACTCATTGTCTTTGAATCCCACCTATCTCACAGGGTTGTGGCTGTGGGGATAAAATGAGAAATCTGCCATGAACTCCAAGAAAGAAGGAGAAGGAGAAGGAGAAGGAGAAGGAGAAGGAGAAGGAGAAGGAGAAGGAGAAGGAGGAGGAGGAGAAATAATAATGATGCACCTGAACTTTTAATAACCATACCTATACCAAAATACACACACAGCATCTTTATACCAAGTCAAAATGTAAGCATGCATATTTTAATTTGGAGAATGAAAAAAAGATAGCCCACATATTCATTGTTAAGAATAATCCAAAGTCAGCTATAGATGAACTGTTTATTTCCTATCTCACTGAGTGAACAACACATTTTGAGATTCTAGTATATTGTTTACTTAATAGGTTGTTTACATTCACAAAAGCTCCAAGTAACAGTACTTTATACTCCTGAAATTGCTGTGAAATCAACAGGGGCATGCCACATGTTGTATAAATTCTTGGAACGCTAGCATCTTGTACAATTTCTTTTTCAGCAAAACAGTAGTCAGTGCTCCAAGCTGGAAAGCAGATTTCTAGGAAGCACTACTTTTTAACTCCTGTCCTGTGGCAAGAGGAGCCCATCTTTTAGGTCTAAATGCACTTACTATTGTAAGGTAGGCAAGAAAGCCTTTGTTTGTTTCTGATGTCAAAGCCCACAAGTTCCTTGATCCCTGTGAACCCCCAAAGGAATTACATGTTACATGAAGGATAGGCTGTCAGATTGCAGAATGATGGCCTATTGGTTGCTGACTGCTCCTGTAGTCCCAGGATACCTGAGAGAAAAGGGAACAATCCATTGAGTAGAAAAGAGCATGGAAAAAGCTGACCTTGGAAGACATTTACACTGGCTTTTTTTTTTGCTGTGCAGAGAAACACATTTATTTATTTATTAAATTTTTACAATGCCCAACTCCCAGGGACAGTGGACCTTTCACAGAAAAATATGCAGAATAATAAAATAATACAATGATAGAAACAAAACAAAACAAAAAAAATCAAAGATGGCAAAAACTGGTCAAACAAATGGTCTCTCTAGCTAAGAAGAGAACTACTCTTGGTAGAGTTATTACTGTTCATGGCTTTTCTTCCCTCTGATGCCTTCTTTTATTGCTGGACAATGCAGAATGCCTCAGCCACAGCTAGACTGATTTTCAGGCAACAACTGTCTTACAAACAGGAGTGGGCAATATATTTTGAACTGGGGGTTGCGTTTGGCTATTGTGCTATGCTGGGTGCAAAAAACCACCCCCTGGAGTTTGGTCCTATCACCACTGATTTCATGACATCATTGGAATGAGCAGGTCTTAGCCCAGGCTTTTTTTCAAGGGAGCTATGTCTTTAGGGGGTGTTGATGTGTTTGAAGAAATAGGTGATTTAAACCTCAAGAGCCAATATATGTTAATGATGAAAGTGTTTGACTGGAACCAAGGAGATCCAGGTTCATGTTCCCACTTGAGTAGAGACCTTACAAGGTGAATTTGGGACAGTTGCTCTCTCTCAGCTCAACCCCCTTGACAGGACTGATGTGTCAATAAATTGAGGGGAGATCCCATGAATGTGATCCTGAACTTTTGGAGGAAATGCAGGACATAAAGACAATAACAGATCAATGCCTCCATAGAAAAAATCAATTTGACTTGGAGGTGGACTGGGGGGCTAAGGGAAGCAATGGGCATTCCTTTTGCACCTCACTTTCCCAACTATTCCAAAACATAAAAATATCATTTTGATGGTGGTAGCAACTTTATGAACATAATTGGGAGACCCATGTCTTAATGTCTTCTATTGTTCCCCTCATGTCTTATAAGCTTATTCCTGTGAATTAAAAATGGTGATGGGGTCATGCTACCTCACAATCTAAGAAAGCCCAACCTGAAGAAGGGTTTGTTGCCATCCTTCTCAGAAGTTAGCATTAAAAGGAAGTCCACCATAGCTTTAAGTAGGAACAAAATTAAGTATTTCACTTCAGGAGAATGGGGATGACCTGAGTTATATTTCATTTTTAAATTGTACATGGTAATCACAAGGTGATTTCTGTGGTTCTGTTTTCCATTTTTAAGAAGCTGGACATGCTTACCACAATGCTGGGCTCTTTGAAGAACAGAGGCTCCTTCCCTAGCATTTCTAATACTGACCATGTGTGGTTACAGAACATTTCCTCTGATCTTGCAGATTTTCCTATGGATTTTTAACTTAGAACAAAAATTGGAATTCTAAGCCCCCACCCCCCAAGTTAAACCAAATGGGCCTACTCTAGCCTACTAATTCCTGGTCAGAAAATGGATCTGGAGTATTTTGTGCCTCCTCTCGTGCTTGTATCAGTTTAATGCTCCATCTTATTTCCCTTTGTTCCATTTGCTCCTTCCCCAGACCATTCATTTCCCTTGAATGCTGTTCATTCAGACTCCCTAATGAACTCCTGCCTGCTTGCCTGCTCTGTTTTCCTGCTCATACTTCAAGTCAAATTTGCTTCCTTTCCCTTGGTTTCACCTTGCTGCCATACTTTACCTTCTTCTCTAATTGTACAGAACAGCACAGATCAAACACTGTCACTGCCAGAAATAATAGCAGCGGGCCACACATTCAGTATGAGTTAACAAAGGATGAAATTCCAAAAGATGTATATGTGGAGGTTGGTATTAAAGTTGATTCCTTCTTGTTCCCCATACAGCTTTCTTGGAAGATACTTCCTAATATGAAGAAGAGGAGAGGAGTGCCAGGGAAGAGGAGAACTAGTTACAAAATTTTCTGCCCCAATTTGCCAAAATAATTAGACTCACTGTGTGAACTCCATCTTAATTGCGGTGGGGAGAGGAGTATCTCTTGCTCTGCCTCAAGCATGAAAATGTGCTGGGTGTTCTTGAATGCAAAGAACTCTGTACTATGAGATTTGAAAAACAGAACTACCTAACCTGTATTAACCCCTTCCTTCCTAATCTTCTGGATGAAGCCCCTTTCAGGCTCACATTCTGAATATGATGGATATATGATCTTGATTCCTGATCACATGGGAAAATCATAAAAGGCAGATGACGACATGCCAGAGGTGATTTCTTATAAATGTATCTTTGAACATTTGTGAGCAATAAAGCCTGCACTGGATCCTTACATCCAATGAGTAGAACAGTTTACTATATTCTGGGATGCAATTATAATTGAGAAACTGAGTCTGATCAGACTGGTTCTGGGTCCCTTTATTTCCTCTAGTTGAGGCTGAATTCCTATCCCCTCCATTTATTTATGAGGGGAGAGAAGAACTTTTAAGCAATGAGCTTATGGAGTTTTAATGTAGCAGCACCTGGGCATTTGCTTTCCAACATCCCCCATTCTTGTCCTCTACCCCTCTTATAGGAGATAAAAAGCAACAAGCAAAAACCCTCAATTTCGGTCTCCATTTCTTCTTTTAACAAGGAGACAATAGTCAGGCATCCAAGCTAAATAGCTATCTGAAAAACATCCATCTAGTTTATGCCAGCCAAAGTAATGAAATGTGTTTTAGCCAGCTGTTCAAGCTCCTGAATAGCTCATGTATTCCGGTGTAAATGGGGGTTCTGCTCCCATGAAACACGGAAATGGAAGCTGCAGACTTTTCACTACCTATCCCAGAGCTGCTTTGTAGCATTCAAGAGGAAGTCTAGACAGAGAATAGTTGGAGTATCATCTTTTTCAAGCATTTAAGAAGTCTTGAAATAATTAGAGTTGACTTCACAGAATCTGTTGATTCTGAACACAGTGGATATATGATCTTGGTTTCTGATCACATGGGAAAAACATGGAAGGCAGATGATGGCATCCTAGAGGTAACTTCTTATCAATGAACATACCTTTGAACATTTGTGAGCCATAAAGCTTGCACTAGATCCATATATCCAATGACTGAAATGGTGCTTTGTATTCTCAGATGCATTTATAATTGAGAAACAGAGTTTGGCCAGAGGTATGCTGGTTTTGGGAGTCAGGAGACTTGGATCCTTTACTTCCTTTAGTTGAGGCTGAATCCCTATCCCCTCTCTCTGTTTATGAGGATAGAGAAGAACATCCAAACAATACGGATTTGGAGTGTGACATAGCTACTGTTGATTGTGAACCATTAAATCTGACAATTTTATTGCTCTTAGCAGCTTATCAGGATAGACTCGGAACGCAGGAAACACAATGTAAGCTGCTTCAGCTCACTCAATGCCTATATTTGACATTCCTCAGTTTCATCTAAAGTTGGAGCAAGCAAGACTGTGAAAATAAATGCAATATACAGGAGAGCAGTATACATGAGAATTATGGCGATAATAACAAGTATAGTTTAAAATACTTCCTGAAGCATCACAATGAATAGAGCATTATGCTCACCATCTCCAATTATCCTGAGAAGGTTTGGTCTTCTGTTCAAGGGGCAAAGTATCCCAGCCAGATGCATCTTGCTGAGAGCAGAATCTTTTCTACCAGATCCATAAACAAGAGCAGGTTCATGTAAAACATTCATAACTAATATGGTTGAAGTCATCCTAGCAGCCAGTTTTAAGAGGAACACCAGTGTTCCTTAGTCATTAAATCATTCTGAGGCCTAATGAAGAGGACACACTGGGGTATGATTACCTCGACTCTGTGAGAAGGATTATCTTTTCTGTACTACAAACCAATGCCACCTGTCTTAGTTTTAGTCTTACATGCATTTATTTATGGTATCTTTATCAATCAAATCTTTAGTCTGTGAGACAACTAGATTGAAATATAACAAAATATTAAAATTATCACTGTTCTATTATTCTTTTGTTTATTATACTTCACTAATTAAAAATTAAAATTTATCATAAACCCAAAGATTACAGAAGCAAGAAGGGTTTAATTCTGAATGGAAAAGCTTAAATATATGTCAAAAAGCATGAATTGGTATCATCTAAGTTGTTGTACATTTATGTGAAACAGGAATCCAAAGGTTGCTGATACTTGCATGTTACATTCCAGTGAACGGTGGTAAATGAAAGAACCAGAGATTAATTTGGCGGGGGGGGGGGATGTGCAACATTCTGAATGAATTCAGTCCAGGAAAAATGTTATTCTGCTAGGTGACATGAATGGATGGGAGGGAATGAGATGAGAAAGCATAGACAAATGATTGGCCCATTCTTAGAGACCAAAGAATCATTGAGAACTGTAACTGGTGAGTACCATTGCTGCTTACAAAAGCTCTGTTTCAAATATATGGTTTAAGCATAAGATTATTCATACATGCTCATGGCAAAGAAATCAATGTATCCCTAAAGAATGATAGATGTCCCGTATTTTTCCGTCAATAAGACGCCCCCATGTACAAGACGACCCCCACTTTTCCAACCCAAAATTAAGAAATCAATATTTTAAAGATAGTGCAGAACACATTTTTATTTAGTAATTAGTTAACATTGACCTGATACACTCGGTGGGAGGAGGTCCAAACCGTCTCTCTGCAGCTCTATTTCCATGCTCTTTTGCATAACTGATTGCATTCAAGCACTAGTGAAACTGCCGATAGCTTGTCTCTGCAAACAGACTTCCTCTAATTGGTTTGTTCAGCATCAGCTGACGTCAGTTACATAAGGCTCGTGATTGGAGGAAGTCTGTTTGCAGAGTCAAGCTATTTCACTCGTGATTGGAGGCTAGCAATAGGAGGAAGCCTCTTTGCAGAGACAAAGTATGGGCAGTTTTGCAACCGCGTGGTTCTCTCCTCAGCTGACTTCCTTGAATAAGATGCCCTTCAATTTTTAGTGTAAGGATTTTAGAAAAAAGTATCGTCTTATAGTCGGAAAAATACGGTAATTGTCTACAATGAAAGACTTAGAGAATTAGTGAAGGATACAAGGGTGATGATGAGAGGTTCTGAAGAGATCATTTTTTGTTAGTGTCAGGAGTGGATCCTGATGGAAGAAAAAAATGGTTATGGAAGAAAAGTGAAGTGAAATTTGTGTTCAACTCCATAGTGCCAGAGGCAAGTGGCTGCATTCTGTCATGAATAAGACTGAACTGAAACTTAACCTATCTTTCATAATGACAGCAACTAGTATAAATTTAAGATTCTGCACCTGTTCTCTATTGTAGGCCAGATTGAAACATTCATGGGTGTCCATGGGGAGGCAAGGGGGATGGGGCAAAGAATGAAATGCACTTTGCAATGTCATGATGGAAACTCCTCCTGTTATTTATTTGCATGTGACATCATGACAGAAGTACAAATGGGTGGAGCTTGCACCATTACGTCACAATGCATATTTTGTCAGTTTCTTGTTTTATAATACTCTTATTAAAAATTACATTATACAGATAAAAATAATACAAACTATAAAAAATAAAACAATAAAAAATAAAAAGTGCAAAGAAAAAAAGTAAAAAATAAAGACAGAGAGAGAGAAAAGAAGTAACTTCCTCCTACATCCCAGCAAGTATACACAAATTTAACAACCGATCACCATCTCTTAAAATACAACGAACAATCTCTTCATCTCATATCTCACCTCATTCTCTATAAACAAATCTTTAAAGCCTCATCATCCATCCTAATCAGCAAAAGTTCATTAAGGGTTACAAGAAATAGCAACCTATTTATTATAAACTTGATCTTATAAACACACCTGAATTCCTTCCTTTTACGTTTATATCTCATGTTCCATCTTTAAACAAATTCTCCAGACCTCATCATTCAAATCTAGTCAGTAAAAATTCAGTGAAAGTTACCAGAGATAGCAACATAACTGTTTTAACCTTAATTCAATAGATTTAAAATGCAGCAAATAAATTCTCCCCCACATAATTCTTATCTTAGAAGCAAAACCTTAAAACATCGTCATTCAGTCCTGGTCAGAAAAAATCCATTATAGATTACCAGAGATGGCAATCTATTTTAACCTCGGTCAAATAAACCATCTTCAATCTTGGTCTTTAGTCCCTTCAAATAATGTCCTAGCACTTGGTTTCTTTTCATTTTCTTTTTGTCTCTTCTCACACAACCACTGACAATATTAATAAGTCCCTTTTGTAAATCCAATATAGAAAGGTTATCCAAGCCACTCTTCTGATCTATTATTTGTATGTCCTTTTTAGTTATTAAAACGTCAAGTGGTTTTGTTTGTATATTCAGTATTTCATCTTTTTCCATATCCTTCTTATAGCCTGTCATTTTTGAATCCACATTTAAAACAGTCTTGTCCACTGAAGCTTGTTCCTTTTCCGCAACATCATTTAGTTTATCAATAATGGCTGAGATCCTTAAGATTAATTTCTGAGTCCATTGTTCACAAATGTTCCTCAATAGATCTACCGTTGAAGAATTTTGCTCCATTCTGCATTATTAGATTGAGTTTAAATATGCATCTCCTTTAATTATCTTAATTAGTGTCCAACCTTCAAAGTCCCATCTTATCAAATTGTTTTTCTTCCGAATGCAAAAACATAAATAGTTATAATTCAGTTATATCCAGTTATAATTCATAATAATAATTCTCACGGGAAGGATTCTTAAATTAATTTCAAAATTTTATTAAATCTACCTGGATCCTTAGTCCATTTATAACTTTCAAAAATCAACACTCTAATCACCCTTTTGCTGTTAATCCCCCCCCCCCTTTTTTTGCAAATCATTAAATTTGCACTTACAGGTGAAACTTGAAAAATTAGAATATCGTGCAAATGTTCATTTATGTCAGTATGGCAACTCAAAAGGTGAAACCAATATATGAGATAGAAGCATTACATGCAAAGCGAGATATGTCAAGCCTTACTTTGGTATAATTGTGATGATTATGGCGTACAGCTTATGAAAACCCCAAATTCACAATCTCAGAAAATTAGAATAGTGTGAAAAGGTTCAATATTCTAGGCTCAAAGTGTCCCCCTCTAATCAGCTAATGAATCCATAACACCTGCAAAGGGTTCCTGAGCCTTTCAATGGTCTCTCAGGCTGGTTCAGTAGTAGGAATCACAAGCATGGGAAAGACTGCTGACCTGACAGTTGTGCAGAAAACCATCATTGACACCCTCCATGAGGAGGGAAAGCCCCAAAAGGTAATTGCAAAAGAAGTTGGATGTTCCCAAAGTGCTGTATCAAAGCACATAATAGAAGGTTATGTGGAAGGGAAAAGTGTGGTAGAAAAAGGTGCACAAGCAGCAGGGATGACCGCAGCCTGGAGAGGATTGTCAGGAAAAGGCCATTCAAAAGTGTTGGGGACTTTCACAAGGAGTGGACTGAGGCTGGAGTTAGCGCATCAAGAGCCACCACACACAGACGGATCCTGGACATGGGCTTCAAATGTCGTATTCCTCTTGTTAAGCCGCTCCTGAACAACAAACAACGTCAGAAGTGTCTTACCTGGGCTACAGAAAAAAAGAACTGGTCTGTTGCCCAGTGGTCCAAAGTCCTCTTTTCTGATGAGAGCAACTTTTGCATCTCATTTGGGAACCAAGGACCCAGAGTCTGGAGGAAGAATGGAGAGGCACACAATGCACGATGCTTGAAGTCCAGTGTGAAGTTTCCACAGTCTGTGTTGATTTGGGGAGCCATGTCATCTGCTGGTGTTGGTCCACTGTGCTTCATTAAGTCCAGGGTCAACGCAGCCGTCTACCAGGAGATTTTGGAGCACTTCATGCTTCCTTCCGCAGACGAGCTTTATGGGGATGCTGACTTCATTTTCCAGCAGGACTTGGCACCTGCCCACACTGCCAAAAGTACCAAAACCTGGTTCAATGACCATGGGATTACTGTGCTTGATTGGCCAGCAAACTCGCCTGACCTGAACCCCATAGAGAATCTATGGGGGATTGCCAAGAGAAAGATGAGGGACATGAGACCGAACAATGCAGCGGAGCTGAAGGCTGCTATTGAAGCATCCTGGTCTTCCATAACACCTCAGCAGTGCCACAGGCTGATAGCATCCATGCTACGCCGCATTCCGGCAGTCATTGCCGCAAAAGGGGCCCAAACCAAGTACTGAGTACATATGCATGCTTATACTTTGCAAAGGTCCGATATTGTTCTATTTCCAATCCTTGTGTTATTGATGTCATGTAATATTCTAATTTTCTGAGATTGTGAATTTGGGGTTTTCATAAGCTGTACGCCATAATCATCACAATTATACCAAAGTAAGGCTTGACATATCTCGCTTTGCATGTAATGCGTCTATCTCATATATTGGTTTCACCTTTTGAGTTGCCATACTGACATAAATGAACATTTGCACGATATTCTAATTTTTCGAGTTTCACCTGTAAAACTTCTTTTATAAAGGTTTGAAGGAAACTTACCCAGTGAATACCATAAAATGTGACGTTCCGGAGGTTCTCAATATTTAAAAAGCAATAAAAAATTGTGGAGCCCTTTATAAAAGTCCTAATAAAACATTAATTCCAAAGTGATTAAGAAATGAGGATCGGCCAAACCTTATGTCCATAAAGGCTACATTACGACTGTCAGCTTAGATGGAATCCTTTGACTTCCAGCCGCTTGTCTCACAAGGAGATCACAAAACATCAGTTCCTGTCATCTATTCATGAGGAGCCACTGTCTGGAGTACGTGTGAGCAATCTCAGTCTCTCCTTTCTCCGGAGAGATTGTGCCAGCCCAGATCCCGCATCCAGCCACTGATTTCAGCAGTAATGTTGTCCTTGCTTCTTCAGGGACATCTTCAGTTTACCATATCCTCACCGGAAGTCTCATGTTTTGTCAGTTTAGAATCCTTATGGCTGGTTGCAGACACTATGGTAGCCTATAGCCTATATATTGATTTATTTTTCTTCATTCAAATATATTGATAGACACATTGTGCTCAGCCATGAATTCCTTTATGCCCAACCCACTCTGTAGACTTCTCTTCTTTTTCCCTTAGTCTGCTGCAGGCCAGTATTAAGAGCCCAACTAGGAAGTTGCATATAAACCATACTGAGTCATGTGACCGACAACAGCAAATCATTATTTCCCTTATGATGAGAAGCCTTCAGAAATCAAACAGAAAAATGGTCCTAATTTCCCCTGAAAAGAAATAGGACATTATTAAGAAACTGTGTAAAAGACTTGTCCTTGTTTTTTCAAGAACCACTGACAGCAGACAAAATGCCAAACCATTCAGTGGAATCCTTAAATGGAAGTTCTTGCCATTGCTCTTCTCTGTTTACCAAGTCTCATTATGTTGAAATTTGCCCTTCTGTATTTTACATTTGGAAGCCTCTTATCAGTGGAAACTGGTGACAGACGAGAAAGCAGAACTGACGCTTAGGGTCAAATTATAGCTGTGGGAAGGAATTGTATTGTATTTCACTCAAAATCAGGTAGGTACCGACCTTGAACAGCCTGTCTAAAATGTGTCAAATAAATACAGATTTGAAGTAGCTGGTGAAGAAAAGTCTTATTCTGATTCCCTTATACGTGGCTTTGAAAATTCAACTAGCAATAGGCTTCAAGCAGCATTTGGTAAAAAAGCAGAAATTGTGCAGAGTCATAAGTTTCTGTGCTTGGTGTAACTTCTGCTTAATTTGCTGAATATTAGTTAGCAATGAATGCAACATTCATTCACAAGTTCCAGTATTTTGCATGCCAATAATGCAGAAAACCATGATGGAGATTTAATTTTTTTCTTTTGAAAAAGCATCAACAGTAGGGCTGTGTATGCTTTGAACATGCTTTGGAAGAAGTGTGTCAGACTGCATGAGAATAGCACTTCCTTCTATTCATTAAAGGAGCCTGACCTTTTTTCAAGCTTCCACCTGAGTAAAGAAAAAAAAAAGTGTGGGTAGATTCCTTAAAGGAGTAACATTTCTTTTTCAGGCTGCAAAAGGTCAGGCTGCATTAATAAATAGCAGAAAGGTGCTGTGCTTGGATTAGGTCTGAAGCACTTCTTCAGAATCACTTTTGAAGTATGCACAGCCCTATTCAATAATATCTGGATTTGTCTGCAGACTGCTTGTCAAGACCCAGAAATATACCAGTGCATAGGACAGGCATGACTGTTTGTTAGCAGCCGAGACACGAGGCTGAGCTTCTCCGAGCCCCCAGTCTGATTCTCACCTCTTCTGTGAACTCAGTAGGTTTGCTTAGACAACCAGTCCCTGAAAATATGATATGGTTGATATGAGATATGACACGACATGACATGACATGGAACCAGTTTGGTGTAGTGGTTAAAGCAACAGGCTACAAAACTGGGTGACTGCAAATTCTAGTCCTGCCTTAATCCCTGGGCTAGTCCCTCTTCCTCTTAGCTCTAGGAAAAAGACAAGAGCAAACCACTTCCAAAAATCAGTCATAATTTATTTACAGTCCAAGACCAGACACAATAAAGGAACGGCATACAATACAATAACTATAAAAAAAAAATTAAAAATGGAGAGAAAATCTTATAACAATTAGCAGCTAACAATTAATAGCATGAGGTAGGAATCAGGTGGTTTCTAACAGCTAGAGTTATTGATAAGAATTTTGCAACCTTCTTAGAGGTTTCTGGAGAGAGGTCACCCAAAAGAAGGGTAACAGCCTCCTGGTCACAATGGCAATTAGAGTTATTAACAATCTGAAGTATTAAATTTGATCGCCATTGAGTGTACAACTGACATTTTAATAGCACATCAGACAGATTCTACCTCCAAGTCTAAACAGAAACAAGTTCGGCTTTCATATGGGAGTCTTCTATATCTACCAGTTGTTGTCCTAATAGGTAGTGCCCCAATTTGGGCCAAAGTAAATAGTATCCAACATGGAGTACATAAGATGTTAAAGAAATATTTAGGGATAGACCAGGGTGGAAGAGCAATTGTGCTATAAAAGGGATGGGATGCTGAACAAACCAATTAGATATCTTTTGGATATCTAGATCCCAAATCCTCTGCTTTAGTTCAGTCAGGGTTTTACTGACAGAAGTCCCAAAGCAGCTAGCACCGATAAGGTAAGACCGCAATATGCCAAATCATCATTAATTTGTCAGAAGAAAATTTATCCAGCAAAGTGAGATGAACACAGGAAGGTCCCCAGTAGATTTGCTTCAGCCAGAATCTAAGACAACAAAGTCTTAATCGGGCCCCAAGGGAAATGCAGCCTGATTCTAATTTTGTTAGACTGTTGAAAGATGAATTAGGAACTTGTAGTAAGATTTTCTAGAATTTTGATTGGATTGCTTCTAAACTAGGAGACTCTTTATAAATACATAAGTGAGCACCATATAGCACCAAACCCAGAACTTTGGCTTTAAATAGTTTAATGGCTGCTGGGACCTCAATGTTAGCAAACTGACTTGCACATTTAGTAATTGCAAGGGATGCCTTTGGGCTTTTACTAGAAGCTGTCTTGCTTCAGTAGACCAGCAAGCAGAAGACTGAAAATAGAGACCTAGATATTTAAAAGATTTTACCTGCTCAATGAGTTTGTTGTTATGGAGTCCTTGGGGTTCTCTGAGCTTGGTTCTTTTCTTGCAAGCATTTCAATACCCGGCTAGGTAACATCTTCAGTTTGTTGTTAATCATCCATCTAATTGGGGCCTTAAAGCATTTCCTAGAGAATACCGGTACTTTTGTTTTGGAGTAATTTATTTCAAGGTGTTCTCTAGAGCAGTTAAGTGATAGAGCTTTAAGACATCTTCTGAGGCCTACTTGGGTTATAGACCATATGGGTGCGTCATCAGCATAAAGGAGAACAGAGATGGGGCGGTGGGCAAGAGAGGATGGAATTCTGGCTTAGCAAACATCTCAACAACACTGTTAATGTAAAAGTTAAATAATAGTGGGGCAAGGATACAGTCTTGCTTTATACCTTTGCTAGTGACAATGGGTTCAGTTAAGTCACCAAGGATATTGCTCTTTACATAAGTGGTTGTACCATGGTGGCATAGCACTGTTAGCCTAAGAAGACAGCAGCCTATCATTGTAGTGGCTAATTTCCTCCAGAGTCATTCTGCAGGAAGAGGTCCAGGTAGTCACCAGGAGTCAACACTGACTCAAAGGCACACATAAATAAATAAATAAAATTACATAATAAGAGATATTTTTCCATCTGCAATTCAGAAGTACATTGACCAGCTTCACCCAACTCCCTGAGCCCAAACCACATGATAGTTTAGTGGTATGTGTAAACTGCATTACCTTCCATAGTCATGTAAAGAATTACAGTGAAAGCAGTTTTATAAAGCAGTTTCCTGGATGCTTGAAAATAATATACAACTCTTGCCTTTATACAGTCATGTGGGTTACCTTGAGGTTCCCACTCCAGGAAAATTCTGGACCTGCCTCTGTGTTCCTGTGCCTCTTATGGTTCTAGGTCATCCAAAAGCGTGGTGTCCAGGGCCACGAAACAGATGATTCCTCTTTCTTAGAAAAGGTTTCACTCCCTTTGTTTTTTGAACAGAAGCCCTGCCCTGCTCTGCTCTGCTTTTTCAAAGTGAGATAGATAGACAGTTAAACTATTTCTGGACTCTATCAATTCTATATATGTTCATTCCCAAGTCATTTATATCCCTTTCCTCATTAATCTGCAGTTCTGAAAAAAAAGAGAAGTGCGTTGAAATGGGGATGTGTTTGAAACATTTTTTTTTAATTAAATACACTTTTTTAAAAGCATTTATCCTGATAATGCATATTTTGGGTACATATTTTGGGGCATTTTTTAATTGAAAACTGCATCACAAAATTTGGAATTACCGTATTTTTCCGTCAATAAGACGCCCCCATGTACAAGACGACCCCCACTTTTCCAACCCAAAATTAAGAAATCAATATTTTAAAGATAGTGCAGAACACATTTTTATTTAGTAATTAGTTAACATTGACCTGATACACTCGGTGGGAGGAGGTCCAAACCATCTCTCTGCAGCTCTATTTCCATGCTCTTTTGCATAACTGATTGCATTCAAGCACTAGTGAAACTGCCGATAGCTTGTCTCTGCAAACAGACTTCCTCTAACTGGTTTGTTCAGCATCAGCTGACGTCAGTTACATAAGGCTCGTGATTGGAGGAAGTCTGTTTGCAGAGTCAAGCTATTTCACTCGTGATTGGAGGCTAGCAATAGGAGGAAGCCTCTTTGCAGAGACAAAGTATGGACAGTTTTGCAACCGCGCCGTTCTCTCCTCGGCTGACTTCCTTGAATAAGATGCCCTTCAATTTTTAGTGTAAGGATTTTAGAAAAAAGTATCGTCTTATAGTCGGAAAAATACAGTATCTAATAACAATCTTCCAGTCCGCATATTAGTCTGAGAAATTGATTGAAATAGAAACCTACAGTAATTCCATAAGCAACCTTACTTGAGGCAGGGCATTTCAAAAACTTTGAATTAACTTGCTACTCCATACCCCATATAAAGAAGACATTTTAAAATGTTCAGAGTTATATTTTATGCAAATATATGATTAAAATAAGCATCACACCCAAGTTTGTTTCTGAATAAACACTTCATAAGATTTTTTTTCTCCTAGAATTAGAATCCAAAAGAATAGCAACATTTTTATCTCTGCCCTCAAACTAGATTTTTAATCTTCTTTTTTCTGTCTTTGTCCACATAAGAATCTCACTGATATTCAAGACAGAAATTATGACTTGATGAATTCTACAGGAGGTTCTCCTCATGGTACTGAAGTGGTCAATACAATTTCTCTTACATATAGATTAACATCAAGAAATGCTATTTAATTAAATTAATGCAAAAATTTAAACTTTTGAAAGGGTTGCTTAAGAATATGTATGAGACTGTACATGCACATCTGTATGCTAAGGATTTACATTTCCCATTTTTATTTTAACTTGATGCAGCATCTGAATATATACAAATTCTTTAGGGATCTGGAACTTATTCTCAGCCATATACAGTATCTAATAATGGTGTGCACTAGGTTTTTTTTCCTTTTATGATGATCACTACATCACCAATGAAAGTTTTGGAGAACCATTTCATATGCTGTGTTTGTGGACCCCATGGGAGATGAGACATATCTCCTGGGATGGGACATGGGACATATCTCCTGGGATGGGACATGGGACATATCTCCTGGGATAGTGTCTACAGGACCCAAAATTAATTAATTAATTAATTAAAATGCCCAACATTTTATGACTTCACTAAATCTCATAATATTTTGGTGTACTTATATTAAAAAATATGTATGTAGGTATTTATCTTGTCACCTGTGTTAGCCACTTCTTGTCATATTGGCAGGTCTCCAGACCACAGGCTGGGAATGCTGAGCCGGGCAGTGGGAAAGTTCTAGAATGTCAGTCTGTTCATCAGTTGCTGAGGGTTATGAAAAACATAACAGATCAAATATATAACTAATACTACTGTCCATTCCACTTTTTAATGCCTCATAAAATTGGATTGTTGGCATATATGACATCTTAGAGGAGCAAGTGAGACATTGATAAATGACTGATGTATTTGTTCATATCTGTTATTGGGCAACTTCAAGATTTTCGCTCTTCTATCTCATGGTTTTTTATCTTTAACATGCAGTTTGTTAGGACAGCTTTCCATTTAGACAACTGTCTGTTTTAAGTAGGACATTTGGCCACTAAGGATATGCAGATCAGTCAAAAGCCATTTGGCTTTGCTGTCTACTTACTTATCTTTTTTCTGATATTTGCCAGACGAGAAGAAGCATTCATTTTTTTAAATGTGTGAGATGGTTGAGGAGGCTCTTCAAGCTTGAAATTTAACTTTTTAAATCCCCTACATTTTCATAGTAGCCCAGTCTATTCACAGGTCATTTCCCCACAAGCAATGCACAGCATCTTCTAGAGTAATTCAGCCATTGTTGTGCCATGGAAACAGTAAGAAGAACAGTGTTTATATTAGTTCAGCGGTGGTTTGGTGATGCTATGAAGATGTTCCAGCTGCAGTGTTGACTTAGCAGTCTTTTATTTGCTTTTTAAGTGTCCCCCATACCCACAGCAGATCATTTACAGAGAAGCTGCTTTTCCTCCAGGAGAGACCTTCTTTGCTCCTATGACCTGAAAACAGGGCAGAGGGAGAAGGCTGACTGTGAAATGCCGTGAGCATACATGGCATTTTAAAGGTAAATAAAGAAAATGTTGGGTTCTCACTCAATACATTTTTAAACTGACATTATAATTCTTCTCTCCTTTCCTCCCTCCTCCTTGTGGAGAAAATGAACCCTCCTTGGATGACACCAAAACACAATGAAATTTGCTCACAATGGAATGTATGGTGAAATTCTTGTACATGTCTGTACCTTATCCCATCAACCCCAAAATGACAGCTCTAATTTAATTTTCCCTCCCTCCCTTCCTTTTTAAATCTTGCTTTTTCATCATAAAAAAACAACTCTCAAGTGGGAACTAATCTGTTTCATTTGGCAAATGAGGGCTGCTTCTGGCAAGCTGAAGAAAACCCAAGTGGAGGAATGTAGGAAAGAACTGAATGTGTCAAATCATAACAAATGCCTCAAAATAAAGCCTGTACATTCTTAGAAATCTGAAAATAAAGTATAGCTATAAGATACTGAGTGAAACATGCACCCACAAATTCTCCATAGGCCTGTAAGATCATGTTGCTGTCTTTTAACTATAATTCTTTAAAAGCAAAATGTGTCAAGTTCTCCTCTTTTTCCCCCCTTTGGTTTTCAAAAGAATGACAATAGGTAAGTATTAAGCCATATGTCATTCCTGAAGCTTCTGGAATCCTGGAGTGTATCTTTAGAAGTGGAGTTTCCCTGGAGGACAATCTTGTTCTTGCTGAGAGACTAATCAATGCTACTTTGCTCCCTAATCTATGAGACTTCAGACAGAGGTGTGAAAGGCAGGATAAAATAGTGTGATGAACAACAAATCAATCATTCTTTTAATGCAAGTTTTCAAACCATAACTTATACTGATATCACATTTCTTGATTTATTTCCTCACCACCACCACCCCCATTGCCAGCTTTAAGCTCATTTTAATTTTTGATACATTTGGAACACTTCCAAGAAAGAGAGCAAGAAACTGTCACTGCCAGAGAGATGGTTCTTTAAGAGTGGTTGCTCTTATTTAACCATGATTAATATAAAAGAATGCAGTGAATTTTTAAAAAATTGTCACAAAGCTTACCCAGCATGTTACATCCTGCCATGTGTATATAACAGGTGTTACATATATTCTGATATTTGTAATAACTTGTCATGTGGATTGCTGTCATTATGTGAAGAGCTGTGGTAGACTTTCAGCAAACATGGGGAGGATATACTTAACTTTAAATGACAGTAATTTATTAGGGATGTGCAGGTATTTGGGTAGGTGGGAAAGATGCTTCAGATCTGGCATCGATATATTCACTGTACTTTCAGCAGCATCTTATAAAAACTGCAGCTTTGTCACTGCGTCTTTAATGCCTCCAGAACTCAAAAGGGCTTTTCATGGTTAATATGCAAGACCAGGAAAACATGAGATTTCTTTAAGGTGCCACTGACAGGAAAAAATGTGCCCACACCAGATTCAAAATATCTTTATGGCTTCAGATCTGAATACCTGCCTGTTTTGTCAAGCCCCACGTAGCTGGCAAACTCAAGAAGCAAGCACCAGATGAGTTTCAAAAAGGCTTCTTTAATGCCAGTCAGGGTAAAAACCTAATACAGTCATACCTCATTTTATTGCTCTTCGCTTTATTGAGCTTCGCAGATATTGCATTTATCAAACCGCATCACATGCTATAGAGAAATATTTTGTGAAAAGAAGAGTCAATCAATGCAAATTTCATTGTCTTATTTTAAGAGTTTTTTAAATTAAGGTATGTACATTGTTTTTTTAGACATAATGCTATCACACACTTAATAGACTACAGTATAGTGTAAACATAACTTTTATATGCATTGGGAAGCCAAAAAAATTCATGTGACTCACTTTATTGAGATATTTGCTTTATTGCGGTGGTCTGGAACCAAACCCACAATAGCTCCAAGGTATGCCTGTACTGAAAACTGTGAAAGCAAGTCCCCAGACAGACTTACAGAAAGCCAATTAAGGCAGAGTCTCTTTGAATCATTTCCTTCACACTGGCCTCACCTCTGGATTGTGCTGCCTTTTCTGGCACCCACTGAACTCTTCCTCCACCTGGTTCTCACAGTCTCTCACACATCCCTACAACTTGCAAAGCACCACTGAATGGCCTGAAACTGTGATTACATAACAGTGAGATAGAAATCCTAGGTCTCACAACTTAGAATACATAGAGGTACCCAACCTCCCACAAGAGGAGCTGTGTAAGAATATTATTCAAAAGAGCACATATGCACTGCAGCAACCCAGAACAGCAGAAAAAGGAAACAGACCGCCTATATAACATCTTCCAACAAAATGGATATCCACGCAACTTTATCAAAAAGTGCTTGGCCACTCAACCTACTACAACACAACCAACACAAGCTATGAAAAGGATCACACTGCCATACATCAGAAATGTCTCAGAAACTACCAACAGACTATTACAACCACATGGCATCTCTGTAAGACACAAACCAACTACAGCCCTCCAAAACCAAAGCAAACCAAAAGACCCAGTAGCCCAAGAAGAAAAAACAGGAGTCATCTACGACATACAGTGTGAGGACTGTAACAACCACTATGTAGGACAGACAGGCAGAAGACTGGCAGAGCACATCCATGAACACCAGCTAGCAGTCAGAAGACATGATGAAAACTCCTTAATCTCACAACACATGGGTAGACTTAACCATAGTTTCAGCTGGGAAACTGTCAGCATCTTAGACCAAGCTAAATCCAAAAATGCGAGGGAATTCCTAGAAGCTTGGTATTCAGACAAGGCAGCCATCAACAGGCACATAAAGATAAACAACATCTACACACTATTCAAAAGAGACAATAAAAAGGAAAACAAAAGACCAGAACATCTCCTCACCAGCAATCATCACCCAGTTAAGCAGAGATTAACCAAGATTATCACCAGACATACAATCAAGCAGTAAACAATACCCTAATCAAGGAACTACCAGAGGGAAAAAGTAGAACAAAACAAACCCCCCACCCCCACCAACACTGGCAGGACATGCCACTGTATATAAACAGAGAGCAAACCCCATTCCATTCTAGCACTGAAGATGTTACCTAGCCGGGTAATGAAACGTTTGCAAGAAAACAGCCAAGCTTAGAGAACCCTAAGGACTCCACAGTTCAACACTGAGCTCTTCATATTCACTTCTATTAGAGTAAATAAATAGAGGAGAGAAAACAAAATGAAATAGAAGAACAGTATAGGAGAGGTGAGAGTAACAAGGAAGTTGAATTAATCAACCAGACCTCTCTTACCAAGTGTCCTCCAGATGTATTAGGATTCCAGTCCCATAACATCCAATCTGGGAAATTAGGAAAGCTGAAGTCAAACACATGTGGAATGCATCAAGTTGGGAAGACCAAGAAGAGGACAGATTGTTTCTGAGGCAGTTTTTTTTTTTTTAAAGGGGGGTGCATCAAACTTTGTAGGATCTGTATGTATAGGATATAGCAGGGAAGAACTTGGCATAGAATTGTTTTAAGAAGGAAGCAGACTTTCTGACAGGTAAGGATGAAAAAAAAATCTGAAGTCTTTATTTCCTTCTGCACTTTGTTAGTATTACTGGGAAGTAATAACAGAAGGGTTGAATGAAGCATATTAGTGAAGCATTTCCAAAGGAAGTACAAGGAGTTGTATACTATTGGTCCTAATCTATATGACAAACTATAACTACAGGCCATATGACTTTACGGTAGCTACTATGTTTAAACCCAGAGACTGAGCTAGATTCAAAACCCCCTATTCTCTGAAGAGCCAGCTGACTTCAAGGGGTGGAACTTTGTGAAAGGAAGCTCCATCTGTCATTCACCATCTTTCTGAAGTCTGCTTCCCCTAGGCAAGAAGAGGAGGGAAGAGACGCTCCCTCTCCATCTGTCCATGTGTATACAATAATTTTAACATAAATTATTTTACAGGTAAGAGTTGGGTCTTAGATTGATAACAATTCAAGTTGTGTAAATATTACACACCTGCAGAGTCCACCTTTACCAGTGCATCAAGGTCTCCACCATAATATACACATATATTTTAATTTGTTTATTTTTTCTGCCTTCAAGTCAGTGTTGATTCCTGGCAACTGCCTGGACTAGTCCTTGCAGTTTTCTTGGCAAGTTTTTTGGAAGTGGTTTGCCATTGCCTCCTTCTAGGGCTGAGAGAGAGAGAGGGATTGGCCCAAAGTCACCCAGCTGGCTTCGTACCTAAGGCAGGACTAGAACTCATGGTCTCCTGGTTTCTAGCCTGATGCCTTAACCACTACACCAAACTGGTTCTATGCCATGCCATGCCATGCCATACCTATCATATATCACAGGTTCTAAATTAAAAATTGTTCCCTTGCTGGAATTCTTGGGTCAGATCTGCTGTTTTAATGAAGCTAGCTAAAGAGATTCATGCCTGGGAAAAAAACAGTTTTAGTTCAGACACGTGCCAAAAGTCTGTCAAGGGCTAACCGAACTGGGACATTTGTAATACCTGATACATGGCGGAAATCTGACTACTTCAGCCACCTCTGTACTTTCTCTTTCAGGCACAGCTGAAGGAAAGTCATAACTGCTGCCTGTGGTGGAAAAAGGGAGAGGACCTGTGGGAAGAGGAAAAGCATTGCTCAAAGCTCCATGGGCCAGGTAAGGGAAGGACATAATTTTAGCATAGAACAATGCTCATTTTATCAGGCAATCGAAGTAAGTAATCCTATATATATATTTGTCTATGAGTAAAACATGAACACATGCTCAACTGAACACAATGGGGTTAATTTTTGAGTTGACATGAATAGGAATACACCTGCAGTAAGCCATCATGGTATCATTACCACCCTTTGGAACACTCTTTCCCCAGAGGTGAGGTGGGGCCCTACTTTCCCGGCCTTCCAGAAAGGGCTGAAGACCTGGCTCTGCCAACTTGCTTGGGGTGAGAAGGGATATAACCAACCCTGGGATGGCTAGCACCTTGAAGATGCTCCCTGAATCTAAGATATTTATTATTTATATAGGAAGTCTTTTGTAATGTATTTTAATGTATATTTATTCTATTTTAACTAATATTTATTCCTTTTATTGTAAACCACCCAGAGTCACTCTGCAGTGAGATGGGCGGTAACAAATTTGAAAAATAATTAAACAAACAAACAAACATTACATAGGTACAACAGTTGCAAATAATCACACAAAATTCACCAGCTTACAGAAATGCTTACTAGCTTGCTGGGAAGTTAGAAAATGGGTGGAGGAAGGGCTCTGGTTTGCCTGAAGCAATCCACTGTTTTTCTTCACCATGAAGAGGGTGCTTCATGGTTGGGGCTTCAACCATTTAAGAATCAGGCTGGGATTTCATAAAACACATCCTTTGTTTAAACTAGTTTGTGTTCATTCCTTCATTCACATTCCCTGTCAGTTCTGTTTCTACGCAGAGTCCCTGAGCTTCTTTCTAGGAGCAGTATTCCTATAGTTTGTGTCCGAGCTGCCTTTCCTATTCCTGCCCCATCTTTTCCCCGTGATTCCACCGGCATGGTTACAGGGGGCAAACTTTCTTCCTTGATCGATGTATAGGGTTTAAATGCAGGAGGAAGCACTCCACCCCTCCTCCAGCAGCCCATTGTTTGCTGGTGAGCTTTTGATGCTTCATTTATTTCTTGCAATATTTACATCCCACCCACAGTCACCAGATTCTGGGTGGTTCACAGTCAATAAAAAATACACATAAGAACAGCATACAACCCATAACACACAGAGGGGAGGAGGAGGAGGAGACACACTGTGTAAGCAGAGCTTCGCTTTGCCTGGATCAGGTGATGGTAAAGCAGGATGATGGCTGGTGGTGGATCCAAGCCATGTTTTCATCAGTGTGGCTGGGGCATCCCTGCAGCCGAGGCTTCATGGAGAGTGAGTGGCATTTCTGACTGTGGAGGTTTCAGAGCACTGCAGATCAGCTGATTGGGGCCTATCCGATTGGTCCACCCCAGGCGACTGATGGACCCAGTAGGGCTTCAGAGTGTGAGAGATCAAGGCTATCGGGAAGGAGGGGGTGCCTTCCAGGATGGGGGAGGAGGTGTCAGGATTAGCCCAGGAAACTCCAGGAGACAGTACAGATTTAATCCAGCAAGGTTTAATGGCCTTTCTCCCGTTACAGAAATCTTCTCAGAGTGAGAGCAAATTCCAGGGTCACCCTCCCAACCTCCCTTGCATTCTTTAGGGAGGGTTCAGTCTCATCCTCTTATCAGTACCTCGTTGCTCGGGCGACGAGAGTAAATTCTTAACTCCCCTGTTCCTGACTCTCACAGGAGGCAAGAGACAACACAGTCTGCAGAGGGAGCGTGGGAAGCGAAAGAGGTTGAGGATGGCCACTCCCTAGAATCTCTCAGGGTATATATCCACTAGTTGCTATAGTATGGATTTAGTCTGGCAAGATTCTGTCTATAAGGCGTAAGCAAATAAAGGGACTGGACTGGACTGTTTCACCGTTGTTCTTGGGCTGGGCCTGACACAAAGGGAGCTTGGGGTTATTCCTGAGGCTCTTGTGCACAATTTGTCTGAGGCCTTAGTGGTAGCCTGGAACAAGCATGTGACAAGGGCCTTGGATTGGATTATGCCTGTGCGGACTCTCTATGATCACGGATCCCATAGGACCTCTTGTTTACAGCAGGGCTCAGAGAAACGAAATGACACAAGAAGTACCTAGAGTGCTACTGGAGGAAGACGAGGGATGAAGCCGACCGAGCACAGGTACATGCCTTTATTAGCACTTACTTTGGGGTGGTAAGAGCGGTGAAGTGTGCTTGCTTCTCTGTTCACATTGCATCTGCAGATGGCTGGCCAGCAACCCTGTTTTGGGTGACCAGGGCCCTCCGGTGGGGGGGGACAGGTGAGCCCTTGCAGGGTCAGCATGAGGACTATTCTAGGCATCCGTTGGATAAAATCGCTCAACTCCATTTGGAGTTAGACTCTGGCTGGTCAGATCCAGTGGAAGTGACTGAGGCACATCCTAGTTTAGTTATCTGGGAAAAGTTCAAGTTGGTCAATCCTGAGGCAGTGGATAGGGTCCTTACTGCTATGAGCTTTGCCACCTGTAGTCTGGACCCATGCCCCTCCTGGTTGATTAAAGCCTCCCAGGAGGTGGCATGTTGTTGGGACCAAGCAGTGGTAAATGCCTCCTTGAAAGAGGGGATGGTTCCCTGGCCTTGAAAGAGGCAGTGGTTCTCCCCCTCCTCAAGAGACCATCCTTGGACCCGACGGTTTTGGATAACTTTCACCCAGTCTCCAACCTTCCCTTTTTAGGGAAAGTTGTTGAGAGGGTGGTGAGGTCCCAGCTACAGAGGGCCTTGGATGAAGCAAATTATCTGGACCCTTTTCAGTCAGGATTCAGGCTGGGTTATAGTACCGAGACAGCATTGGTTGCACTTGTGGATGACCTTTGGATGGCTTGGGATGGGGGTGATGTGTCCATCCTGGCTCTTCTGGATCTCTCAGTGGCTTTTGATACCATCAGCCATGGTATCTTGCTGGACCAGCTCTGGGGATTGAGAGTGAGGGGCACTGTTTTGCAGTGGTTCTCCTTTCTCTCTGGCCAGTACCAGTCAGTACTAGTGGGGGAAGAGAGGTCCATCCCTAGGCCCCTACTATGTGGGGTGCCTCAGGACTCAGGTCTCTCCCCCCTCCTATTTAATATCTAGATGAAGCCACTGAGAGAGGTCATCTGCCGGCATGAGGTTCAGTATCATCAGTATGCTGATGATACCCAATTATACATGCCTACTCCAGGGCGGGCAAGTGATGCTGTTCAGGTGCTGGCTCAGTGCCTGGAGGCTGTAAGGTAGAAACTGGCTGTGATTCAATCCTAGCAAGAGGGAGTAATTGTGGGTTTTTTGCCCCACCTGACCCCAGGGTCAGGATAGTTGACAATTTTGACTCTGGACAGGGTAATACTCCCCCGCAAGATCTGGTGCACAACTTGGGGGTCCTCTTAGACTCACAGCTCCTGCTGAAAGAGCAGGTGGCAGCTGTGGCCAGAAGGGCCTTTGTACAAATTCATGTTCTGCACCAGTTGTGCCCATTCCTGGACCGGGAAGCCTTGCTCCCAATCACTCATGCCATAGTCACTTCCTGTTTGGATTACTGCAATGTGCTCTACATGGGACTACCCTTGAAGACCATCCAGAAGCTGCAACTGATCCAGAATGCCACAGTGCATGCAGTTTTGGGTGCCCCACAGTTCACCTGAGTAACACGATTGCTGTATGAGCTACGCTGGCTTCCAGTTGCTTTTTGAGTGCAATTCAAGGTGCTGATTATCACCTTTAAAGCCCTACACGGCACAGGGTCAGGTTACTTTTGGGACCACCTCTCCCTGAGTGTATCTGCCTGTCCTACTAGGTTAGATAATAGGTCACCTCCCTTAAATGTTACCATCTGATGAGACTTCAGAGGTGCACCTTCTTGTGGCCACCCCAACCCTTTGGAACAGCCTCCCACCTGATATCCAAGGGATCCCTACTCTTTTAGCCTTCCAGAGGGCTGTGAAGACCTGGCTCTTCCCCCAAGCATTGGGCTAGGATTGGGGTTGAGCTGTGACAATGATTCGTCTGGCACCTGGGAGGAAGGATACTTTAGTTTTTAACTATGTTTCTTATGTGAGTTGCCTAGAGTCATCATATGAGATGGATGGCCATATAGGCCCTGTAAATAAACAAACAAACTCGTTTGCAAAGATTCTAAGTAAAATGTGGGGGGAAAAATAAGAATGAAATATGCAAATTACAATGACAGCAAAAGCCAACAATAAGGCAGCCAAATGTATATCCAATCAAGTCCCAAAACTGTCTTCTTCAAAAATTGTGTGGGAGCCATCCTGGATTCCGGGGGCAAACTGTTCCATAACAACCTCAGGACCATCCAGAAGGCCTGCCTTTGATTCCTCTCAGCTGTCATGTGGAAAGCTTTTGGCAACCAGAATGGCAGCCAGAAAGTAAGTGTCATACTGCTAAAGTGGCTTTTACCTACCAGCAAGGAAACAGCCACACTCTATACCAACTGCAGCCATTATCAAGGTAGCCTCAAGTAGAATGTGTAGCAATAGTCTAGCCTTGAGGTGATGAAAAGCCTAAGGCAGGGGTGGGCAATTAATTTCTATAGGGGGCCACATGAAAAATCTGAACTGTGTTCGGGGGCCAAACCAACTTTACTTAAAAATAAAATGAAACAGTGATGTTATGATTGTTTTTATTTTAAATTTGTTAATCTTCACAAATACTAAAGAGGTTTTTTGCGGTATGTTAAAGATAAGCAACTGATCAACTTTAGACAAAAAGCTATAAATGGTTTTGATGTTCAACTTGTTCAGTGAGAGAAATCCAGTCTGTCTTGGGCTTGAATAAGTGCACTGAAATCTGGCTGAATGTCTGAGGTGGCTATGCGAAGGACAGCTGAGAGGTGTTCATCAGTGATAGAGGATCTGTATCTGGATTTGTTGAACTTAATCACTGAGAATGTCTGTTCACATATGTAGGTAGATCCAGAGAGGACTAGAATCCTCAGAGCATGTCTCCTCATGTGTGGAAAGTTCTCCTCTTTGAGTGAAGAGTAAAACTCAAGCAGTGGGACTGACCTAAAGTGCTCTGCCAGAAGTGTGTCGGACTGCAAGTCAATGAGTTCCATATGAACATCACTAGGTGCATTATCAACACTGCAAGTGAAGGGAGAAGAAACCATGTTCATTTCACTCTCAAGTGTTTTGAAGTCTTGAAATCGCCTTGAAAACTCACCATGCAGTGCTTTTAACATGGATGAGTACCTGTGGAGGTGATCAGCTGATGGTGTGGCTTCCTTTAGTGTTGGCATGTGAGTGAGAATATTGTTCCCCATTTGGCTTGCGAGAAGCTGCACCTTTCTCATGAAAGCCTTCACTGCGCTGTACATTTGATGCACAAAAAGGCCCTTGCACTGCAGTTTGACATTCAGTTCATTCATCTGAGCAGTCACATCTACAGCAAAACTAAGGTCTACCAGCCAGTCTGCATCTGAAAGCTGAGGGATGTCATTTCCCTTCTTCACACTGAACTCCCAGATCTGCTCTCTCAAGTCCCAGAAAATTTTCAGCACTTTTCCCAGGCTGAGCCACCTGACAGTTGAGTGGTAGCTGATGTCACGATGTTCAGACTCATTTTCCTCCAAAAGTGCAACAAACTGTCTGTGATTCAGTGCTCTTGCTCTGATGAAGTTAACTGTTTTAGTTACAACATCAACAACATGGTTCATTTTTAATACTGACCTACACAACACTTCCTGATGTATAATACAATGCAAAAATGTTAATTTCTGCTCAGGGTTGATTTCTGTCACTTTATCCTGCATTCTCTTCAAAAGTCCAACATTTTTCCCCGTCAGATTTGGACAACCATCTGTCACACCTACAAGTTTGTCCCATTTCAGTCCCAACTTGTCCAAACATGCATCTACCTCCGTTAGGAAATCACTCCCTGTTGTCCCTTTCATTGACTGCATGGCTGCCAGCTCCTCCGTTATTTTGAAGTCTGCAGTGATCCCACGTAAGATGAGTAGCTGGGCAGTGTCACGTACATCGCAGCTCTCATCCAGAGCCAGTGTAAAACAGTAAAATTTAACTGCTCTGTTCTTCAGCTGAAACTCCAGATTTTCTGCAATGTCCTCAACCCTTCTCGTTACAGTGCGCCGGGAGAGGGGGATGTTCTCAAATGCGCCCTTTTTCTCTGGGCATATTAGCGCAGCAGAGTCCACCAAACACTCCTTAATAAACTCTCCCTCAGAAAACGGTTTGCTTTTTCTAGCTATTTTATAAGATATGACATAACTTGTCTTGGCAGCTGTATCTCTGGATGTGCTAAGTTTTGTAAAAAGCGTTCGTTGACTTTGCAGCTTGGCTAGCAAAGCCTCAGACTCCTTTGCGCGCTCTTGGTCAGATAAGTTCTTATATTTATCCTTGTGTTTGGTCACATAGTGGTGGTTCAGATTGTAATCCTTCAACACAGTGACCACTGTACCACAAACTAAGCACACAGCTTCACCTTTGACTTCTGTAAATAAATATTTAGCAGTCCATGTCTTGTTGAAAACGCGGCATTCGGAATCAACTTTTCTTTTTTTTAATGTGAGCACACATTTTTGGGGGGCCAGGAGCAGCTGGCTATGCAAACAAACAAACACAAGCACAATAGTAACTGTGGCTCAAGTGTAACAGTCAAAACTCGCGAGATCCCAGCGTCGGATCTCGCAAGTTTTGCTCACTGCCGTGCTGGGTGACCGGAGCCGGAGCTCCGGCTCACTCAGCGGCGACGGGCAGGCCGGACAGGAGCGACGACGGGTGGGCCGGAAAGGAGCGATGACGGGCGGGCCGGACAGGAGCGGCTCGCGGGCTGTATGTGGCCCGCGGGCCGCACTTTGCCCAGGTCTGGCCTAAGGCCTCCTCCTTCCAAAACGATTGCAACCAAGGCTCACTTTCACTCCCACCTTTCATCATGGAAACCTCACTAATCTGTCCTGGCACCCCTTTAGCCCTGGAGTTCCACTCCCCTTAGGGCTCTTGGGTTAGGGATGCATTTCCCCCTGTACCTTGCTCTAGGAAGGTTTCTATAACTGCAGTCTATCTCTCACACTAAGAGTGGTAATCTTCCTTCCCAATATGTCATCCCCACTAGGTAGACCAAGCCAAGAAATCAATTCCACAGGAAGACTATAATTCCTTTTACGGAGAGTGGCTATAATAACAGAATCTTGCAAGTCTGATTGGGCTGTACCTCCTCCTCCTCCTTATACTTCAGTGAATTAGGGAGATGTCTGTCTGAGCTCCTTCTGAATATTATCTGTCTGTTGTGGACTTAAAATATGTTTCATCATCTGTCGCCAGATCTTGCATATCTCCATCAAGGTCATATTCCTTACTCTCTACAAAACACCACCTTCTAGCTGGTAAGTCTGTGGACACACCCATGGCAGTTAGAGGCACTGCAGTTGGAAGCAAAGGACCTCTTACATGTCCATAGCCACCAGCCCTATCAATAACACTTGATGGCAGCAACATGTCACCTGACAAGCCCCGCTAGCTTTGCTGACCTCCAAACCATGCATCTGGGACCAGGTTCCTCTCATCCACCACCAGCCAGGGGAACACAGGGCAAGACTTCCTTTTCTGATTTGCACCCTTCCACCCAAACTCTAAACAACAGTTCTTTCCATCATCTGCCTGATTTCCAAGCCTTGCCCTAAGTGGCAAAGGAATCAGAGGCTACAGCAGTCTCTAACACCTGCATCCTACCTGCAACCAACAAGCTTTTCCTCTTTTCCCTCTTTTCCTCTGCCAGTCTAGCACACCTTCGATGTCATGGCCTCTAATGTCACTGCAAGTCCTCCAGCCTTTTCTTTTCTTCTTTCTATGCTTTTCTTCCTACCCTTCATCACACTCTTCACTCTTCTCCTTGGTTCTCCTTCTCCTCTCCTCTTCTTCACTTGTGAAGGAGAATTTTGGGGATCAAGCTAAAAGCCCCTACCTCAAATACACTTTTCCAGGGAAATTAAAACTGTCAGCTCAGCTATAAAACATTTAAAAGGCCAAGGAAGGTTAATAAGCTGGCAAAAGTTACTGGAAAGCAAGCATAGCTCTGGGAAAACAAAAGAAAATGACTGCTGTGTTCATGAAATGCTGTTTCTTTGTTCTTTCAAAACCCCATTGTCTTTTAGTTCTGCCCTGTAAGCTCTCACTAACCTCACTAGGCACATGATATTTTATATCCAATGAAATGCCTGGGTGTTATAGCCAATCACATGTATAGTCTAATTTTCATTTAGAATATAACCCCAACCTAATTGGCATAAGAACTATAACCCCACCCCTCTTTGCCTCCAATACTGTCAGTAAACTGTGTGCTTCAATGTAATGTGTCCCAGTCTCTGGGAAAATTCTCCTCCTGTTAATATGAAAAATCACCTCAGCTCCACTTGTCTCCAAAAAGAAGCTTTCCACAACAAAATCTTCGATCTAGCATACAAAGATTTCAGGGTCAGTCATGTTCAGATGCCACATTGAAAAAAAAAATCACTTATGGCTAGCAGGTGTAAGTCTAAATACATTGTCTTACTGTGTCCGATAGAGGTTCAAGTTTAGGAAGATCCCTGGGAAAAATAATTAATTTTTAGAGTAATCTGTGTCCTAGATATGTGGGGGGACATGGAGAGGGGATTTTGTTCCTGTAACCAATTATCAATCCCAGCCCATATTACTTCTAAGCTCTAGATATTGTATACATCTATACTGTATGTGGTCTCTTACGTTGACATGGAGACAGCTAGCTATACCAGCTTGTACCTGGCTTGTGTATTTGCCTGTAAATATACTCAGGCAAAGAAGCAGTTCTTTGAAAAAGAATGAACACCAGCAAAAGTGAGAAGCATATTAATATGGTTGATGGAAGTAAAATAAAAAAGTCTATTTTTTACACTACTAACATAGAGAAGATTCACCCAATGAGCCACTGAATTATAGCCACCTATATAATGCATAGCAATTATTGCAGCACCCTATTTAGTTTGCCCAGCTGCCAGTGTGAGAAAGGGCAAAATATTCCATGCAGCACACTTGTAAGAACGTGGAACGTTATATTTAGTACGCTGTCAAGGCTAGGCGTTTCCTGAAGAAACTGCACCAAGAACAAAGAGATGGGGTAAGAAATGGAGATGTCAGGTACATGCAAAACACAAATACGACAAATGTGTCCTCGCGTGAATTCAAGGACATAGAGCCACAGAATGTAAAATTAGAGATGTGGGAGATTTTTAAGCATCAAGGTAACAGTATTCATTAAGCGTTAAGTGTCCCACTGCAATGACTGTTTGTTGCAGTTACTTCAACAACCTTCAGAAGATGAATATTCCTCGTCAAGTTGTTGTGTCTCCTTACACTTTCCAGTTTAAAACTTGCTCTGATATTCATCCGTAATCTGCACTGCTGTAGTTCTCCTCAGCTGCCTCCATACCTTTTGTTTCTTTGCTTGTTTTCTTGGGAAACTGTTCATTTGGTGATCATTTATAGTGATCTGAGACATCTAGTCTTAAAAACATTGGACCACAGGAAGACCTCTGAAGGATTAGGTCAACGGCCCAGTTATTTATCTACAGTTTTGATAGCCCACTCCAACCTTAAAGGATTTTTTCAGCACATACGTCATGCTCGCAAGTACTGTCCCTAGCAGTCTGGTGCATAAAAGGCCAGACAGGTTCCAGAGCAATGAGTCTTCATTATGGTCTGTGGTTATTGCTGCACACTAGCTGTGTCATCTGAATCCTTGCATTTTCAGATATAAAGAGCTCTAGCCCTTTAGATAGCAAAGGCTGACTTGTACTTTTCATTGCTTAGGAAAGCTATGAGGAAGAAGCCCTATGTTATTTGGTGTTGTGCTTTTGAATTCATTCCTTTCACTCTACATTGTCAAGTTCCAGTTGCTTTGGCCACTATGTATGCACGGGAGGCACTCTGAGTTACTGAAAGATTTCCACTGAGGACTGTTTTGAGAGAGCACTGAGAGCTGTTTTGCCTGGCCTTTTAAATGAAGTCGTTTTGATCAGTTCAGAAGTCACTCATGTACATTCACTGTTGAATGTGACAAATTGGAATTTGTCTGACCTCAGATGACCCTGTTAATCAGTGTTTTTAGTTTTCCTTTTTTTTTTTGGTTTGCTTACATCTTTTAAAACAATCTGGTAGGGATATGAGCAAAAAGAAGTTTATATGCATCTTTTTTAAAAAAAGGTGGTAGCATTTCTAGGCTGAGATGTTGAGGAATCGTGAAAGATATTACCTTCATTTCTTGATTATGGTGTTTCTAGAGACAACTGATTGGCTGCTGCTAGGAACATAGGACAGTTGAATGTCTGTGCTATTGACATAGCTGGATTTAGATTGATCTGCATATCATTACAGCAGAGGGTGGTTATGTCTGCTCAATGCAATGATTATTCTTCTAAACCTTCAGACAGTGAATTAATGTATAGAAAGTAATATTAAGTATTGAAAAGGCACAAAAGGCACAATATAAAACTTACAGGGACATACTTACAGGGACATTACAGGGATAATTATATTTGGGACTAGTACTACTTTCAGGTTTGGATTTATTTCCTTCATACACTTAATTTCCTTTCAAAATGCAAATATGGCAATTTTTAAAATAAAGTTAGCATTTGAAATGACCAAAAAAAAAAAGTCAAGGTCAGGAATGTTGGATTATATCTGCTGGAACCAGTTTCCCTCATGGAGAGTTGTATGTAAGAATGTCCCAGGTTGGCTTTTAAAAACTTTAACATTTGCCAATCAGCAGCGCAAAGAGGATTTACTAAACTAAAGGCAACATGTACTTCAAATGCAGTCCAAAAAGGACTATGCCTCATTGTGTGATACACTGTTTTTGGAAATTATGAAAGGACTGAGAAAAATAACACTGATTATTTATATCAATATACACCAACCATGATATACATAATACATGTTACAAAATAATGTGTAAGCATTAAAAAACCCCACACACATTCTGATGGATAATCAGTTTACACCAGTACTTCTTTGTGGAAGGACAGACGGCCTGAGCAGACTCTAAGCCGACCAGCTGCCAATCAAACAGGTGGGGGAGGAGGAGGGAGACAAGATGGCTGCCTGAGGATTCCGTAGCCGTAGGCCTCATGACGAAGAGGCTGAGTAGACAGAGCCAAAGCCTAAAGTAAAGGTAAAGGATGAATAGCTCTGTTCAGAAAGAGGCAGCAGCTGAAAGAGAAAGGTGCTTTTCTTCCCTTTCCTCAGGCCTGGCATGAGGAAACCAAGACTGGAAAGAGGAGAAGAGTCAGGAAGGCCTGCCAGGAACACACAAGCAGAAGAGGAGAAGAAAAAAGACTTGGACAAAACAGAAACAGAGACTAAAAAAAGGTAAATGACAGATTGAATGCTGTAGAAAAAGGAGTACTATAGCTCTGTGGAGAGTGACTATGGGGATATGTAGAGTTTAAGACAACAGAAACAGAGAGGTCAGGGTTCAACAAATACTGTATATTAGAAATATAGAATAGGAAGATACGAAGATGCGTTCAAATGAGACTTTAAAAAATTCAGTATACATAAAGCCTATAGAAAATAGATCATTAAAATAGAATCTGGGTTTACAAGTCAGATATTGATTTCTGAACTAGTTGGAGGCATTTATAATTTACAATTCCTTTTCTTTTGTAAGTTTTCCTTGTTCTGCAAAATAGAAGTCTCCCCAGCTGTTGAAGGGAGATTCAAAAAGCCAACCAACTGAGTTCTCAGTGCTTTTTGTCTTTATTGAATCTGGACCAATCTGATTACTTGTGGTTCAAAACAGAACCTGCAATACTCCTCTGTTGGCCAAAATCCTCACCCGGCGCCGACTCTAGATTTATTCTGCCTGTTGTTCGCTGGTGCACTTTTCTTATCCTCCCTCACGTCTTTCAAATCTGATTTGAAGTTTTAACTTGACTTGTGATTCTTTATCCTTAAATCACACTGAGGCTGGTCAGTACTTCAAGTGGGAAATTGTTCCACTTGAATGAGCTGCAGAGTGAGGCCATATCTCAAAATAAAATAATCATAGTGAACATTCCATTTCTGATTATCTTGATGATGAAAAATCTACCTTCTAAGCATTCTGGAATTTCTCCTCTTTGGGGGTAGATTATCTGAGTTATCAAAGAATTAGCCACATGGTATCATCTTTATTTTCTCTATCTCCTACACATAAGATTTAAGGCCTTGTAGGCAACACACATAGCTATAACTGGATTAGGATATCATATGTTACCTTTATGGAGGGATACAAATATATATATATATATATATATACACGTACGTACGTACGTACAGTACTTGACCTGTAGTATGCAATATATAAAATTATGTTATAATTCTGGCTATATTTATCTCTTGGAATACCTCATTGCATGGAGGATTTAGAATGACTGAATAGAACTATACTGATGAAGATCTGGTTGAAATGTATCTATTGGTCAAGGCTAATGAAGTATGTATATAATGGCCCAATCAAGTGTTAAGTAGGCATTCACAATCCAGGACTGGAATTTTCAAGCACTATGATAACCCTGATGTCCTGGGTGCTGGGATACATTCACAGAAGAATTAAATGCTATATTTGTTTATGATAATTGCATGCTGATATTTTTCACACCAAGGAGGATCCATCTTTCAGCAATGTGGAGGTTCTTAGGCAGTTTCACACTATAACCATTTCCACCCCTCAGCCTTTTAAACTAACTTTGAAGCTAATCTATAAAGCTTTGCTTTGAAACAATCAACGTTCCCTCCATCTGACAAAAGAGTGCAAGCACTGGCATTCAGTCATGACGCAGCCTATAGTACCGTTCATTCTACGGTAACAAAAATTATATCATCCCCACTTCATACAGATGTAAGGAAAAGATGTCACTATTTCCCCCCATCCAGTTTTTTTCTTCATCCTGTGTGCATTTGTGTGGTCCTATAAGGGGAAAAAAAAGAACTGAGCAGTCGTTATGAGCAGAAACTGCTAGGCTGTCAAGTGACCATTCCTTCAAACCCCTTCCCCCATGAAATAGGAGCTAGAAAGTGGGGTAAGGCAAGACTTCTTGCCAATTAAAAATGGTCTGCTCACAAACTTTATAAAGTTCAGCAAGATAAAAAGAAAAAAAAAATAATGCTGGCAAGAGTGTCTGCAAGAGGGGGGTCCAAATGGCAAGTACAACTGGGTGCTAGAAACCCCACCCCTTTTTACATAAATGCAGTGCATGTGATGCATGTTAAAAAGAGAGGGGTGTTGATCACCCAGTCACAGAAGCCATTGAATGCTGGGTCAGAAATGTGTCAACCCAACTGCCTAAGAGAACCAGAATTTATTCTAAACTGGTGCAAAGCCCTTGTGTGAAAATGTTCTGTATTGAAGAAGAGTCAAACTACACTCCACTGGAACAGTAGGCAATTTGGTATCAGATATCTTAGGTGTCAGCTCCCATAAGCCCCAGTTTATGGCAAAAGATTGTGCCAGTTGTAGTCCACAATATCTGAATAATATCAGATTGCCTACCACTACCTTATACTACTACTAAAAAGTAGGAATACTAGAACCATAAGATTGTTAGGAAGATGAGAATCCAGTGGTTGTTGAGGCAGCGATATATTTTGTGTAATACAACTGAGGGATAGTAACTTAAATCCTTATCCAGAATTAGCTTCCATAATTTGCTTGGTACTTACTTTGGGATGAAGAATGTATTGTAGACATTTGTTTAAGTCTTGAGCTTCCTAGTTTTGTAGTTTCTGTTTGTGACTAACACATATTTAACCCAGTGAGTAAATAGGCCATTTAATAGAGTAGATCCATTTTCACCTGAATGGAACTTATTAGCTTACTGTTGAGCACTGAGCCCTTCAGATTGTTTCATAATGAATCTTTCTAATAGTATGAGAAATACCATATGAATGAATTGAATGCTGAACCTTGAAGTGACTTGAAGAAAGATTCCTTAGTGTAATAGGAATGATTAAATAATTATAAATGAGATTTTAAAGTACTGGGGGCTTTTTGCATTGAGCAGAATCTTAAAGCTAATCTGGATTTAGCTGAGATTCAGATGGTTTACATAGTTGCATTTCCCAGGAAAACACTTCAGGAACTACTGATTCTCAGCTGAAAAGTAGGTCAAGGCAAGAACCATTGTATTAATTACAGATACAATCTCTGATGACCCATTCCTCAAAGCTATAGATAGAAAAATAAAACAGCCAGCGAATTTAAAAAAAGGGGGGGGGGGAACTGTTGATCTATGCTCCCTCCAACTGCATAGCTGCACTAAGTTGTACAATGACAAACCACAGGCTTGCAAACCCAGTTCACTTTTCTATATTTGATGTAGTGGGTGTCTACCTGGCAGAAAGAATATGATAATGTAGCTGATGATGATAGTGATGATTTTGGTCATTCACATTGCTGTCCATTACATGATACAACATCATCATAGGTTAATCAAAACAGGAGTCTATATAATCCATTTTGTCATCAGAGAAATAAAAAAAAAAATCATTTATTCAAAATAGATTGAATGCACCTTTCATCCTAAAAGCATTGTAGAAAACCAAACTTTAAGAAGCAAAATATCCCATAAATATTACGGCAATTCAGATCTATGAAACACTGCATAACTTTGTTGCAGCTTCAGTCAGGCACTCTGGCTCCTTGTAATTGAGGCAGAGCAGCTGCACCACTTTCTTTTACCTAGTCAACGGGAGTTTCTGTACTTGTGCAAATGCCACTATTAACGAAGGTGTGTGGCTGATTCAGGTGGATCAGCCCCATATCAGCTCTTCATCAAAGAAGTGTAAGGTATGCTTTCCCAAGTGCTTTGTTGCAGGAGGAGGAGCAATGCAACTCTGCATCTTATTGTGGGCTGTACACACACCTGTTGCAAATATAACACAATCAAAAGTATCAGTGCCATAAAAAGGAGAGCACAATGTAAAGCAAAGATAATCCTCCAATAGTAGATGGAGCTGAAGGCAATGGTATGCAGAGTCAGAACTAAAAGTGAGTAAAACTAAGAAGTTGGGGACTTGTACCCCATTTTCTTTTCTTGCATTTTTTTTTCCTCCCCTGGGGAGCAGAGGGATTACTTGTCACACCCCTGAATTGATCTCCTACAAACAGGTGGGAGCCTCTTGAGGAGATCAAGAGCAACAGCTATTGCTGGAGTTCAGTAAATAATGAAATCAGATGGGGAATGCCAGTAAGAGCAAGCAAAGAAGGAACCTTCTGAAAATTAAATCTAAATCTTTCAACAAAACCAGAACACAGAAGCATCAGAGGACAAGTCATGAACCAGCAAAGAACAGTTCCACAAAGAGGTTTTGAAATCGCTCTAAGGTTGCCATTATTTCCATACCACAATCTCTCAGAAGTCCCAATCCACTTTATTTCTGTTATCATCAAAGAGGTTGAAAACATGCAAGGAACAACATCAACTAAACAGTGCTGGAAGTGGGTGGAGGAGATAGTTATAGTTGCCTTGAGTCCAGGAGCTGGGATTCAGGGGGACCCAATAGTTCCTGCCAAGGGGAATGTTCTTACCAACCACCTCTGCAGAGCCAAAGTTATTCAAAAGAAAAGAACAGCTTTGCTAGAGTTTGAGATGAAGTAACACAGGTGGAAATGAATCAACTTTTCTCTCCCAAACAGCCTTCAGTGTTCCATTAAGTGAGTTCCAAGTTGATTCTCAACTGGTGCACATTAAATTAAATGGAGGGCTTCATGAGACTTTAAGCCTGCTCATTTCTTGGTATAATTTGATCCAGTGCAGCATTCTTTTAGTCCTTAGTATAGCCATGCTGCTAAGAACTAACTCTTTTAAGCAGAGGGTCTTTTATTTCTGTTTTTGGTTCTCATAGAAGCATCCCCCCCCTGCAAGTTGGGCAGCTTTAATGAATAGCAGGGAGGTGCTGTAGCCACAATCAAGTCCAAAGTTCTTTTTCTAAATCGTTTTTCAAGCAGGCATGACTCTCATCCTCAGTTCTCTAAAACTTGGGTTAGCTTCCCAGAGCAGAAAAAAGGCAGTTGCAGGGCTCAAGCTAAGCTAAACTTAAGAATGTAATTCTGTGCTGTGGAGGTAATTTTCAATAACAGTGAGAAGAAATACACTTAGGATCAGACTGCACAGAAGGGGTATGTACATCTGTAATGAGGAATTTATGCCAGCTTTCCACTGCCTATTGTTCCCCTATACATGTAGGAATTATAGTCCTATAAATCCCAGCTAAGGGCAATTCTGCTACCGGTGGTTGTAAGAGACCTAGGCAACAGATTGTGGAGGACTAATTCACATTGTATTTATTTCATCATGATTGCCTGCTATTCCTAGAGTACTTAACATGTATCAGGCACTTTACAATACATAAAAATTCTCAATTTCTGCAAGATCCTCCCAGCTGTCTCTTAACTAAATTCAGTTTGTGAAAAACTCAATAAATAAGTTGACAACTGCATCTGCTTGTCCGATGTTCCATTAATACAGAATTAATGCTCTTCTTAATATCTACTTTGTCTTTATTTGATAAATAAAATGCATCAATTTTCCTTTCTTTTTGTTACCTGAACAATGTTCATTTTATAAATCATTAGCTTATTATGTTTGTGTTGGTATTCAATATGCCATTTTGATCCCAGGGAGAACTGACAAATGAAAGAAGAGGTCGTTTTGTAGATCGTTGGCGGATTTGTAGCTTTGCTAAATAGATAAACAGGGAAATCTGATAGCAATAGATCAAATGCATATGTCAATCCTATTCATAAATTCTGCCTATCTCCATAATTAAAAGCACGAGAGAGGGAGACTGGGAAAAATCACATTGGCCTACTTCCTCCACTGCATCCTTGTCACACATTTCCGTGGCCCTCAATGTCTACTATGGAAATTACTTTTGTAGGTCTCTGATTTTGAACCCTGAAATGCTCTATCTGCTTCAGAACTAAACTTTCTCAGGGTTCGGAGGGCAAAGGAAATTCATGAGAAGGATGTAATGGAAGGCTGCCATCTTCCTGGGACTGAACACATGGAGAATGGATTTCTAAAGGTAGATTCAAATCCCCAAGTCCAGGAAAATAAATTCCAAGCACGTGAGTTGCCTTCTGCTTATCTTCTGATTATCAGTGCCCGCTCCTTACTAAAATGAAGATACATTCAAGTATTTTCACTGCCACCGCTCTGTATTTACCTGATTATCCTGGTTGGTCTGGGATTATTCTTGTTCTGTATACCATCCAGAATAGAAAACTAGATAAGGCTTATGGGGAATTTCGCCAGGAGATCATTAGTTTCTTGCATAAAGGCATTACAGTACTGAGAATGCTCTAAATGAGAAATGTATCTTCATTGCTAATTGTGAATTAGGGATATGTGAACCCCATCCAGAAAAACATGCACACTTGTGCCAGTATGTATGCAATATATATTCTGAAGAATACAATAAAGCTGTAAGAAAGCCATTGTGTTGCAATGCTGAACTAGGAGTGTGAAAACAGATTAATATCCTAATTCAACCACAAAACTCACTTTATTGCCTTTAGGCCAGTCCCTATCATTCAGCATAGTCTATGTCACATACTTGTTCTGTGGGGAGCCCTAAATATGCTGCCTTGAGCTCTAGGAGAATATAGATGCATTGAGTAAACAAATGCATACATAAATATCAAGTCATCAGACACACACCAAATAAATAAATTTAGAATTGGAGTGTTACTTTGAAACAGGTCATTCTTTCTCTGCCAAAAATCTATTATCTGTTCCATCTTTTATGTATTGATTCATTGCATTTATAACCCACTCTTTCTCTGAGAGTTTAAGGCTGTGTGCATGGGCATCTCTCCTACTTTATCTGCACAAAACCCCTATGAGATAGATTGGGCTGAAACAAAGGGCATCAAGGTCACCCACTGACTGACCACGTGGGGGCTGTGCAAATGGGAAAAAGGGACAGGAATGTTCCAGACACATATATGCTTCTCTAAATTACAAGGTTGTTTGTTCTGGTGCTTTTAAGTAGATAATTCATGCATATTCCCAATAGCTGAAGTGTCTGTGGCTTAACAAGCTACACATATATAGTTCTACACAGACAATTCCAAACAAAGCTTTTTAGAGTCTCATCTATTTCACTCCCTCCCTCCTTGACACACAGCTTTCAATAGCTTCTGGGCCCTTGTAGCCTGGCAGGGGTACAAAAAGAGGTGAAAATAAGTGTTTCCTGAGCTTATTGGGTTCCAGCACCCTTACCAGGAAGGGTTTCCTTACCAATATCTGGTCTGCAGCACTCTCCATCATCCAGTCTGCTCAGCAGTTCTCTCCATGAGTTCTGCTTGGTCCTGTGGGTCTCCTAGTGCAGACTCCTCCTCTACCTGTTTCTTGATACATACAGTATCTCCAGCAATACCCAACAACCTCCTTCATCATTGCTTAACGCTTCTGTCTTTTATATATTTTCAGCTATAAGGTAGATGTCCTGCATCCAGATGTTTTAATCAGGTGTAAAGCTACTTGGGATCTTTGTTACACTAAGCCTGGTTTTAGCATAGAGAAAAATGTTTAACCTTGAGACCATTTCATCATTTCATGTCCACCAGAGCAGCTCTCCCTGCCACAGAAAATTCTACAAGGGTCTTCCTAGTCCAGATCCAACACCTTAGCCACTATGCCACATTGGTATAGTTTTTGTTTTTCTGCTGCTGCTAATCCTCCCATTACATCAAATGGATGTGGATTGTGTGTGTGTGTGTGTGTATCAGATTGTATTATAGAGGAAATGGGAACTTATTCTTTGGAAAGGCCTAGGTTTAGTGTAAACCAAACAAATTGGGTGGAAGTGTTCAGTTGTGAACCCTGTCAAAGAGTGGAGTCATGGGTGTGGTAAGTTTCAGGTGGAGGCTATGGATTTGCCATTATTTTTTTTATGACTTAATTTGCTGTGTCAGACAGCAGTATAGAGTCAGCGCTTCTTAGAAACCAATCCTGATCACCCTGATAAACAGTAGGATATCAGAGAGCAATGAAATTGCTATTCATTCCATTATAAGGGCTCTTATATTATTTTCTAAAGCCTTCCATATTCCACCCAAAGCCTTGAGCACACAAAGAGAACAGCCAGACTTCTTTTTAAAGGCTGAATCAAGAATGGACTCATTTCTTCTCAGTTCATTTTCACTCTTAAAGAGAATGAGAAATGGTAGAGAATTAAAAATGGGTACGTACTCTTTGGGAATTAATCCCTTTGGCAGAAATTTGACCTCCGGCATTACCTTGTGCACTGACACACTTAGAAGTTCTGCAGATTCCAAGTTGGGCCAAATTCTTTTTCCCTTCTCCTGTGATTTAAAAACTGAAACTCACCTGTCCATTTAGAAATCAGATGAATCATAACTTTAAAAATACTTAGGCCTCGGCAGTTTTCCTTTCATTTATTAAGGGTAGATTTTCAGACATTTATGACGATGGATTTTCAGAAGGTTTGTGTAGGCATTCCTTTGGTTATAGATATCCCATTATAAAATATCCAGAAGTACAACACAGCAGAATTTAATGGGTCTAGATACTATTTTCCACTGTGGTAATTCCCCCATGAATGGCATGGGATCAAGTTACTTGTGGGACTGAGCCTGTCCTACTAGGTCAGATAAAATGAGTGTGCTCCAGGTCCCTTACCTTAAATGCTGCCATCTAGAGGAAGCTCACCTCTCCATTGTTGCCCCTGCCCGGTTGAACACCCTTCCCCCAAAAATCCAGCAGGCCTCCCACATTCCTTTACTTCCAGAAGGCCTTGAAGCACTGGCATTTCTTGCAAGTTTTGGGGTAGGAAGAGCCTTGAGTTCAGCAAGATGGTATGCTGACGTGTAGAAGAGCGTTGTGCCGTGAGTTTTTATTGTGATTGATTGAGGTTTTTTTTTTTTTTTGTCTTTATTATCTTATGAGCTGCCCAGGATTGTGATTACAATATGGACAGCTATATCAAGCAAGCAAGCAAGCAAAGGCCACCTTGTTACTTTCATTCATGGCAAATCTAACTGAAGGCCAGTGTTCTGAGATGGCTAAAGTTTTGAACTTGGACTGCAGCACTATGTTCAAGTCCCTGCTCAGCTAAAGTGCTCACTGTGTAACTTTCTCTCAGTCCAACATAACCTGTAGGGTTGTTGTGAGAACAAAATTAGGAAAGCCCTCTTACATAAGTCATTCTGAGCCCTCAGAAAAAGCTGGATTTAAATGATATATGTTACTGATGAGTATGACGATGCAGGGATTAAAACAGAGATAGTCAGCCTGTGGCTCTCCCAGTGTTATTGAATTGCAACTCCACCAACTCTGTGATTTCTAATTAATTCGAGATTTGAGATATGCACAGTTTGATTAATCTTCCAATTTCTGCAGGTTTCTTGTGTCCTTTCAGTTCCTTATTTTTTAACCAATGTTCACATGAAATACTGGAAGAAAATCATGCTAATATTTTTTTTTATAACTTTATTAATTTTTAAAAGAAACAGTAAAAACTAACAAGAACTAATATTAAAAGAGAAAATAAGAGAAAGAGTAAAAGAAAAAAGAGAAAAAAGAGATAGCAAAGATCTAAAGTGCAGAAAGCAAGAAAAAAAGAAAAGAAAAAGAATTGACTTCTTATCTTCCTTGCAACAGATATAAGTAACAATATACATAAACACTTGCTCTAAATTCACAAATCACTTCCATTATTTCCATGATTAGAAATAATAACCCATATTATTTCTAATCATCAAATCCATACAACATACTTTCATTTTTTTCTTTTTCCTGCAAAAAGTCCAAAATAGATTATGCATATAAAAACCCTATAGTTGTTATATATGAGAACAAAAATCCATAACTCTTATAACAAAATATATTTTAATCTTAATCAAAAATAGATCCATTTTATGATCCAACTTAACATTTTTTCTAAAAAAAAAAACAAAAAACTAAAACCAGAAAAATCTCTCCCCATTTATACACAAAACTTTAAAACCTCATCATTCAATCCTGTTCACAAGAAAATCCCATTATTTACTACCAGAAATATCAACATATATATGAACCATAATCAAATAAGTTCACTTTATAAACCTTCTGTTTACTTTTAAAAAGCTTGATCTTTAATCCTTTCAAATAGTATTGCCCAAACTGATTTCTTTTCATTTTCTCTTTGTCTCCTCTCAAATACAATTTTCCTGATGTAACACCTTCTCTTTGCAAATCCAGGGTAGGCAGACTGTCCAAATAACACTTCTGTTTTATTATTTGTATGTCCCATTGTATTATTACATCATCAGCTGGTTTTAGTTATAAATCCATTTTGGCTTCTTTTTCCATATCACACTTCTTTTTTCTCAGCTCCAGCAAAGCCACATTTTCTGTTCCTTTCTCCAATTCAAGATCTCTGGTCTCTGCTTTATTCTCCAGCACTTCCACTCTTTCAATAACCTGCTTCACTTCTCCAGACCTTTCCTTCATCTCTCCAGCTATTTGTTTCACGTAACTATTCATCCTGTCTGCTCTTTCTTCCATTTTTTCCCCAAAGTTACAAATTTGCCCCCCAATTCATCAAACATTTGTTTAAGCAAATTTAAAGCAACCATTTCTTTCAGTACTTTCCACTTAGCCATACTCTTTATTTTTTTTCTTCCCCTTTACATCAAATATATTAAGTACAAGTGAAAGTAAGCAGACAGTTCACACCCTCTGGAGACTTTCAAACTGGAATTGCAGGCAAACATCAAGGGAAACACAGAGAGGTCAGGTTATAGTCTTCTTCTGTTTTAAAAGTCCAACCAATCCACAAGTATGATCTAACAAAACAAAAGACTTTCTCATGGAAAAATCAGGCCTCTTTATTACAAATAGAATTTTGTATAGAAAAGGAAAAAAAAAAACCTTGAGTAAATAAATCTCTATGCACTGTAAATCTTTTAAAATCCAACTTTTATCCAGCTTTTTGTGAATTGTTCAAAGTCAAATTAAAATTCGGTTTCTGCTATTAAAAACATAGCCCCCAAAATAAGGATAAACTTTAGATTTAGTTATCTGTTGCAAAAGAAGGTCTCTCTTAGACGGAAAAATAATCAAAATCAAAGTGTTTAGAAATGGGGACTATTGGCTCTAGTGTCCATAGAAAGGCTGCACCACAGTTGCAAAGGAAGCTGGGTCGCCCACCTCCCTGCCACTCAACCCGAAAGCCATTTGCAGAGGCTCCGTCCATGATTAGCTTTTGAGGAACAGCCATCTGGAGATCAAATGGATGATTTCACACTTCCTCCTTATCCAAAGCAAGTTGGGTGACCAGCTCTTGCTGCTAGCTGCTGTCTCCTGCTGCCTTCGGAGACATGTAAGCCACCATTAATTCCCCACTGGAAGTCCAATTATGCTGATATTTTGTGTGTTTGCATCTAATTACATTAGGAGGGTTGTGTGTGTGCGGTGTTTTACTTATATGCAAATGTTATTTCATACTACATAATTGATATGGTCATTAGTGAAACATGCAGAAATTATACCAATGGTACTATATGTAAATTCACATCAATGTTACCACTTTATGGGATTTTGCCAATTAGCATCACGTAATTTAAAAAGGATCATGATACAATAGTATTTCATTAATATATACATATTTGCTGGCAATATAAAAGAATCAAAAAGTTGTCAAAAAATGGAAGCAACTAAAACTGCATCATCCAAATTGCTCTGTGCAATTTATAGCTGTATATACATACAGTACATTGTCTTTCAAAAATACTTCACCCAGTTTGGGGATAGAGAAATGGAATGTTTTCTCCAGATAGTTAACTTTTCCAGAAATTTCCATATATATATGACGGGTACCATTCCTGAAAAATCCCAATAAGAAAATTTTCATCATGAAGTCTTCTCTTGGGATTTAATGGAAGGGTAGGAAGCTAGGAAGTTTGAAAACAGAGGGATTATTTTTCAGTGAAAGACAGGATCTTCTCAGTTACCCCTTGGCCACCTTGTGACCAAATTACAAGAACACTCCACTCATGAATATCTCTCCCAAGTTTCTTCTTTAAAATAATTTATCAGGCAAATTCTTCCTCATCGAATTAAACTAGAAGTGGCAGGAAATATGCCATAAAATTGTTTGCCTTGCATTAGTAAAATCTTTGGAAATAAAAACAAAATCATACTGTAGAAAGTTTTGCTTCAGAAATAATGCCACCAATCTAGAACCCAAACTTCTGCAAATGGGAAATTATGGAAACATATGTTATATGTAGATAATTTCTGCACAGTTTAGGCACCAGCTTCTACATTTTGTGAGTCACCAGAGGGGTTTAAGATGGGTGGCCATACAAATCTTTTAAATAAATAAATACATTTTCACAGCTGATAACCCCAATTGCAAGGGGAGAAGGGTTACATCTAGGTAATACTTAGTCCTTTTCTTCTAATCTATAACCAGGAGTATTGCGGTGGCTGGGGTGGGGAGGGAGGGAAAGACAGAGAAAGAGGCAAATTACAGGCAAAGCAGTAAGTTGGTGAACAGACCATTTCCACACTCAATTTCTTAAATTGGTATATTTATAGAGAAATAAATCCCCCTTGATTATAGTCAATTTTATATCTGTATAAATGCACTTAGGAACACAGCTCTAGCAGCATTTAAATGCTGTGTGTTTGTGCATTAATTACTACTGGGAAACAATAATACTCTTTTCACCGTGAACATTAATTTTCACATCTAGCAATCTCACTTCATTCACCTCAGTTCTTGACGACCTGGCACTGTGGGGTTCATTTTATAAAAAGAGATCAACTGTAACTCCAACAGAATGAATGGGATTGTGTGAAACTGGATGTTAAATAAGGGGTGGGTTTCATTTGCAAAGAATGCACTGTTTCTACTTTAAGAGTTGCAAGAATAATGAACCTTACAATGCTAGTTTATCAGAGATCTGCAAATCTTCCAAGATGTGCTTTGCTCTTTGAAGGTACTTCACAAAGCATTGTGGCCTCTGGCTTCTGAAAGGGAAGCACAATGTCCATGTTGCTTCACTTCACATGACTACTATATCCCCCTGCCCCTCCCCCCCCATAACAGTTATAGTAGCTCAGAAGCCAGATTCTTCCAGTCACCACCTGGAAGTGCCAGAAAAAAACATCTGTGCATGCTTGCTAGCATGGTTGGATGAGTCTTTAGATGATGCAAAGCACTCAGTGAAGTAAATTATGTTGCCTCGTGCCTCCATAAAGATAGCTGACTTGCTTCCAAACCTGTGCAGGCAAAACACAACTATCTTGCAAATGCCTCTACTTGATGATTTAGGGACATTTCTTTTCAGATGATAGGCAGTATTTTCCTTAAAATGTTAAGCTGCTCAGGGAAGCTTAAAATCGCTATACACACATCTCATTTTTCACTATTGATTAAAGTTGATTTTTCTTTTTTTTGCTAGTCTTCTATTTTGTTACTTATATTCATAGACCAAAACTTTTACAGAAGCAATACAGCTATGGAAAAGTTACCATGATCTGGCAGTCCAGATTATGGGACCATAGAGCATACCCACCATGGCATCCACTGCCCAATTATATCACCTCAACAGTTTCTGCAACTCACCAAATCGATCTGAATCTCACAGGATTGACAGATCTCATGAGATGTTGGCAATTTTAGGGTCCTTCATGCTATTTGTAGAACCTTGGAGGGGTTTGGCACTCTTTCAAGATTTCAGCTCTTTTTTTGCTGGGAAATGTCATGGCCAGCCCCCATGATTATGCAAGGGTGCCTAGTGCCTCTTAGTCGGTTTCTACAGGGAAAACAACTGAGCAAGAAAAAGTTCTGTAACCAAGGGTCTAAAAATGAATTGGGTAGTTTACTTTTTAACACTCAGTTGGCTTACCAGAGAGAAAAGCTACTGGTCTGTTCTGTATGATGTTTCAGGCTCACTACTGTAAATGTCAAAGACTAGCATTGTGCTAATTGGTTTAGAAGAGGTATAGATATCTCTAATAGGGTTCCACCTAGTCTTAAATTTTCCAGTCTTTTATAATCTCTCAGTTTGAGCAACTCACTGCTAAAATACAAGATGAATGATCTTTGGACTGTTTATTCCCACTTCTTGCTGACCAATCTGATTAGATGTCTGTTTAATATATGCTTATATCCAGTTCATCAGCTCTGACAATTTCAGAGAGTACTGGGTAACTTCAGGTTGTTTTTATGCAAAACAGATGTGCAGGCATATGTATCCCGCTGCATGTGTATGTGCACATACACACTTCCTGAGTAGCACCAAGAGGACAATCCACTCTGATATATTGGACTGTTAATGGCAAACATTGAACCCAGTCACATTTAACTAGAAATCAATAGCTTCCTCAAGTGTGTTAAAATAAGAAAACCAAAGCAGAAAATGTGTAAATATTTGATGCTTTGTACTTCAGCAAAGGTATTTGTATTCACTTCCAAGAGCAATGATGCAAAGACAGAAAATGTACTGCTACAATTTTGAACTCTGAGTGCCAGCAGCTAAAAATTGTAAATTACCTATCCAAATTTGAGTATGCTATGCGGCATTGACTATATATTAAATTCATCATTGTCCAGATAAACCCCGGCAGCAAAGGTGACAAAATGAAGGGAAATGAGTTGTGAAAGGGAAATATAGAATTGTCACAGGGTTAAAAAGAAATGGATAAGAACTGACACTTTCTGTTTTACAGTGAGAGCAGGAGGTGAGGGAAGGGGAGAGAACAATTCCTTTTGCCTTATCTTAGTGTGGTACCCATAGAGAGTCGCCAAGGCTACTTACATGGAGCCCTTCCAAAAATAATATTCTACCAGTCAACTGGGAATTAGATATGGAAAAGGAAATTATTCCAGTTTGCAGCTTCTGCTTCAAAACAGCTAATGGCTGGATGTTAACATTTTTTATTAGGATCCATACGCTCTTGGATCATTATTTTTTTTATTTTACCTATTTATCAGAGCTCTTCACCCGCACAGTTACTATCCAACAAGAGCAATGTGTGCTGAAATACACTGAACTCTAGGCAAAGGGAAAAATCTTAAACCAGTAAATGGCATATTGGTTATTTAATGGGTATTGATAATATGAACAAAGCTTTATTTGTACTTGGAACTTTCTGGTATGATGGTATCTATTCAAAAGCAGCTGAGGCCTTAAAGTCAAACCTACTTGCTGGCATGTCAGACTCCCATAACAGCCTGGGATTTACCTTTAAACTGACAGAAACAATATTGTGGAGTCCTTGGTGCTTTCTGAGCTTGGTTATTTGCTTGCAGACATTTCATTACCCAACTAGGTAACATCATCAGTGCCAATCAGGCACTGCCAATCACCATCAAACACTGATGTCATCAATGCCAATCTCTAGGCACCATCATCAATGCCAATTAGGCAATGCCAATTACTATTGGACACTGATGATGTTAGCTAGGTGGGTACTGAAACATCTGCAAGCAAACAACCAAGCTCAGAGAACCCCAAGGACTCCACAGTTCAACCCTCAGCTAAATATATTCTCTGCTATTGGAGAAACAATATTGTAATTTAGGTTGAATCCTATACAGTCTGAGATCATATATTACTTTTAGTCTTTTGGCCTGGGCTGCCTATTACCATAGCTACCTTTGTATTTTATCATGGTTTGTTGACTAAATCACAATTAGCTGGGTCCATAGCATATGCTAAATCAAAACCGTGTTTTATTAACAACAATGGTTGGGTTCACAAACCACATATGGATGACAGTTACCAGGGGACCAGAGTAGAGAGGCAAGTCAAAACCCACCTAAAGGGACCAATAAAAGTTGAACCAATCCCACCTCCTAGACTCACTTTACTGTGCCACTGGTAGAATGATTGGTGAAACATGTCAGATTGCATCCATAAGAAAATGTTGGAAGAAGAGGGAAAACACTACTTTAATACCTACAGTTAAGGATGGCCTACCTCAGGTGTGGGCTGGGGATCAAATGAAGGCCATGTTATGAGGACACAGCAGAAAAAAATGGTCAGGGCATGTTTGTGAAATGGTGATTTTTTGCAGTTGCATCTCAAGGTTGTCGGCAAAGTGAAGTTGGTAATCCTGGGCACCATGCACATATTGTTTAAAAAAACACTAACCAAAGTCTTCAGGCATGGTGACATTCAGAGAGGAGTCTCCTAACACCAGAGTTTATATGTGGATTGTTTAATCTACATTGAATGGTTTTATTTCCATAAGGACGCAGTAAAGTTGAACCAAAGGAGTGCTTATTTAGTAAACCAAAAAGATTTCCCCTTTTATTCAATAATTAAGCTATAATAATCAAGGCACATTATGTGACATTAAGTGAAAAGTTCACTAGCTCATGTCATTAAACCTTATACGATTATTAATTTCCCAGAGGACGCCTTGCACTCCTGAGGTCATCAACAGTATCTCAAATTACAGGAACAGTAAACAATTGGGCTTCCTTTTTAAATATAGACATTTATTTCCCATTCTGCATGTGCCACAAGGAAATGCTTATTTGTAGAGCAAAGATGATAATCAACTGGAACAATTCAGTTTCAGTTAACATCATGTTATTGTAGTATGTATTGATATGTCTAGTACAATTGCCTTCTAAAGTCTAACTAGAATTATTCAGGTGCAATAACAGCTCTGTTAATGTGGCACTTTTTCTCTTGTTGGGGATGTGGGAGACTCCTACCACCCAACAGAATATCCTCATCAAATTGCATCCTCATTTCTTTTTTTTCAGGAATCTTTCTTCTCTGAAACAAGTCTCTCCTAAAAAAAAAAAATCTGCCCTCCTACTTTACTATAGATTCCACATATTCTGAGCTCTTTCTCCAAAATATCCAATTTTGAAATATGATGGATTTATTTGTGTAAGAATAAATGAGTCCAGTAGTAAAATGTATAGAGTAATTGTAATGATGTGAATGTATACCAGCTAGGATCATATAGTACAAAAAGCCATTGTTTGTTTTATCCAGAAATTGTTGAACAAGCCATAAAGTCCCCATTAATAGATAATGGGAAATCATGAATTATGGTTTACTAATCATAATGGCCTCATACTAAACCTCATACTAAAAATAAACTCAAACAAGCTATGTTTACATCTATACATCTCTGTTACTAATGGTTATCAACTGAACTGTATTAAAAATGAAATAAAAATTATCTTAAAAAAAAAAACTACATCTGAACAGAATGGTTCCTAAGCAATAGTCCAGGGATCACTGTGGTCCATGAGAGTACTGCAGACAATCTCTTGTATATGTTTCTATATAAATGGCCAATATCTTGGAGACTGGGAAACCTTACAAGATTATAGATGGCACTGCTAAAATCTCATAACATCTGAACACTTCAAAAATTATTTTTGAGGTTTGAAAAATGTTATATAACTTCCTGTAGATGCATACTGTGGTGCCAACAGGACTCATATTGCCAACTCCTGGTTTATATGGTGGCTTTCAAAAATTTTCAGTGACGATGTAGTGGTGCACATAAAGTAAATGTTCAAAAACACCTGGCTTTCTACAATAAATTTTGCAACAAGCCATTTAGAATCACATGAGTGAAGCAGTATAGAAGCATTCATTATAAATAAATAAAGACAAATATGTGAAGTCACAATGGACTCCATTGTGAAAGCATCTTATTCTGGAAATGTTTTCCCAGCTTCTCTTCTCTCACTGGTGGCTGTGAAAATAAGGTGATCTGGACTGTTACAAATCAGTGAAGCTTCCAGATCTTAGGTTGCCAGGTATACTGGCTGGAAATTACCCTCAATAATCATTCCAGCAAAGATTTCTAGACAACTGAGGCATTAAGAGACATGAGAAATGGTAAGTCATTCTGTCTCAGAACTGAACTCTAAAGTTCAGGGTAGAGCTATATTTTTAGACCAAGAAGTTTAGAAAGGGGCGCTGAGAAACCTTCCTTGCAGTTCCTCAGAACTAGACTCCTTTGGGAGCATTGCTAAGCCCATATCAAGGAATTATGAAAGAACTGTCCTTAAATGAAAGGGTCTGTGGCATGTCCTTATGAGGTCCTAGCAACCTCTGCTCCACTTGGCACAGCTCACTCCTTCCAATGCATGATTAGCTTGTTCTTGTTTGCAGGATGAGTAAATTTAAAAGAAATTGCCCTGAAGGGCTGTGGACATTTTGGGGCGGGGGGAGGTTATTTTGTGGTATTTACTATAAGGGATGGCTTTTATTTGACCAACTGGCTTCCTTTTATCATCCTTGAGTAAATAGCACAGGCAACTAGCCTTTTGAATAACTGATGAGAATTGTGGTGGAGTCATCTACCTACCCATATTATCAGCTGACTTTGCAAGGATGGAAGAAAGAAGCACTCTTTGAGCCCTCTAGATTGGTGTCTCTCAACCTTGGCAGTTTTAAGATATGTGGACTTCAACTCCCAGAATTCCCCAGCCAGCATGCTGGCTGGGGAATTCTGGGTGTTGAGGTCTACACATCTTAAAGTTGCCAAGGTTGAGAAACACTGCTCTAGATCATTAATTACTGATCAAAGAGGGGCCTGAAGGTGAACAGATAATTATAAGCCTAGTTAGGTTCATGAGTTGGGAAGTGTTAATAATCAGGTTGGAATTGTTTGATGCAGATCCCACATATAGTACTCCTAGTGGGGGATGTGGGGTAAAATAGCCATTTATTCCGGAAAAGTTTATCAGCAACAAGTATTCTACATATTGGAGGGGGTAAAAAAAATGACAGATGGGTGTGCCAATTAGCCTAACTTGCAAGTTTAAAAGGATGGTGTTCTTTGTCTCAATTCAGATCTGCAAATTTAATTACAAGTAGCAAATTCCAGTAGTGTATCAAATCATATTTGTACTAAAAGTACCATCAAGTATAGCTCATTTTCACAATCACAAATGCAATTAGCATAACAGTTCTGAAATACGGTTATGACTGCCTGCAGCAGCCTTTAAAATACAAATATATTTCTGCCTTTAATCCTGGAAAGAAATTTTGGCTTTTAATTTCCATAGAAATTAGATTCTCATCCAGGTGGCAGTCTCGCCTTTCAATTTCTAGTGAGACAGGTTTGAAAGAGGATGAGGTCTCTCTTCCACTTAGCAAACATTTAAACCAAATGCCAAATAGATCCCTCTCCCTCACTCTTTCTTTGGCTATACTGTAAATCCATTATAGAGGATTGCCCATCTGTTTTTGTTTTTAAGGATTTTGCTGATTTGATCTGCCAAAACTGTAGATTTAGGGAATTGTTTCTTTCTACATTTCTAAGTACAACTTTTCAAAATCTATCAGTGGCATCAGCTACAACCAAGACTTTTCAATTTTGTCCTTTTAAAGTCATGGCAGCAGCACCAGTCCTTATATTCTGCCCTACCTTCTTTTTACACATCTTCAGACTAAAAATTCAGAACAGTTCAGTCCTAGACTTCGTAATGCCATATGTATGATGCTAGATTAGAATTTCATTTCTATCGAGATATGGTTAGCTACTGCGTCCAGAAATCAAGTACGTTTGTTTTTTCAAGGGTCACAAAGCATCACTATGCAGAGCATTACTTACTATCAGTCAGCATTGTAGCATATCTGTGCTGCTGTAGTTTGCTAGAGTGGGTTAGTGGTTTCCAAAGGATCATGAGAATGGGGTGCATGATTTGGAGAAGAAATGGTGCGAGCAGCTTGGAGAACAGCGCAAGCAGCCTCAGGAAGAAGACCTGGTGTGGCCAGCAGCTGCCTCGCATACAGTAGGGTCAGCTCATCGGCAGCAGGAGGAAAACTGCAAAGGTCAGCTGTCAGGGACAATGGTGCTTTGCGCAATGGTGCTGGGTGGTGGCCGCAGTGTGGGGCTTGAGGCAGCATTTCTCAGTGGCAGTGGTGGCGCTGGGGCTGAAGTAGAGGCCTGGGGGCGGTGGCAGCTGGCTGAGACTACTGAAGGCCCCAAACCCTTTTTGCATCCACACCACACTGCTGGCTCCTATATAATTTGTAAACAACTATAATTCCAAATTCCATCCCCCATCCCCACATTTGCTTTATTTTTTTCTAAGTGGAGAATGTTGTATTTATCTCTGGGAAATTGCACTCTGTCAGTTTCTCTACCCTAACAATATCATTCTGAGTTTTATTTATGCCTTTCTAGGGTATGGCAATCCCATTTTTTTTTTTTTTTACATTTATAGAGCTGATAAACATTCTCTCCACTAGACATGAAACAGAAAAAATAACAAAAATGTTAGCCTTGGCAACAATAAGATAAATTCAAAAATTCATTTAAAAGCAGACTAAGAATGAGATAGAAGAAATGAAGCTTTTTAAACAGATGAACCGAACTTCCAGGAAATTGGAAGACCATATAATTATTCCCTCTCTTTTCACCCTGTGTACCACCAATAATATGAGAAAACAATTCATTACCAGTGGAAGCTTTCCATGTAATAGAAGAGCATAAGACCTGAAGCAGGCACAGATGTATCACTTGTCCCTGTTTCTGGATTTCCCTGTAACATGTACTGTATGCCCACCTATGGAGAATTAATATCTTAAGTAGACCTGAAGAAACAGTGCAACCCCTGTGCATATAAATACAAATTCCTTGTTTTGACAGATCTATAATTATGTGGGGCATAAATTACTTTTGGTAATTGCCTAGTTTATCATTTTATTCATTGAAAATTAGTCATTTAACAAAATGAGAAAAAAAACCCAGTAGCATCTGTATATGCATCTAATACTGAGCTGTTCACTAGGGAATCAGGTTGTGAGAGACAGACTTCAACTTTCAATCCAAAGCTTGTTTACTTGTTTTTTCTTGCCCCTTGGTTGGAATTCTACTAGTAGGAAGAATCTGGGGAACACTGAGGAACTAGCATTCAGTTTCCTAAATGAAACAAATCACCTCTAAGTGACCCCTATCATTTGCTTTTCAGCAGTTTAAGGGGATGTTCTCCAAGTCCCAGTGATGTCTTAATGGTCTCTGTTCCTGTCCTAGCTGCTGGAACATGTAGGAGCTCTAGGATGAAAGAGAAATTAGTTACTTATAGCCCAGCTTTTTGCACCCTACCTATAGGTTATTTACTTAATTGTTAAACTGTTGAGTGGATGTTAAGCTCCAAGCAATGTTAATTAAGCCTTCTGCATTGCCCTCTGCTCTTATTAATGAATTGTTTAGATACTTCTCTTACCAAGGTAGTTTATTTAATTTCTTTGGGGAGAAGATGCAGCCAGGACACAGGGTCTCAGTATCAACATTGCTTTCAAATGTATGGTGGCTCATGACTAATCATATCAGTGAGTCAGAAATACACCAGTGGATCTGCCTGGGCCCTTTCACAGTAAAGTCACTTCCTGGTTGCAGGACAGTTCAAACCAGCCTCAAACAAAACCAAAACTTCTTCAGCCTAGCACTTTGTGTTTAACTGATTTGTCCAGCCTTTTCCAACCAGGCATTTTCCAAATATGCTGGATTACAGCTTCAGTCTCCCCCACTCAGTGATCTGCCAGAGGAATGAAGGGAGTTGTAGTCATACACAACAGAGAGGCACCATGTTGGATAATGCTGGACAAGGTAGTACTAGTACAATGCACATTTCATGGCTGTATTGTGGAGTATTCAAAATATCTGTTCATCATCATTAACTGATTTAAAGAAGTGGAAACTGCCAGCTCTTGACTTCAGTATTCCGCATTAATCTGGTGCCTGATTTTCCTTGGATGCTAAGTACTGGAATCCCTTTTCTGAATCACATGAAAAATGAGACACTACATTACTCCTTATGCCAAAATATCTGATCCCAATCCCAATCCCAGTCCCAATCCCCCCCTTCTCTCTCTCTCTCTCTCTCTCTCTCTCTCACTCACACACACACACACACACACACAGACACCATATTCAAAGAATCCAGAGTCCAAAGATACCGTTCTCAATGGAAAACAAAGACAATGAGTTGAATCTACATCCAAGAAATGTAGCATCTGTCTTCATGGATCTTCCATTGAGAGAAGAACTTCACTGATTTTTTTAAAGCATTCCCCAAAGCATTAGGAAGAGAGAAAGCCTTGCCTCTGAATGAAATCCATGCAAATACCTCTTTGACAGTCTTCGGAATAAGCCATCATACCTTGCCTATATCTTACTTTTTGTTATAGATCTTTTCCTGTTTTCCTATATGATCTCTAAGATCCAGTTTTTGTATTTGAGGGTGAACAGCTGCTTATCTTCCTAGCAGATCTCAATACACATTTCTTTTCCCTCCACTCTTAAACTGAAGGACTATGAGGAAAAACATAACCAACACAGATAAATAAAACTCTGGTGGGAGGGAGTCTGTTCATGTAACAATTTAAAAATGTTCCCAAAGGGAAGATTCTGAAAAGGTACAATAGTCCTTTAGAAGGATGTATAGTTCCATTGTTTTAAAAATATAAGTTGGAATCAAGAGAATCAGTAACTAGCGTTGGAGCCTCCATCCAATTCATAGGCTACTTTACACTGTTCCTGAAAAGATAAGGAGCGCTGTTACAGCGTTTCTTAAGAGTTACGGCACTTAGAAAGAGGGTTCTTACTTTGTTATTCAATTGAAATATATGATTATGGCTTTACAAAGTGACTCATGACACACAAATGCACTTGGCTCTGTTTATGTTAAGCTGCTTTTGTAGTGGGTATTTCTTAAAGTTATTTAGACTATAATTTGCAGCCTAGTCATTTGCTTGATTTAATATAAGAATTGGCAACTTGGATTTGCACTGCAGTTCTGAAAATTTCTTGCCTTCCAATTGGCTGAGGGTAGCTTAAATTTAAAAGCTAACATGTTTAAATTAGGGACAATTTACCTACTTGCCTCCCAGGTTTAATGGAAGTATTCACAAGTAAACAAGTTGGAATTTAAACTCCCCCCCCCCCATTATAATTACAACTATTCTGACAAACAACAGCAATAACATAAGCTGCAGTAAGTTAAACAAGGGAGATAAAATTAATAGCAGGGACAACTTGTTAACATTTACATTTAAAAGACAGAACTTCATTAAAATTGTGGTCACTTGGAAATACACACACAGACCCATTCCTATTCTTTTATATATAGGTACCAAATGTAAAGAAAGCAAAAAACAAACGAGTTATACTATTTTGTAAAACGGCACAAATATTTGAACATGAAGACTGACAGTCATAACATCTTACTAACCAATAAGAAGTCATGTTGAAACAAAGCATTTATGACATTATATGGAGGAAAGTTTACTTTTCAGTAATGAATCAAGAAAGAAATTGACAAATCATATCAGAAACCTGTATAGTCTTGGAAAATACTCTGAGCTGACACTCCCAAAATAGCTAATCTTGCAAAGGAACAATTCAGTTCCTTCCCTATTTCATCAAAACAGTGTCATTGTCCATTTCTGATAAGCTGGATGAAAAATAATTTATGAGCAAGAAAAGGAAACCTGATATACATGGTTAGGCTTGTCCCCCTCATACTGGACATCTGAACCTCCTTGTCCCACTCTGGTGCAAATGAGTGGGCCTTCAGCCCCTCTTGTTACCTTATGGTAGTTAGAGAAGAACACCTGTCGATAGCCCAGTTCAAAAGTGAAAAGTAGAAATAGATTCAGCTGCATCATGAGGTCATAGAAGATGTAACAGAATTATGTTATTGAACTAAGCCTTATTTATTATATAGATACTGGAGATCAGGATGGCCCTGACCCTGCTGGCTTTTCATAAGTTCTTAAAGACCTAGCTCTGGGCCTGGGGCTCTGAGTGTGTGCAGGGACCTGCTTCTTGGTTATTTTAGGGATTATGATGTGTGACTTATTCTCAGCTGCCATATATTTTCATTCTTGTATTCTTGTAATTGTTTTTATTTTCTTTTTAATTGTGTTTGCTGCCCAGAGTTACCTGTTGAGATGGGCAGCCATACAAATTGAATAAATAAATATAGCTATTGTTCCTCCCTTCCCCCTAGACCTCCAGATACATTCAGTATCCCATCCAGATACTGATTAGATCTAAACCAGTTTAACATTAGCAGAGTTGTTGCATCCTATGCCTTCAGACCATGGTTGAGGCATTTTAATAAAAGAAGGAAGAAGACTGGCGTAAGTGCTGTGATCGCTATTGATCTGAATATTTATATTTTTTGGCTCCCAAAAGTAATACTTGAAACATCTTATCTAGTGAATATAACCAAAAAAGGCATGCTATAATAAATCTATTAATATTTAAAGGATTGCAAGACTTATAAACTGTCCCTCTAGAAACAGATGTGTTTGATTTTGTGTTAGAATGTTAAAAATAAATAAATTACCAATGTCTCCTATAGAAGCAAATGTATCCAAACAGACTGTGTTGCAGAATAATAGCATTTATCTCTGATTAAAAACTCACACAAAAGAAAATCATTTGTTTGTGAAAGAAACAACATTTTGGAAGGCCCCTTGCAGAAGAAAAGAGAGTTCCAATGCTATAAAAGACTGTATCAAGGAGATATGAATATAAGTTGACCAAATATTTAAAAAGGTGGGATAAAATCTAATAACAATAATACGGTTGTGCCGTTATTATACAATACTTTATTTGATGTATATTATTATTACTGCCTTTACGTGTTTTGATACCATTACTGCTATATCTCCTGATGAATTTGAATTCACAGAGGAGGAAGATACATTATTACTAGTAGCAATAATAGTAATTGGGCTTTATACAGTTTCACTTTTCCCTGCAGGCTCAGCAGTAGTAGTTAATTAACTAGACCCAATTCCTGAACTCTGCTACTAACATCAATAACGCTAGTGAACAAACTCAGACATTCTCCATTCCAATCTCTGGCTGAATCATCTCCTGGGAATGTTCTGCCCAGCAATTATACTAATTTCAACAACCATTGAGATTTTGTGGTCTGCAATGGAAGGAAAAAAACACACACACACACAAACACCCAACCTTGTCAGATATTTGAAGAAATATTCATATTATTTTTTCATGAAACTAAAATAGGGATACATGACTGATGTGCAGAATCAGTATGTCAGAGTAAACTGGCTAAGATACTGTTTGTGCCAAATGGAGGTATTTTTACAGGTTAATAAATTCTAGTCTGGAATATGACCCACTAATAATTTACAGGAAGTTGAAAAGATGTTGTTTTTCAGTTTTCACATGGGAAGGGATCGTTTAGAGATGTCAAAATTCCATCCATTGTGAAAAACTCTTATTTCATATAAGTTAAAAAATCTGCCTTTTCTCCAGTGGGTTAACTATTTAGCTGGAATTAAATGGGGGGCTGGGGAGAGAGGGGGAGGAGAGAGAGAGAGAGAAATATAGTTATATAATTACATTGCAGCCACAAAACTGATAGAACATCCGTGTTTTAATCTACTCCTTAATACTAGTTCCAAGTCTATAAAGTACAGTAAGTGTGAGAGATGGAGATGGAGAAATTAAATCTCTTTTTCAAGCCTTTTTGCCACTCCTTTCCCCAGGTTCTCCCATCTCAACTCTCCATGGAAAATAGAACTGATAATTGTCTAGTGCAGGACAGACAATCTTTTCAGACTGAGAACCTCACTTGGCTTTTGACTGGTATGTCAATGTCTGCATATCAAAAAGTAGCTGGTAGGACCAAGCCCAAACCATTTAACTTGCATTTGATTTTAATTAAATTCCTCTTTTGTTCCATTATAATTTACAACTACATCCTAACTTTTGGAGGTCTCTGAGAGCTGCACCCAGGACTTTCTGGGATTCCGAGTTGTTTCCATCTATTTGATGGTATCTCTGTCTGAATTCCATACACCAACTGTTATTAAAGAGTGACCGAACTCTATCAGTTCATGTGTTTATCCTTTGATTCAGTTTCTTAATCATGCAGATGGTCATACATAATGCTGAGACAAGCATGAGAACAAGGAGAAATACCTATTATGCAGACAGATGGCTGAGTCCAAGCCAGTAATAGTAGCTTCTAGGGAAGACTAGGACTGATATGATTTATTGCCTTGACAATTAACTATCAGTTCTTCCTTAATATCTTAGTTCTTTCTCCTCTTGGTTAACTTCATTGTCTCATGCTAATTCTGTGCATGCAGTGGAGTCTCCAGAATCTAAACATTAGGCAGTCTTTGGCAGTTCAAGTCATTATGAATGGCTTTTTCAAGCTATAAAAGTGATAATGCATTAATGCAGATGCCCTCAATGGGAATGGTTTGATTAGAATTCTTACAATAGACACGAAGTTTCAACATCAGTGTGCTTCTTATGAATGCCTGTTGACTGATTATTGTGTGTTCAGCAGTGAATTATCTTCATCAGTGGTTTTAAGACTTCTGGCTGTGGTAAACAGGTGCATTCCTTTATAGTTGAAAGATGTTCCTTTTTTAGCTGGCTCAGAGCTTCAGCTGAACACACTCATTTGGACTGAAACCATTTGGTGGGTGGGTGGGTGGGAAATGGCCTAGAAAATGTAATCAACTCTATGTAACAGCCTTCTTTATTTTATTAATATGTCAATACCAAAAGTCCCCTTTGACTTAAGGCTATTATCATTTATAACGCTGTATGTCAGATATCAGAAGAAAGAGCAAGGGCATTTGTCACTCATTCCAATGAACCTTGATGGTACAGAGACTTTTTAGATATATAAAAAAGTCTATTGCCCTTGAGCAAACCTCACAGTCTTGGTGAAGTCTTGGGTGACATCTTCCTTGGCTGCTGTATATTTTAATTTTTGTATTTATGATAAAAATTTGTTTTTTAATTTATTTTAAGATTGTTCACCACCCAGAGTCACTTGCTGAGATGGGTGGCCATAAACATTGAATGAGTGAATGAATGAATGAATGAATCCATCCTGTAAAATAGTAAATGGTTAAAAATCAAGGCCAAAGAGCAAGGATGATTTTATAAAGAAGCAGTGAGATTCTGAAAGTATTTGTATGTCTTAGAATCAAAAGAGTTAAGTGACCAAATTTTGATCACATGACTGCAGGGGCACTGCAATGGCCATAACTTCAAAGACTGGCCATAACTACCATTTGTTCAGCACCATTATAACTTCAAATGGTCACTGAATGAATGGTCATTAAGCAAGGACTACCTTTAATTGTAACATCTATTTCTCTAATTACATTCTTTGCAAATGTATTTTTTTAATACACATTATGTAGTATATTTCTCTCATCTTCATTTTTTGCAGCAATCATTATCTTATATGTATTTTTTTCTTATCCATAGTCTGTTTCATTTAATAATTCCACTGGCCATCCTTTTTTGTTCTTCCTATTAGAATAACTTCATGGCATTCTGAAATATAATTCTTTGCACTGGCTCAATTTCCATGTCCTCTTTTCTTATATCTGCTTTCCATTAATTCTGTTGAATGATGAATGTATGTGCTGATACTGTTTCATACAGGAATTATAGTTTCTTTTCCTGTAATCATTCTATTTTTATTTGCATTTCTTTCACCTCTTTCTGTTTCTTTCATCTTCCTTCTCGTTCATTCTTGGAACTCAGGATATCCAGTAACTTTTTCTAAAGTATCTCATCTTCTTCCCATCTATTCATTCATGCCACCCAACACACATCCCCTTCCCCCCACCACACACACATATACTTGCCCCAGATAACATCCATTCAGCATGTTGCACATAATTCATCTCTGATTCTTCCATTATCATAATTCATTGGAACATACATGCAGTTATCATGAACATATAGAGTCCTACTTTCATATGCATCCATAGCAATATAGATGATACCAATTCATATACATTGACATACATTTAGTTGTTTCATTAGGATTAAAACTACACTGACACTTACTTGCAATTGCTACCTTTTTTTTTTTTACTTCCCAGTTTACTTTATAACCCTAATTTTTCCTGATGGATTCCCATACAAATATCAAGCAGGCCTAACCTTGCTTAGCTTTTTAAGATCAGCCAAGGCAGATTATGCAATGCCACCTACTTCAGCAGACTGTTATGAAAAGGATTAAAGGGATTACAGTTCCTTTATATACATGTTTTGATATTTTTTCCTATAATTTGGATTATCTATCTCGAAAATGTTATTACAGAGATGGACAAAGTGCTGATGAGGAGTGTTAAAATGATTTCTCTAGGAGTTAGGTAAAGAATACCTGGGTTTTTAAAAAGATAATTCAGATTAGAGGCAATGGGATTATGATTGCTGTTGAGCAATATTCAGATTATGTCTGTGCAGAAGGGATTTTTTTCTGCTGAAAGTCCTGACTCTTCCCCCATTGTAGCTTACTCTGTTTGTAGCCTTCTGAAATGGTAGTTCCGAGGGCATAAGAAAAGGCCATCCCTGTGCTTCTCCTGCCATAAATTGAGTACTAGTTGATAAAATTATAAAGAAAGTGAAGATATAACATTCCTCCTTGTCATGCTACTAGAATCTAGTGTCATCTATTGATTGGTAATAAAGACAGGAGAGGTCAGAACAATGTGATTTTATTGAGGCATTTGCTGTTACTGGATGGAAATGGTAAGAGATTAATATAAAATGTGCTGATATATGACAACATTATATAATTTATATTACTGATTACATAATTTTATAGTATTAACCAAACATCACATTAGTTGTAAAATATAACATTAACCAAATATCACTTATATCACTAATTATATTGATTGTAGCTATATCAAAATATCTCGATTAGCCTGTATTAGTGTGAGTCACGCCTGTGTGAAGTACTGTAATTGTTGTATCATAGCTCACATTTCCTTTCTGGGACTTAACCTGGTATTCAAGACTCTCCTGCCTACCTCTTTACCATCACAATCACTCTACAAAGGTGATGCTGAGAGGCACTGAAGAGGCAAAGGTTGTCCAGGAACCATAATGGTTGAATTGGGATTTGGACTTAAAACTCCTCCCGGCTAATTCAACAGTCTTACCACTATACACACTGGCTCCCTCAGGACATATAATGTTATATTTTGCCCACCATAATGGGCTGCTTAAAATTTCCCAATGTCTCTGTTTTTCTAATCCTAAGTGGAAAATGAAAAGAATTAGGCTACACTGAATGCAGTGGGTCTTACCTCAGAGTGGGCACATATACAACTGCATGATTAGTGAGTCTTGGAATGGTCGTCAGTGCTTTGTGAATGAATGGCTACAAGTTGTGTGATGAAAGCAGCACCAGGTGGTGCTTCAAGATGTCATCAAATAAAAGTAAAAAAACCCAGAACCTATAGTATGGCATCAAATAAAAGTAAAAACAGAAAGGAAAACCAGCCCCTGAGTTATTTTTATCGAGTTCTGGTCAATGCAATTTCTCCCTAAATCTGTTTGTTACCCAAAGTAGATGGAATCAAGCCAAAATAATTGTTCAAATGTCAATTCTTCTCTGTAATCACAACTCTTCTTGGTTTGCACAGATGTTACATTGCATATAATTAAAGCTGAACTCAAAATAGGCAGGGTGAAATAGCACAGGAACAGATTGCATTGTAATCTTGTAGGTGATGTCTAGGTAAGAAATCCAAAGTAAAGGATTTATATCAATAATATAAAGCGGTGACTGTAATGTTTAAACGATCAAGCCTTCAGCTGTCTATCCTGAGAAGCTGGAACTTGTTGTGGAGTTTGCAGGAAGCAAACAAGGGAAAGAATAGTATTTGGTATCCAAGGTCTTTGAGGGCAAGAATTCTGATTTCCAAGATGGCCTGGCTCAAATACTACCAAACTTGGTTGACCTGGTGGTTCCTACTAGTTGGATTCAGATTTAGTGCTGTGGTTGTTGGCACTAATGACTGAACCAATCTTTCTTCCTCTTAAGTTAATTTTCAGATTAGTTTTCAACATTTTTTAATTTTAATTTTTTCATTAAAGATTTCAAATACAATAGTAAAAGGCAATACAAATTGAACTCAGAAAAAGAAATAGAGAGAAAGAACAAAGAAAAAGAAAATTGAAAAAAGAAGTAGAATTAAGAAAAAGAGAAGAAATATGTAAAGAAGCAACTTCCAGTCTTCATCACAACAGTAAAAACAAATTTCATAACTCATCACCCCCTTAAAGTTACAAACAAATATTTCTTCTTCTCATAATCCATCCCTTCTATATGCAAAACCAATAATCACCAACTTTTCAGTCCTGGTGTCAGCAAAAAGTCCATAAAGGTTTTCCAGAGCTTTATAAAAACATGTCTTGTTTTAACCTTGATCAAACAAACCATTCCTTTCTTTTATTTCTAACAATCTTCATCTTTAAATCATTCAGATGTTATCTTTTTCCCATGGCAAAGACTTCTTCAAGGCTTTAACAGACTTCTTTTGTAAATCCAGTAGAAAGTCATTATCCAGGTCATTGTCTTTGTTTCTCTTTTGTATTTCCCCTTTAATTTTCAAAGCCTTAACCAACTTCTTTTGTGTATCCAGTAAAAAGTCCTTATCAGGGTCGTTTTTTTGGCTCTTCTCTATCTTGTAATCCACACTTTTTCCTGTCATTTGATTTTCCAATGTGAATGCCTTGTCTATTTTGTAATCTACACTTTTTTATCAAGTATTTCTGATTTCACTATTTCTACATCAAGCAAAATTTGTTTCACATCTATCATTCCTTCATTAACATCTTTTAGACATAGTCGATCCATAGAAGCAGACATCATTATTGATATATAAGGTCTCTTGTCTCTGTTATGACTTGCAGTAGTCAAAATAATTCTGGTTCTCACAAAAAGCTGTTTATTTTATATAGTTAATTCCAAACTCTTATAGTAAAAGTTTCAATATTCCAAATTTGTCTGGACCCTTAATTTGTTTATAACTTTCTAATTCAAAATCTTGTTTAGCTTTTTGCCATTTATTTCAGGTTCAAGTTCTTAAACTTGTAGTTAATTTTTCTTTTGTTCAGGAATAAAGATACACTCACCAGGTGCCTTTTCAGAGTTGTCATTCTGAAGACCTCTAATAGCCTTAATATATTTAAATAAGCAATTTCCAAAAGTGATTAGAAGTGAGATTAGCGAATTTAGTATCCTTTAAAAGGCACCGGCTGCGGTTGTAAGCAAGATGGCTAATCCCTTCATCTCCCGGCACTGAGACCCACTGGAGATTGCTGTCCTGTGGTCTCCTTGTGAGGAGCAGCTGTCCAGAGTACATGTGGGTGATCTCCCATCCTCTCCTTATCTGTAGAAGTTCCAAGGAACCAGTCTGTTCACCAGGTTTTAGGTCTTTATGTGGTCATTGCCTCCACTCTCTACGGAGATGTGTTTAGCTCACCATGCCTCTACAGGAAGTCCTGAGATGTTATAACTTTTAATAATGGTTTTCAGGGCAATACTAGATCTCTTCCAATTTTAGTTTCTGGGCTTTAAGGCTGTCTCTTCAAAAGCAAAAAATTTCTTAAAGGAAATTTAGATATTGTGAATGTCCATGTTTTAATTTTTTTTTTTTTTGTATGGTCTCTGTATTATTTGATTTTCCACTGGTTAATTTGTTCATGTTGTATGCCACCTAGAGTCAGGATGAAATCAGAGAGCCTGTAAATTTAATAAACAAACAATTTGGGGTGGGGTGGGGCTTGTTTTCTCTTTCTGCTATATACCATTTTTCCCTAGTTAGGTCAACTTTCTCCTTCCTCAAGTGACCTCTAGGAATCAGGGATCATGTATGTGATAATGTCATAATTGGGCAAACCTAGCAGTTTATGGCTGTCAGTGGAAGCAAACCAACAGCAGAGTGAGGACAATATTTTCTGGATTACTTGCATAAGTTATCCTAGTCAATCAAGAATCATACTAGAAATAATAATGTTGTGATGCTTTGAACTAATATCACTGAAAGCAAATAGCCTATTCAAAATAAAAGTTGTTTTCAAGCAGAGAAATTTGTGGAGTATGGCAATAAAAATGTAAGACAAAGTCTGGTTCAAAGCCCTGACCAGCCATTGACCTCACTGAGTAAGCTTATGTTAATCAGAATCTCTTAGCCTAACCTACCTAACAGGTTTGGTATAAAGATAAAAACAGAAGGAAATGTGCAGACCATCATGAATTCTTTGGAGAAAGGCTGTTTAGAACAGTAATAAATAAAAAACAGAAATGCATAAGAGATGCATTTCATCTTCATTTAAGGTAATTGCCAAAAAATGCAGAACTACTGGTACAATGTTCATGAAACTCTCCTCCCCACTTAGCTCAGCTCAACTGTTAACTCATACACTATTCAGAAATCACTTATTCTAGATTAGTCTTATTAAAAATATATAAATCACAGTAGTAAGAGTTCAGTTAATTATATAAATAAATTTATCTGGAATCTCTTTCTCTCTCAATCTCTCACATCAAGTATGTGGGAATAACCTTGAGAGACTGGGCCCAGAGGCAGTGCTTAGGGAATGGCCAGATAAGAGACAGCATAGCCTGCAGCTGGATAGTGGGCGGGACAAGAGGCTCAGAAGAGACCCTAATTTCTCAGGGTATAAAGGAGATGAAAGGAGAATTGTACTTTCAGACTTGGAGGATTCTGTTAATGTAGCCTTACAATAAAGTAGATTTAGCTCATCTGCTCGTGTTTTCTGTCTGGTCTACTTGGTAAGGCTGACACATCATCCTTAAGTCAAACCATCTGAAATCAGAGATGAGAAATTCCTGACCAGCAGATCTAATCCAACCTAACCAGGCTGGCTAATCTAGCCCACAGGTCTTCCTTCCAAAACTCATCCCTGCTATTATTCTGCATTTCCTATATTTTGTCCTTGCTCTCTGATAAAGAATGGCAGAGCATGGGTGAGGCAGAGGTACACTAATGGAATTCATCTTTCTATTTTTACTATACTCATACAAATCTGCCATGTCCCAGTTTGAATTAAAGATTTTAAGACCAGATTTGATTTGAGATTTGATGAAAGATTTGACATGGAGTAGGAAAAAGTCTGCAGATGCTTTATTTTTGCCAGAATGGAGTGAAAAGAACAGGGATGGCTTAAAAATATCCTTTAAGGGATATTAATTTTGCAAAATTTCAGCAAGAGAGCTTGAAGGATTTTACTGCAATCACGTTTTGAAACGTTCCGTAAGATTTCTTTTTAGGCAAAGATAAATAGGAGTGAGGATAAAACCATTCTTCATACTGTTCAGCAAAGAAGGTGTGGAAAAATTGTGCACAATTCTTGTCCTTTCAAGAATTGCTTAAAAAGTAAGCTCTAATTTAAGACTGAAGTGTTGACCATCTTCTGACAAGTTGCTTTTTGGTGCTTGTGGGCTTGTTGGAATGTATGTCTTATTTGCAAAGATAGCTTCTTCTGGCTGTGCATTTTTTAAAGATCTGAGAAGTATGTGTACTATCATTATTGCATATATAATAAATTGTGATACAAAAAGTCAGCAAACACACTATCTCAGACCCATTCACATAATGAAGAAAATTCACTCAGTAAAAGAAAAGACAGAGTAGCAGGATGTACCAGAAAGAAAACAGAGGTGGCAGCACATGGCTGACCACAAAAAGGTAAGCATGCCCATAAATGGTTAGAATTTGGATGCAAAGTCACCATGAAATCAGAGGACTATAGGAATATTTAAAAAAAAAAAATCCCACTAGTAGGCAAAGACAAACTATTTGATGTTGCTGCCAAGAAAATATCAGGAGCTGTGCATGTAGTCACTAGGACTTGAGAGAGACTTTCCTTTTAGCATTTTATCTGGGGAGTGGGTAGAATTTAAAGGGGAAGGACACTTTAGTGTAGTTGTTAAGCTGCTGAACTAGAAACCAGGAGACTATGAGTTCTAGTCCTCTCTTAGGTATGAAAGCTGGCTAAGTGAATTTGAGCCAGTCACTCTCTCTCAACCCAACCTTAATCAAATCCAATCAATCAGTGGAGAATGAAAGTGTGACTGCAAGAGCTGAACAACTGCAGACAGATTGGATGCATAGATTAAACAGACTATATGTCAGATAAATAGGTTGAAAGTAAAGAGAAAGACAAAGTAATTTGGGAAAAGGTAGAGGATCGCAGAAGAAAGAGCAAACCAGATTTAAAAAGACTATCAAAATATGCCCAAATCTTTCACCTTACACTTCAGGCAGACTTGCCTAAATAATTTCTAACAGGAAAGGGAGACAGGCATTTCAGAGCACTACTTTCTCAAACATTCTGATAAGCAGGAGAGAATGGAGTGATAAAACTAATTATCCAACTACCCATTCAGTTCCACCCACATCACTGTTGTCCATAGATGGAAGAAAAAGTGCTACAATATTTAAGACTTTGCAAACTCAGAAAACTTCCTGAACTTCTAAATCATTTTTTAATCTCTCTGAATGACTCAAAGGCATCTGATTTGATTTTAGACTTTGAATCACCTTGAAGTTTCAGTTTGAACATTTAATTCAAGGGAGCGAACTGACTGAATCTTCTTTGAATTGAATTATCCTTCACAGTTCCGCTCAACCATACTATTTACCTCTATGCATTTCTGGCAGTGAATTTCATAAGCATTAATTTGTTGTCTATTAGCTGTCTAAAGTACAAATAGATTTGAAAAAAGGATGCCTATGCCTGATAAACCAGAATGTTCCAGGTAGAGGAATAGGACTCGGGAATAGCAGTTTGGCACATTATGGGTGTTAAAAAAATTTCTTTTCAAGCCAAAAAAAAAAAAATGTTTGCCAATGGAGTGCCTCATGGCATCAACAATTACATAAATCAAATAATCAATTAGTATCTGCCTTGACATTTTTCTTGATTCAAAAATTGCACACCAGAAAAGCATATACAGGTGCATAAAAAGTTACTTTCTCCTCTCCATAAAAACATGCATTTGGAAACATGATGTAATACTTGAATATATACCATGTGGGCATGGACTGATCACTTGTCACTAAAACACTCAAGGTCAAAGTGGCTGCAAGGTTGAGCAGAAAGCTCTTCTAAGTCCAGCAAATAAAGAGAAACTGGTGAGCTATCTGTGTAGGAGGAGTTACCTGGCTGAGCATTGGAATCCTGAATAATCAGTTGCTGCAGTGACTGAACTGGCAACAAAATGTCTGCAGATGTCACCACCCACAGTGCCCTCAAATGGCAACCATGGGACCATTTCTGACAAGATCACCATCTTTATTGAGATTTTAGGGTCTTATCCACAGTCTGAATGAGAAAAATCAAACTCTCCTGAGATTTTTCAGTAAGAAAGATGAAATCTGAAGAAAGGCAAGGCATTTTTCTGAGAATTCATCCTAATTATTGGTTTTTTTATGCTAGAATTGTAAGGTTGGAGGATTATTTAAATTGCAACATTGATAACACACAAAATCTAGAAGGATCTAAGAAAGTATATAGATTCCCATGAAATTTAGATTCCTTTTGTTAGTTTCAAAGATGTGACATGACAGCTCTAAAATTGGGCTAGATATGAATACTAGAAGGCCTTTTAACAATCCATAGGTTACTACAGTGGCTCCCCTAGATTTGTTAACTATACCTTGTGCATTGTTATGTTAGAGCAGGATAGTTTACTACATTTCTGTTTTTAAACAGAATTTCCAGGAAGTCATACGTTGTTTATCAACTTATCAAGTGGTCAGATGTATACTATTCTAAATTATCATTGGCTCAAATGTATTGTTTGTTGATTGGTTACAGTAGCAACCAGTTTTTTTTTTTTTCACCAAGTTGTACATTTCAGTAGATAAAAGAAGCTGGTTGCCGTTTGCCATTTCACCAAAGGACAAATAAAGGAGTGTTTTGGATGAAGCTTTGATTGAATCACCCCTTCAAAGACGTTCATGAATCAAGGGGGGGGGGGGGGAATCACTTTTAAAGCAATGAATCAAACCAGTGGCTTTGAAGCACTCTCTACTCTTTTGAAGCACTTTGCAGATTCAATGACTATTCTACAGCTTTCCACATATGGAGAATATATAGGCATAGAGAATAAAAAGGATGACCTTGATGGAGAGAGGGAAGATCCTTTACCAAAGCAACAAAAAGGTAAACATTGCTGATGTGCAAATGATGGGGGAGGATTATGAAGACATCTCTCCCTCATACACAATTCACATAAATATAAAAGATGGATGAGGGGAAGAACAATCAGACTTTCAAGATTATCTTACTATAGCCCATCTAAATAAAAGTAGTTTTTAGTCTTCTGTGGAGTCTGCTTCTTGATCTGGTCTGCTGAAAATGGAAATGAGGTGTTACATGGTGCAGTGGGTCCCTGACCTTGACATGAATGATGACTTCTGTGATGAGTTCTATGATCTCATGAAACTATCTGCTTACTAGAATGCTACTTTGCACCTCATTCATTTTCTCTATTCTCAACTTCTTTCTTGGGCTCAGCCATAAGGCTTAGCTTTGCTCTCTCATGTACTAAGGGTAATAATATGTGCCAATGTCAATCCTGCTAACACATCTGAGAAATCGGTTCTCAGCACTCTGATTGTGGGCTCAAGACAGATAAGTCTAGTTTGCAGTCTTGGCCCCAACTTTATTTCTAAATTCTGCATGATTGGAATAGGTAGTAATCTGATAATAAGTGAATAGGGGCAAGGCTAACATACTTTCAGCTGTTGACCTAAGCTGTTTTATTGCTTTAAAAAACATTTATTGCTTTAAACAACATACTGTGAATGCTTTCCTTCTCCATCTATGTCTGCTTCAGTCTCTGTAGCCTGCCTACCTCTGTGGCCTTGTATCTCACAGTGCAGGTTGCTTCTGCTGCCTCTGATAACTCATTTACATACACTACTGCCAGCCAGCCACAACTCTGATACAATCAATTCATACCAATAATGGGGTGACATTTTCCAGGAAGGGCTAAGCTTCCAACCAGCTATACCAATCCGTCCAGCAATCCAGAAACCTTAGTGAACAGATGCAACAAAGCTACACCAGTCCATAAAAGCAAGTCAGCAGCATCGTGTGAAGAAGGATGAGAGGATTCTGGGGCCACTGTGGTGGCTAAGAAAATGTCAAGGAGGGCATTTGAGGGAAACAAGTCAACTTCTTCCTTTCAGTGCAAAGGACTAATGGAAGAGATAGCTAGGAAGATCCTGGACTTAAGGCCATGAAAACTTTGAAATGTATGGAAGTAACCTCAGCCATCTTCTGTAGAGATGACAGAAGATGTTGAGGTCGCTGTCACCTGAAAGGAAGGCTGAATAAGTGTCAACATGGTGCTTTGGGAACATAGTGTTATTTTTGTTTGTACGCGAGGACTGGCTGTTCAATCTCCAACAGAGGAAGCTAGGAAGGTGCAGTGCTAGGGCTGTGGAAGTGTTGGAGGTAATACTTTGTTGACAAAGCTTTGATGGAATCAATCAGCTTGTTGAAGGAGATTCATGAATAGAAGCAGAGACCAGCTTTAGTGTAATAAATTAAGTGGCAGAGAAGCTCTTGATAAATTCAATGGATTTTTTCTTCTGGCATTATTATAGATAAAAAACTAGAAATAACAGTGGTTGATATAAGGCCAGGCCCCTTTTGTTTATATTAGTCCTTCTGGAAATAGGGATCACAGTTAATATACTAGACCAGGCCCCACTGTTTCATCAATATGTTATGTCCAAAGTTCTTAGCCCATTTTATCATACACTCTTTCACTTGTTCTTCTTCCATTTCAAATTTCAACAGAAGTTTTACATTTTAGCAATTACATATTCATCATTTGTACATAGTTCAATTTAAAATTTTGTCTTGTGCTATTCAATTCCAAATATCCTGTTATCTACCTTAAATCTTTCTCTTAACTGTGCATATGAAAACCATTGAAAGCTAAATCCCTCTGCAGTCAATTGATCTCCTGATTTCATCTTACATTCTCCATGCTCTTGTTGTAGCAAATCTCAATAGGTTAACCATCTCTCTTTGCCTGCTGTTTCTTTTCTATAAAATGCTTCTTGTGCTGAAACCCATAAAGGCATTCTTGGGCATGATCTGGGTTTATATCTATTCCATATTCTCAATGTGGCACTTCTAATATAGTGATTTTTAAAAGCTATGTTAACCTTAACTTTATCATACCATAGAAAACCATGCCATCCAAACCTCAGGTCATGCTCTTCTAGTTCAAAAATTCTCTTATTTCTCAGCAGTACCTACTCTTCATCCAAACTAAGCATCAGGCTGCAAAATACAATTTCAAATCAGGCAGTCCCAATCCTCATTCCTTTGCATCTTGGAGGATTTTATATTTATCCCTTGGCTTTTTCCATTGCCATACAAACCTAGATATATCTTTCTGACATTGCTTTAACGGTACATCAATTGTCAAAATAGGTATTGTTTGAAACAAAAACATCATTCTAGGCAATATTCATTTTTTATCACAGAAATTCTCCCCAATAATGACAGTTATAATTCCTCCCATCTTAGCATGTCCTTCTTGATTTCATTCCATGTCTCGTCTTAATTATTCTGAAGTAACATACAATTGATATTACCCAAGTAATTATAGCAATACCCAAGTATTTCACTTTTTTCTCAATCTTAAAACTAGTTTTTTCCATCAATTCATTTTGCTCTTCCAGCCTCATGTTTTTGTTAACATCTTCATTTTTTTCATTATTAATTTTAAATCTAGCTAACACACCAAAATCCTTTAATTTTTCCATTAATATTTCTATTCCTTCCAAAGGATTTTCCAAAATTATCACCAAATGATCTGCAAACACCTGTAATTTATATGTTTCCCTTTTAATCCTCTCTCCAGCAATTCTTCCATCTTGTCTTATGTCTCTATCCAATACTTCCAGAGCTAAGAAGAATAACAGTGGTGACAAGGGGCATCCTTGTCTTGTCCCTTTCTGTATCTCACAAGATTTTGTTAATTCTCCATTTACAATTATCTGTGCCTTTTGTGAACTATAAACAAATTTTACCCATTTAATAAAATTCTCACCCAAGTCCATATTTTCCCTTCTTATTTCATTTCCTTTTTCCTCTTTACAAATCTTTCTTCCATTCTCCCTTCAAATGCAGCCAGATCACTTTTAACAGACTTGACAGCTTCAGATACTTTCTTCCCCATCTCTTCAAACATTTTTTGTAATATCTCTGGAGTAATCCCTTTTTTTGTCAGTTGTTCCAATGACCCTGTCCTGATTTTGCCAAGTTTTGCTGCCTTTTTGGTGGTTGCAATTCTTATTTTTAATCCAAAAGCAAAAGTGAGCAATTACAGAAGTGAAAGTAAAAAGCATGCTTCTCTCTCTCTCTCTCTCTCTCTCTCCCTCCCCCCCCCCCTTAAGGCTTTAGTCCATAGTTCTGGTCACACAGTCACGCAGTCTAATATTACATTTATTTCTTTGTTTTCTAAAATCCATCAATTGTCTTTTCCCTTTAATATTAAACAATCAACATTCCCACAAAGGTATGGTCTGTTCATCTACTTGTTTCCAAGTAATATCAAAAGCAGTTTCATCAAACTATTAATCTTTTAAATTCAAACTGTCCCCTTTGTCATTTATAATTGTCTTAGGTCAAAATCTTATTAAGCTTTTTGCTGTTACTTTTAGGTTCTTAATTCTTTTTTAGATTTTTTATCCTACCTTTATTATTTTTTTTAAATAACTCAAGGTTGTGAACATACCTGATACTCCTTCCTCCTCCTATTTTCCCCACAATAACAACCCTGTGAGGTGAGTTGGACTGAGAGAGGGGGACTGGCCAAAAGTCATCCAGATTTTTTTTTTTTTTTTTGCCTAAGGCAGGACTAGAACTCACAATCTCCTGCTTTCTAGCCTGGTGCCTTAACCACTACACCAAACTGGCTCTCCAAAATTATTATTTTCCTTTTTTCTTTCTTTGATCTGGAATGAAGGCCGACTTATCAAGTGTCCCCCCGCCCCCTGCTTTATTCTGCTGGTCTGAAGATCTCTCTTTAACTGTAAATTGATGGTTTCCCAAAGTGATTAAGAGGATGAGGCTTTGAGCGAATCCAGTATCCTTTAAAGGCTGCACTGTGGGTGCGAGCACACTGGCTTTTCCTCGACTCCTGATTGCTCAACGCATGAGCCAACCACAAGGACCTTCAATTCCTGCAGTCTCCTTATGAGGAGCAGCCATCAGGTCAGCTATTGACCATTGTTGTCCAACAAGTAGTTGTGTATATGTTCGTTTTTGCTCCTCTTAGGCCAGCCAAAGCCTGCTTACTGTGGTGCAATCTTTCAGTTCTGAACACTGGGTTTTTTTTCTCTTGGTGCCTGTAACCTTCCTCCAACTTGCCTCCCTCTCTGTGTGCCAAGTGCTCTGTGTGGCAACTCAGCAGGCCTGTTGATTGCAGTGGTCCAAGCAATGGGTTCATGAGTGACTTCCTGCTCCTCACATGGTGCAAGCCTGAGTCTTCTCCACCTGCACCATTTCCCTACTAATGACCTTCATCCATCACTGAAGAAACACAAAGCCTGCTCCCATTACTGTTACCTCGGCACAACAATGTTTTGATCATTACGAAGATATTTTATGTCATCCCTGGGGACCCTACCCTTGGCCCAACTCTTAGTCTGTACCTTTACTCTCTGTGCCAGACTGGCCATCTTGCCATAGCTGGCAGCAAGCTACAGCCCCAGGAGTTTAGTGCATATTATACTGAGACATGTCTGTTGGATGGCCTTTTGGGCCATTTCCACAAGGAATTAGGTTTGCCAACTTAAAAGAAGCATGCCTTGTCAGCCAGCCAAGCCAATGGCCAATGGTAGAAGTGGTGGTTCAGCTTTGAAATCTTCATTAATCTCTTCCCCAACTCTTATTTACTATGTCACTTATTATGGTTGGAAATGGTATTATGTGTTGATATTGTAAATAGCTTTTTTTAGGATTGCAGTTTCTTTTTACTGTTATGCAAAGTTTTCTCTCCACGTGGCCTGTTTTCAGCTGACAGCTTCAAAGTAAATTATTAGAAAAATTAATATTTGCATCAGTTTATAAGTAATAACTGGCTTCAATTATTTTTGCTGTGAGAGGAAGTGAAAAAAAGGGGACAAGCTTGAAAGAATCATCCTAAAACTCACTATTGATAGCAACAAAAATTAAGCTCAGCAGCTGAACATGAAAATATGTTATTAAAGGAACAAGTGTAAGGGTTAGGCCTTGATGGGGTGGCCACCCTTTGCCTCAGTGAGGTGCTTCGGGATGAACATCGTTAGCACAAACTGTGAGGATATGATTCATCTTGTCAAAGTGTTTCCAGTCACCGTGACAACTTCTTCCAGCTATTGGAACTGCCAGAGGAGATTGTTAGAACAAGACAAAGTGAAGCAAGGCTACCACTTCCCTTTGCTCTTTTGAAGCAGGGGGGTAAGAATGTGAACTGGGTAGATTTGCTTAAAGCATTGCCAGAATCAAGTACCTTTCTAATCTTTACACATCTGACTGATTTGTAGTTCCCTGGATCACCTCCCCCCCCTTTTTTTTTTTAAGGAAAGTGATAATGTTTGTACTTCACTTTAGGATTTCTAAGCTAATACCTAACTTTTAGTCAGGCCATTATCTAATTCATTCAGTACCCTAAAATGCAGATCATCTTGTCCTAGAGATTTCAATTCATTCTAAGTAAACAGATATTCCCTGATCATGTTTCTATCAGTCACAGACTTCCACTCTGCCCCTTTATCTTGCTATGCACAATTTCCTTTTGGAGAAGATTAAAATAGAGGAGCCAGCTATTTTGCCATCTTCACTGAGCAGCTAGAATACTGATTATTTACTCTTAAAAAAAAGCAGATCAGAAAACTCCTTTTATTGTTTTTAGCATTCCTCTCTAACCTTAGCTTATTCTGAGCTTTACTGACATCTTTACAATTGCAGGCTATTTATATGTACTGTTTCTTGGTGATTTGCCCCTCTTTTTATCTCCTATATGTGTCTTTTTTTTTTCCTTCAAATTTTCATTGTGCATTTTGGATAGCCCCATTCAATTTTTCTGCTGTTCTCTATTTTCTTTTCCTCATTGGAATTATTTGCAATTGTGCTTTCAGCATTTCCTTTTTTATTAGCTGCCATCCATCTTGAATTGTTTCTCCAATTAGATTCTTTTGCTATGTAATTCCACTTATTACTGCTCTTAGGTTATTAAAATCTGCTTTTTTGAAGTGCAGGGTTAGTGTTTGACTACACTGAACATTAAATTCCCTAAAATAAAAAAACCTCCACCATTGTCACTTTCTCCCTGCTACTTCCACTTCCTCAAATAAGTCTCCCCAGTTGGCTTGTACATGTCAAGGGTAACTGATCCTCTGATGTTTTCCTCTACACCATGAAGAAGAAATTGTAGACAAAATAACTCAAGAATTTCCTGAAGGACCAGACTTGCTAGAGATTGTCTCCCAATAAAGTCCTCCATCAGTATTCATTCATGTCTCTATGAAAGATTTACAGTTTGTTTTTGAAAGGCATTACACATCTTCTCCTTGGTTACACGAACAATAGCAGTCACTAAGAACAGCACTGTGTTTATTTATTATTTTATTTTGACCCAGGTGCACCGTATAGAACTATCAAATGCGTTCCTTGGATTTCTGAACAGGAGTGGATATTTGTAACTTACAATGTAATTCTTCCTTCTTTTCTATTGATTCTGTTGCTTCTTGAACAAATTATATCCTTCAATTGCTGTATTCCAGTCATGAGAATCGTTCCATAATACAGGTGAAACTCGAAAAATTAGAATATCGTGCAAATGTTCATTTATGTCAGTATGGCAACTCAAAAGGTGAAACCAATATATGAGATAGACGCATTACATGCAAAGCGAGATATGTCAAGCCTTACTTTGGTATAATTGTGATGATTATGGCATACAGCTTATGAAAACCCCAAATTCACAATCTCAGAAAATTAGAATAGTGTGAAAAGGTTCAATATTCTAGGCTCAAAGTATCCCCCTCTAATCAGCTAATGAATCCATAACACCTGCAAAGGGTTCCTGAGCCTTTTAATGGTCTCTCAGGCTGGTTCAGTAGGAATCACAAGCATGGGAAAGACTGCTGACCTGACAGTTGTGCAGAAAACCATCATTGACACCCTCCATAAGGAGGGAAAGCCCCAAAAGGTAATTGCAAAAGAAGGCGGATGTTCCCAAGGTGCTATATCAAAGCACATCAATAGAAGGTTATGTGGAAGGGAAAAGTGTGGTAGAAAAAGGTGCACAAGCAGCAGGGATGACCGCAGCCTGGAGAGGATTGTCAGGAAAAGGCAATTCAAAAGTGTTGGGGACTTTCACAAGGAGTGGACTGAGGCTGGAGTTAGTGCATCAAGAGCCACCACACTCAGACGGATCCTGGACATGGGCTTCAAATGTCGTATTCCTCTTGTCAAGCCGCTCCTGAACAACAAACAACGTCAGAAGCGTCTTACCTGGGCTACAGAAAAAAAGAACTGGTCTGTTGCCCAGTGGTCCAAAGTCCTCTTTTCTGATGAGAGCAACTTTTGCATCTCATTTGGGAACCAAGGACCCAGAGTCTGGAGGAAGAATGGAGAGGCACACAATGCACGATGCTTGAAGTCCAGTGTGAAATTTCCACAGTCTGTGTTGATTTGGAGAGCCATGTCATCTGCTGGTGTTGGTCCACTGTGCTTCATTAAGTCCAGGGTCAACGCAGCCGTCTACCAGGAGATTTTGGAGCACTTCACGCTTCCTTCCGCAGACGAGCTTTATGGGGATGCTGACTTCATTTTCCAGCAGGACCTGGCACCTGCCCACACTGCCAAAAGTACCAAAACCTGGTTCAGTGACCATGGGATTACTGTGCTTGATTGGCCAGCAAACTCGCCTGACTGAACCCCATAGAGAATCTATGGGGCATTGCCAAGAGAAAGATGAGGGACATGAGACCAAACAATGCAGCAGAGCTGAAGGCCGCTATTGAAGCATCCTGATCTTCCATAACACCTCAGCAGTGCCACAGGCTGATAGCATCCATGCCACGCCGCATTGCGGCAGTCATTGCTGCAAAAGGGGCCCAAACCAAGTACTGAGTACATATGCATGCTTATACTTTGCAGAGGTCCGATATTGTTCTATTTCCAATCCTTGTGTTATTGATGTCATGTAATATTCTAATTTTCTGAGATTGTGAATTTGGGGTTTTCATAAGCTGTACGCCATAATCATCCCAATTATACCAAAGTAAGGCTTGACATATCTTGCTTTGCATGTAATGCGTCTATCTCATATATTGGTTTCACCTTTTGAGTTGCCATACTGACATAAATGAACATTTGCACGATATTGTAATTTTTTGAGTTTCACCTGTATTTCCATATAAATATATTATTTATTGCATTTGTTTTCCTGTATTGAGGTCAAGCTGATCTTGTTTACTTCACGTACTCTGAACTTTACTGTATAAACAATGAAGGCTGTGAATTTTATGAGTGATTTCTTCTGATTTTTCATTGAGTGATTTAATGGGCCCCATTACAGCAATATCCCCACATATTTCTAAAGCGTATAAGTACAGCACATTGAAGTATACGTCTTTCCCTTTCCTGTCCTCTTGCGTGGACTAGAAGGATAGATAAGAACATCATCTGAGCCCTCAAGGTTCTGACCTCCTTCAATGTCAATGGAGATAGAATTATAGCTGTCCTTTGCAGTATCACATGGGAACAAATCCTTGAACAGGAATGGATAATTCTCAGTGGGCTTGTTAAGTTTTAGAAAGTGTTCTGTCATATCCTTGATCCTTACTCATGGCAAACAGCACAATTAACAATCCAGTAGGTCAAGATGTCATACCTTTCGTTTGGCCCTCATACTAAAGCACCAGCTACCATGACTTTTCTCTTTGCCTTCTTACACTGCAAAGTTGCATCCCTTTTGTTCTTCAGGGATTTTTTTTTTTTTTTTTTTTTTTTATAGAAAGAGAAGGCATCCTCTATTTTTTTTTTTTTTCAGTTGACTATAATGAAGGGTAGGCCAGAGATAGATATCTTGGCTTTAGGGTCTGCATAAGACCCTTTGACTTATTGCAAAGGTCTTATCAAAGAAATCAGTTCAGATATCTCATAACAGAATATATTCCTTCCCTGCAGTCTGCTGTTTCGAGGGAGAGAAAGAAAAGAGTATCTGAAAGAGGAAAAAGAAGGTTTGTGAGAGAGAAGGGTTCTGACCACGTCCATTCCTTGTGTAATGTCAGCTAGCCATGTAGCTTCCAGAAAGTTCGTAGTGCCCCTATATAACTCATAGATGCTATTTTTAAAGGTAGAATATATTCCTACCTCAAATTCTGTAAGGTCACATAAGATACATTCAGATATTTTCTCAGTAAAATAGGTTCCTATTCTCTAGTTAGCAATCATTATGACCTTCATTACTCCTCATTGTTCCTTGCTTTTATTATTGCTTAAATAAAAGGTTTCCTAAGCTGCATTTTCTCCTTAAGTCTAATCCTCCTCTTTGCCTTGTCTGTGTAGAGGGTAATCCCTATTTAGGGCTTCATTATGTCAATTTTAATGTAAAAATGCAGAAAAATGTTCTCTGTACCAAACTGTTTTCATTTGGTTAATTGTACTTTTCCGTACTCTATCTCTCCTATAATCTGAAATAAACACAGGTTTTGCCTGTTGGTCAATATTATCCACAGAAAAAGAGAAGTTGAATGACTACAAAACAACTCTGATGCTGAAAATTAAAATGTTGAGAACCTTGTTTTCATTCAAACCACTAGGAATAGATGAAGAAATTATTTTTTCTTATTTAATAGTATGTTCCCTTCTTTATGTGTTTGTAAAAGTATGAAATATTGTATCCAGTTTAGCTTAATTCTAGTGGCAAACATATGTTATTAATTAATGCAATGTTTGCAGTTTTTTTTTTAAATGTAGATATGGATATCTTTATATGATATTTCTTACAATTATTTCTACCCCAGTTTTCAAGATAATTCTCTCCAAATGGCTGATAATCAATATAATTTTAAAATGAAAGGGCCAATATTCCCAACAAGATATATAACATGTAATAAAACTTAAAATATATATATATTCAATCATGTCCAATTCTCAGAGACTGCCTGGACAAGTCCCTGCAGTTTTCCTGGCAAGGTTTTTCAGAAGTGGCTTGCCAGTGCCTCCTTCCTAGGGCTAGGAGAAAGTGACTGGCCCAAGGTCCCCCAGCTGGCTTTGCCTAGGCGGAACTAGAACTCACAGTCTCCCAGTTTCTAGCCTGGGAGAAACTGGTTCTCTAACAATGTAAAAATATAATATTATACATATACATATACACACACATATTTATTTATTTATTTTATAATAATAAAATATAATAAAATAATAAATAACAGAGTAACAATTCCTTGCATACCTACTAAAACAACATGACATAGAAATTTCCTCTGCTTCAGGCTTGTTTCCCAAAGTAAAAAGATTGTTTTCCCTGGTTTAGAATGTCAGAGGTTCTGTTTCATCATAGAAACACGGAAAGCTGCTGCACGCCAGCTGAGATCGTTTGTCCATCAAGGCTTATAGACGATGTCTGACTACATCAGTCTCCAGATCAGTGTTTCTCAACCTTGACAACTTTAAGACATGTCTTAAAATTGCAAAGGTTGAGAAACACTGCTCCAGACTGAGACTGAGAAGGGGTTACATAGCCCCTGGTACCCCCATTGTTTTAAACCTGGGCTATTCTGGACCATCTGTATGTAAAATGCATGCTGTCCCCCTGAGCTAGGCCATTCCCTTGCCTTTGGGTGAAATCATCTGAATAAGGTACCACCAGAACGCTGATGCTATCTTGCTGGTAGTACTGAAATCCAATTATAACTTCATTAATATTTTTGGTTTAGCTAATAATTTTAGCAATTGTTGTCAAATAATGAAATCTGAATAACGAACAAATCCAGTAATGAACAGGCATGTAGCAGTAGCATAGCCATGAGTTTGAAGTGAAAGAAGGGGTACCAAGGAGAGAAGGTGAAGGTAGCACCTTTTCCCAAGTTTCGTAGGAGATTATGCACAAATGGACTGAAGGAAAGAGTTCTGTATAGAACCCCTTAAGGCAGTGTTGTCCAAACTTGGCCACTTTAAGATGAGTGGACTTCAACTCCCAGAATTCCACAGCCAGCCATGCTGGCTGGGGAATTCGGGGGGTTGAAGTCCATTCATCTTAAAGTGGCCAAGTTTGGACAACACTGCCTTAAGCTATTGGAGAATAGGTGGGATATAAATCTAATAAGTAAGTAAGCAGAGGCTGCAAGAATACTGGCACGGCAATTCTGAAATCTTATGTGAGGAAGAGAGAACAAAACTCTCATATACAATAGCCATAGTTACTATACAACTGTGTTTACTCCCTTCATGTTGCATTGTGTTTTACCAATTATCTCTCAAACTCCCCCTCAAGTCCTGCTCTGCTGCCTCATTGTGGTGGTGGTGGTGGCGGTGGTGGCGGCGCTCTCCCTCAAATAAGCAGGCAGTATGAGATGAAGGGCTTTATAGGTAATGATCAGCACCTTGAATTGCAGCAGGAAGCCAACTTGCAACCAGTGAAGTTCACAAAGCAGCAATGATATACGGGCATATTGTGGCACATCAATCACTGTTCACACCACGGCATTCTGAACCAGCTGTAGCTTCTGAATGTTCTTCGAGGGCTGCCACCTGCTCTTCTTATTAGGAGCGATGAGTCCAGGGTGACCCTCAGATTCCTCCCGTCTTGAATGGGCAAGTGCTACTCCATCAAAAACTGAAGATGGAAAATCCCCAGATCAAGGGGAATATCTTATCTCATCCCATATAATATATTTAAATTGATCATGCTGAGACCAGAAATTTGTAATCTGCAACAGCAAAAAAGCAAAGGTTATAGGAGATTTTAAAATGAGATGTATAAATGCTATTTAAATACATAATAGTCAAATGAAGGAAAAGCATTTATTCTGGGATCTGCAATGGCTAATCCCTAACCACTTGTATATACAGGGGGAAAAAAATCAAAACCTGATACCTTCTTTGTTCACTGTGAAATTCTCTTTTATGCTTCTGACTTAATTGTGGCAAAGTCCCTGATTTGTTTGGGATTTTTTATTAAAGCATTCTGAACTGTTTCTAGGTAGGGCAGATAGACTTTGTGATGGGAAAATGCAGCTATTCAAAACAGGCTTAGAAAAGGGTCTAGAACCATTGCAGGCTTCTCCAGTTAAAAACTCTTTAGCACCCAAGCTGGAAACCCCTGTCAGATACCAAGGAGGCAATGCTGAATGTAACTGACCAACTGTTTCATTTGATATACAGTAGCTTCATGTACTTACCTGAGCAAACTTAAGAAATCCTTTCTATAGAAAATATCAGAAAAGATTTTGAAAGAAGCCTGCAACGTATTTCAACAAGCCTAGCAACATCTTGTAGGGGTGGGGTGGGAATTCCTCATCATATGTTCTTATGAAATACAGCAAGGGAAAGACCTTTTCATTTGCCAGAACACCTGGAACTTCACCTAAAATAGTTTAATTGACAGTTTCTTAAAATGTACTTGGTTTCCCTGCTTCAGTCTCTTTTCCCTGTGCTCTCAAATTAAGTTCAGGTATCGCTGATTTGGGTTTATATTTGTCCCCTGATGTAATGGTATGTGGGAATGATCTTGGAAAACTGGGCCAAGAGACACTGCCAAGGGAATGGTCATATAAGAGACAGCATAGCCTGCAGCTGGATAGTGGGTGGAGCAAGAGGCTCAGAAGAGACCCTCCCTAGTTTCTCAGGCTGTAAAAGAGATGGGGAGAAAACTGTATTTTCACACTTGCAAGTTTCTGTCAATGTAGCTTTACAATAAAGTTGAATTAATTCATCTGGTTGTGTTTCCTGTCTGGTTTGCCCTGCAAGGCCGACACCTACCTAGGGAGTTCTGTAGGATAGCCAGGATGTAAGTAGAGCTCTGTGGGCCCCAGTGGGAAAGGGTTAGGCACCATCCCAGTTGCAGCCATTGTGGGCAGCCATGAGAAAGGAAGATGGAGAGCCTCCGTACCTGGGCTCCAGAAATCCAGATGACCACCGGGAGGCATCTCAAGAGTTTTCTGTATCATTTTACTGTCATCTACTTATCATCCCTCTCATCAATTTGTATAGCCATCCATCTCAACAAGTGAGTCTGGGCAACAAACATATTAAATAAAAAGAAAAACGATTACAATCATAAATACAAAAATTAAAATGCATAGCAGCCAAGGAAATAACACAGACAACAAATGCTAATACTGCTAGGAGACAGGTCCTTCACATACACGAGGGCCCAGGCCCAGACTCAGAACCTGGGGCCTTATGAAAGGCCAGCAGATTGGGGCCATCCTAATCTCTGGAGGGAGAATGTTCCATAAGGCAGGCAGTACAGCAGAAAAGGCACGCCTTCTGGGTCCTGCCAACCAGCATTCCTTAGCTGATGAGACTCAAAGCATGTCCATCCTGCCATACAAGACAGGTAGAAACAACTGTGAAGAGATAGTCGCTCAAATAACCTGGTCCCAAGGCATGAAGGGCTTTAAAGCTGAAAACAGCACCTTGAATTGTACCCAGAAGCACAGCAACAACCAATGCAGCTAACAAAGTAGTGATGTTACATGTGCTAACTGGCACCATTTACTACTCATGCTGTCACATTCTGTACTAGTTGAAGTTTCCAAATGCCCTTCAAGGGCAGCACCATGTAGAGCACATTGCAGTAGTCCAGACAGGAGGGCAGGAGGGCATGCGTGACAGTGAACAGGGCTTCCCGGTCCAGGAATGGGTGTAACCGGCACATAAACTGAAGGTGTATAAAGGCTCTTCTAGCCATGGCTGCCACCTGCTCCTCCAGCAGGAGCCATGAGTTCCGGAGGACCCTCAGATTGCGCACCGGGTCTGTCTGAGGCAGTGCCACCTCATCCTGAACCAAAGATGGAAGATTCCCAGCACCAGAAGATCCAAACCCCCAAAGCTGCTCAGTCTTGCTTGGGTTGAGCTGAAGGCTGTTGTGCCCCATCCAGGCCCCCACAGCCTCCAGGCACTGGGACAAAGAGGAATTAACTACCACCCAAACCCAACCACACATCCCCTGTCAGGCAGCCTTGACCAGCCAGGAGGACCATGGGTCTAATACAGAGGTGGCTGAACTTACAGCCATAAGAACCCTGTCTACTTCCTCAGACTCAACAGGATTGAATTCTTCCCAGATAACCATCCAAGACCCAGTCCCTGTAGCCTCTACTGGGCCTGCATCAAGGCTGGAGTCCAACACAGAGTGAATCCAAGCTACCCTGTAGGTGAACCCCAGAATTACTCCCTCAAAGGAGGGCCCAGATCACCTGAAACAGGGCCACTGGGTGGCTATCTGCAGAAGCAATAAGGATGAAGAAATAATTATATTTTGCCACCCTTACCACCATGAGGGGGGCTCTAACAGTGGCCCATGTTCGATTGGGTTCACTCCTTGTCATCTGCCAGTGGCACTCTAGGCATTGCTTCTCCTGCTTCATCTCCCTAAGCTCCTCCATATACCAGGGGGAGTAACAGGATCCTTGGGTGCAGAGGCCACTCAGGCACGATCCAATCCCAAGCCTCAGCTGCCCTCTCATTCCAGGCAGTTACCAGGGCTTCTGTTGGACCATGCAGCAGATCTCCTGGAACAACCCCAAGTTCCCTCTGGAATCCAACCAGATCCATTAGTCCCCTGGGACGGACCAATCTAACAGTTCCAGCCTCCCTGTAGTGGGGGATGACACCAGAGAACTGCAGGCTTATCAGGGAGAGATGTGACTGTGACAAGCAAGAAACTAATCTCTCTCCCAAATCCAGAACACTTAGACCCTGCCCTCAGGAAAGGCAAGTTGAAGTCCCCCAAAATCATATGCCTGGGAACTCCACTGCCAGCTGGGCTATGGAGTCTAAGAGCTGAGGCAGGGATGTTGCTATACAGCAGTGAGTCTGGTACAATAGCAACAGTCTCAACTGTTGAACGTCACCCAGAGTCACCTTGTATGAGATGGGTGGCTATATAAATATTATAATTAATTAATCTCATCCCTAGAGCCCAACTTAATAAATAGGGTCTTGCACCCAGCAATCTATGGGGTAGTGTCCCTGGATGCCTCCCAAGTATCTTCAGTGACAACTGTCATCCCACCACCCCTACCCTGGGATCTTGACTGATGCCGCACCTGAAACTCATCTAGTGGTTATCCAGCTGTTTGCTGTGCAGACATGGTAGTTCTACCCTGCTCAATTGGGTTTATTAATGGGGCAAGGCAAAGTGAAGGGAGCAAGGGGACCAGCCAACTCCCCTCTGCCTGCTGGCCCAAGGCAACTACCTCTCCTGTTTTCAGTATCACTCAGGACAGTATACCGGTATCTCTTCTTTAAAAAAAAAGTTGAAAAATGCAGGCATGCATTTATGACTATGAGGACTGAGATTAAACAATGCAAATATCTGATACAATTCCAAAAATCTTTTCCTGCAAAAAAAATAGGATACCCCCATCATATCTGCCTGTACGCTCAGAGTTGCTGGGAGTCAGGTGGCATATAAATTTAATAAATTATTATTATTATTATTATTATTATTATTATTATTATTATTATTATTAGATATTAAGGGTTATAAACTTTTTCTCACCATCTCTGGGACAAACTCTGCGTTACACCAATATTTCTAATGTGTAATCAGGTTCCATCCATGTGGCAATTAAAATTTAAGAATGGAAAGCTGTTAATTATGTTAATGAAATGTGTAAGGTTGCTCTTTGTTTGATTCATCCAGTTACTATATTCATACTTTTTGGATCAAGAGATGACCTGTCTCTTGGCTGATGCAATACCCATTGTGCATGGATGTGTCACATTCTTGTACATTTGGTATCCAATTATGATGAATATGTTTTGCATTTAATTCTAATAATGCTGCAAGCGTGGTGGCACCTGTTCTTTTATTATATGTGCATTTAACCATCGTAATGCATAGTAATTGAAAAAAAATGTTATTTGTATTCTGCAGAAGTGTAAGATGTTACCCTAATCCAAGAGATAGCAACATATTTTATTTAGGAAGCTTCTGCCAAAGATACATAACACCCAATGGACTCTAACTTTGAAGTCTCAAAGAAAATTGAAACATGCTTTTCAGTGGTTTTGTATGGGTACAAAAGAATTAAGATGAAAGAAAGTTATTATAAAATCTTTCATTGTCACTATAGTAACTTGATTTTTCTGAATGTTCAAGCAACACATTCTATTTCAGTATAATAGAAAAAATATGATGTGATTCAGTTGAAATAAACACATTTGATGCATGCTAAAATATCTTTTAAAAGCCCACCTGTTTGTATTACAACCATTGTTCAAGAATCCTGTGAGACAAGTTTGGTGGAGATTTGTTAACTGGCCCAATGAATATTCTGCTGTTGGCTGGATAATTCAATTAACACACCATACACAGAATCAATTTATTTGTGTATCGTATATATGATCAAAGAAATGGTGTCCTCAAAGCAATTCATGCCCCAGATAGCTTAAATATAATAACCATAAATGTCAAATTATATTGACTGCATTTCAGTTCATTTAAAATATAATTGAAGGTTAGCTAACAATTTCCAATTCCAACAGTACCCACATTGTAAATCCAAAGCATTTTATTCAACAGTGTGTTTGTGCCCCCCAATTATAAGCAGTGTTACCTACAACTTCCGTAGAACCCTGCTGAACATTTGTCTGCTGAAGTTTTTCTCTTGGGTGAACTGAAGTGAGGGGCAGCAAAGGTAGGTTTAGAACTGAGAGGAGAGTACACAGTAATTTACCATCCCTGAATAATTTTCTGTCCCTGGTGAAGCAGATAACAGCATCAGGTTCTCAACAATTCCAGCCAGCATTCTAGCCATTGCTGCATCAGGGAAGGGCTGTAGTTCAGGGGTACAGTTTCATGCTTTGCATGCAGAAGTCAATCCTGAGCACCAGCAGATAAGACTGGGAAAAACTCCAGCCTAAAACACAGGAAAGGAGCTGCTGGTCATTGTGAACAACATTGTATAAATTGCACCAGTAATATGTATGTGTTTACGACTGGTTCACAGATTCTTAGGCCTTCTCATAAAATAAATAAATGATTGAAGGGTTCAGATGCCAACATGTCAATATAAACCCTGGGCAGATTTGATGCTTTATTTTATGAAAGGAGAATTTCTTCTAATTGTATAGGATTTTGATGAAATATTTACCTTTGATGTGCCTTTTTTCCCCAAAGGACCTAAAGCACTGCTGTATTTCTTACTCTTTCCAGCTGGGCTTGTAACTTGGGGAAACCTTCATGGAATTTCAATCTCTATCCATCCACCCACAGCACATTTACCCCCAGACATGTCAGTGACATCTCGTAGTAACAACTATTAGTAACTTGGTCAGGAGAAGAAAAATGCTATGCCAAAATAAAACAGGAAGCATCTATGGTACTCTTGTGACAAAAGCCATAGTCTTTTGGGGTGTATTTCAGTGAATTTAAAACTGAAGATTAATAAATGATTCATGATGCCTGTATTTCACTTTTTTAAGCTATAATCTGGCTAACCTCGAGAATGTAGCATACTGTTTGTTTATATTCACAGCCCACCCTTCATCCATGGGCTTTGGAGCAGTGTAGAGATGCCAGATGATTTCTCATCCAACTACTCAGATCAGTGAGACTCAACTTTACTGTGGGAATAGAGTCTAACCCATATATTACTTGGTACAAAATATCAAATGTCAGCCCCAGAGTTTAAATCTTAAGTTTTTTCCTTTGGATCAACAGACTTTTCACTGTTCTTTTCTCAGCCTTCAAATTGGAATCCACTTGTTCCTTGTTGGTACAACAGCTCTGTCTGATTTGAATTGTGCTGGCTCCTACTCTGCCATCTTCAGCACTTGCACCATTCATTTATCCATTCATTCATTCTAGACACTGCCAGACTTCATTTGACTCTGGAAGGCTCACAACATAAAAACAATTAAACAATCCAAATAGAGAACAGATAGATACACAAGGTGGTACATCCAGTCAATAAGAACACACTGTACACCCAGCAAGGGACTCCAACCACCTTAGCTCACAACCTGGGAGAACCACCAGGTCTTTAAGGCCATTGGAGTGGCAGCCACACAGATCTTAGGAGGAGCCTTATTTCAGAGAAGGTGCACTTCCTGAATCCTGATAGATGAAATTGTTTGATTGAAGGAACCTGGAGCACACAGATCCTGTTGGACCAAACAGGCTGGGCTGACACCACAGAAGATAGACAGCCCCTCAAGTAACCAAGTCCTATGCCATGCAGGCCTTTATAGGTCATAACTAGCAGTTGAATTCACCTGGAAGCAAACTGGCAACCAATAAAGCTTGCAAACATCACAATGCGAGTCCACTGCATTAATGGCAGAGAGCTGTTCATCCTACCAAAGGAGCTAAAGCAGTGTTATATCTTAAGTAGGGTTGTGTCTTGACCCTCTCCTATTTAATAGTTATTATTAATGATATTGTAAGGGCCCTCACTAAATCTGAATTCTATTTTCCATTAAACTCATCTCCATACTATTATACATTGATATACTGTTACTGTCTCAGTTTCATAAGTGGGGTTCAGTCTCCACCCAATTGCATCATTCTGTCAGACTGAAATTTCAAACTGTTTGAAAACCAAAGTGGTGATATTCACAAGGCATCACTCTATTCTGCCTTAGTGATGATGATCAAGTCAAGTTGGTAATGTCCATGTATGTACATGTTGTTCTGGTTATTTGAAAATCGTGTTAGTGACCAAGAAATCATTGGATTGGCAAAAATTGATAACTCCTGCTTGTCCTGCATCATTTCAGTTTCCTAGGCCAAACAGTCCAACTATCTTCCTCTTTAATATTTTGAACTCTAGGATCCCAGTCTTAAACCACAAGCAGCACATCTTATCTCAGTATATTTGGAGCTAAAGGGGAAAAGGAAATTCTGTAAAATTAATTTTTACTTGGTTTCTTATTATACTGACTGCACATTCAGTTCCATTTCTACATAAATTATGTATTCATATGAAAGAAGCCTGCACAAATATTTATATGCACTCTTCTAATATAGGCATTTTTGTAGGCTCTTCATAATGTGTACATTTTTAATGTATTAAGGAGAGGGGGATATAAATTCTGAAAAATTCATATTCCAGTGTTGTAACATATTGTGGTTTCTAATTATTTGAGGTATGTGAAATTGTACACTAATATACAATTAATGAAATACATTAATTGTAAGAACTTGTCCCGTTCGTCAAGAGAAACTCCCGTGACACATGTGGTTCACAAAAGAGGTTTACTCGAGTGTAATGCAACAGTTACAAGCAAAGCCAGGACTGGCTTGGTACAATACATTGGTTCCTTTATACCTCCCCTTCCCGCGGTTTTTCGTCCCGCGATCGCATTGCCGGCAGCGGGCTATTCGCACCCCGATAAGTCCAGATGTCAGGTTCAGCCCGGATCCCATTGTTCATTGACTGATCTCCCCTCCGGCGCAGGTTGGTTCCCTCTAAGTCCTTTTCTTATACATGCAGAACCGGGGTCACTGGAAGCGAGGTATCTTGGCTTCTTGGCTCGCTGTTCCGCTTATTGATAGCTCGCGCCGCTTATCTGTGTATATTAATTGGTTCTGCTCTGCAGTTTCCCCGCCGGCTAGGCGCAGGTGGCCGCTATCAGCCGCGTGGCTCCCACTTCCCCTTTCCCTCCCGGCTCGTAGCAAATTGGCTCAACCCAGTGGTGGCTTCTATGGGCTTCTACGGGGCGCCGTGCCGGCTGAACCTGACGTTCCACCCCCCTGAAAACAGACCCCCCCCACCTCAGTTTCCCGGGGTATCTGATGTAAAAGTCTCGTACTGGGTCCGGCGCTTTGATGTGGGCTCGGCTTACCCATTCACTGTGGGACTTGGGGAAATGTTTCCACTGCACCAGCAGCTGGATCTGTCCCTTGTGCCTCCTCGCATCCAGTATCTGCTTCACCTCGAAGTGCTGTTCCCCGCCGATCATGATGGGTGCCGGTATTGCTTCTGCTTTGTGCCAGTCGTTTCCCGGTTGGTGCGGCTTTAATAAGCTGCAGTGAAACACCGGGTGGATCCTCCCCAGACTTTTGGGGAGCGTCAGCCGAACCGTCACGGGGTTGATTATCTCCGCGATGGGGAATGGTCCCAGAAACCTCGGGCTGAGCTTCTTCGAAGCCTGGTGGGTTTTTAAGTTCTTGGTCGATAGGTACACCTGGTCCCCCACTTTCCACTGCCACTCGGGGAGCCTCTTGCAGTCGGCGTACTTCTTGTACTCTGCCTTGGCGTCCTGCAGCGCCGCATGCGCTGCTTGTCTCGTGGCGTCGATTTGGGAAAACCAGGAGTTCAGGGAGTCGATGTGGGATGCTGGTTGGGGCAGTTCCAGCATGGGTACAAAGTCCCGTCCTGTGGCCACTTTGAATGGGGAGAACCCGGTGCTCTTGTGGACGGCGTTGTTGTATGCTACTTCCGCAAACGGCAGTAGCTCCGCCCAGTCATCCTGCTGATGCCCCACGTAGCACCTCAGGTACTGCTCCAGACCCCCATTCAGGCGCTCGGTCGATCCGTCCGTTTGCGGATGCACTGCGGAGAGGGCTTGCTGTGTCCCTACCCGCTTCAGGAACTCTCTCCAGAAGCGGGCGATGAAGTCCCCCCCCGGTCACTGATGATCCGTCGAGGTGCGCCATGTAGTCGGTAGATATGCTGCACGAAGAGTCTCGCCAGCCTCTCTGCCGTGGGGACTTGCCGGCAAGCCACAAAGTGCGCTTGTTTCGAGAACAAGTCCGTGACCACCCAAATGGCGGTCTTGCCCTTGCTCTCCGGTAGTTCCACTATAAAATCCATGGCGACCTCTTGCCATGGACCATCAGGGTTTGCCACGGGTTGGAGCAGCCCCCAGGGCTTTCCCCGACTCCCCTTCTCTCCATCACCCGCCGCCGACATTCCTCCGGGACATACACTCTCCCCTCGTGCCACCACAAGTCTCCTTGGCAGGTCAGACCATCGCCGTTCGCCTTGAGCCAGGGGTCTCGCTTCGCCGCTTCCGCGAACTCCTGCTGCACCTCAGGCGTTGAGTGCCTCCCCTGCCCGCTTGCTTGGCTCCGGGTTACTGCCTTTGCGGCCAACCTACCGACAGGGATGATGGAGTCCACAATGTCCTCTCGCAGGCTGGCATGTTGGGGCATGTGCGACAGCCCATCCACCAGGAAATTCCTCCTCCCGGGGATGTGCTTCATTGTGAAGTTGAACCGCCCAGAGTACTGGGACCATCACGCCTGCTTTGGGGATAGCCTCCGCGGGGTCTTTAGGGCTTCGAGGTTCTTATGGTCCATCCATACCTCGAACGGCTTGGATGCCCCCTCCAGCAAGTGCCTCCAGGTGGCTAGAGCCCACTTTACAGCGTACGCTTCCTTCTCCCACACCATCCACCGTCTTTCCGTCTCAGTGAACTTACGGGAAGCGTAGGCACACGGGTGGAGGGGCCCTTCCGGACTGGGTTGCAGTAGGACCGCCCCCGTTGCCACGTCCAAGGCATCCACCTGAATGATGAATTGCCGGTCCGGGTTGGGGTGTCGTAGGATCGGTTCCACCATGAACCGCCGCTTCAAGTCCTCAAAAGCTCCTTGGCATTCCGGGGTCCACCTGAGTGTCATGGTGGGTTTCGGGGGCTTCTCGCTGCCCTTGGTCTTCAGTAGATTTGTTAGGGGGAGGGCAACTTGGGCAAAGTTCGGGATGAACTGTCGGTAGAAGTTTGCGAATCCCAGGAAGCTTTGTAGCTGCCTCCGGGTCCGCGGCGCTTCCCAACCTAGCACATCCCTCACCTTCACTGGGTCCATCTCGATCCCCCGGCTAGATACCCGGTAGCCGAGGTAGTCCAGCTGCTCCCGATGAAACTCGCATTTTGAGAGCTTCGCGTACAGCTGGGCCTTCAGCAGTCTACGGAGCACCGTGCGCACCAATTCCATGTGCTCCTCCAGCGTTTCCGTGTAGATCAGGATGTCGTCCAGGTAGACCAGGACGCCCCGGTAAAGTAGATCATGCAGCGCCTTGTTTATTAGCTGCATAAATACCTGTGGGGCGCCTTTTAACCCAAACGGCATTACGTGAAATTCGTAACTTCCGAGGGTCGTGTTGAATGCGGTTTTCCACGTATCTTCTGCGCGGATCCTGACCTTGAAGTACGCTTCGCGCAAATCCAGTTTGGTGAATATCTTCCCCTTGGATAGATGTGAAAACAAGTCCTTCATCAAGGGGAGAGGGTATTTGTACTCGGTGCTAATTGCATTTAGCCCCCGATAGTCCACACACATTCGGAGCGAGCCGTCCTTCTTCTCCCGGAATAACACCGGGGCCGCTAATGGTGACTTCGCGGGCTGGATGAAACCTCCCGCCAGATTCTTGTCGATGAACTCCCTTAGGGCGCCCATCTCCTTCATCGACAGGGAGTACATCTTTGGCTTGGGCAGTTTGGCTCCCGGTTCCAACTCAATGGTGCAGTCGCTGGGTCTGTGGGGTGGAAGCTGGTCGGACGTCTTCTCCCTGAACACTGCTGCCAAGCTCCAGTACTGCCACGGTACGCCTTCGGCTTCTGGGGCTCCCCCCATCCCCGACCCGCTCTCCGCCTTGGGTCCGCTCGCTGTCGCTGCCTGGTCTCGTCTGGGCCTCGCCGCTGCTCCTTGGTGCTCCGGGACCCACTCCGGATGCCTTGGTTCCTTTCTTGGTCCCATCGTGGCCCCTGCCGGCTGCCGATGTTCCCTGCTCTCTCGCCTCCCTGGCTCATCGCTCTCGAAGCTCAGGACTTCCCTCGTCCAGTCAATCCACGGGTTCCGACGTCGCAGCCACGCCAACCCAAGCACCACCGCATAGTCGGCAATCGGGACCACCACGAATCTCAGCTCTTCTCGGTGGTCCCCGACTGTCATCTGGACCGGCTCAGTGTAGTACTGAGCTGGTCCCCCCCCGCTACTGAACCGTCTAGCTGACTGAACACTATGGGCTCCTTGAGGCGCCGCAGCCCCAGCCCGAGCCCGGACACTGTGGCTGGGTGCATTAGGCAATGTGTGCAGCCCGAATCCAGCAGCGCCTGTAACTGCGCTTCCCCCCCAGATCTCATTCCCCGGACGTGTACTCTCACCCGCGGGGGGGGCAGTCCTCGTCAGCTATCGGGTCCATGCGTCTCGGCTCCCCTGCTCGCACTGGGACGCCATTCAGTGCAAGCGCGCCTTGTTTCCAGCCAGCTCGGATTCCTCCCCGGAGGACACCGTCTTGGGGGTCGACCACCCCACCTGGACTCGCTCGGTCACTGCGGCTGCTGCGGTCTTCCGAGGCCGGTTGCCAACCCTATTCCCGGTTGGACGCGGAGGCTTGACCTCAGCGCGGGACGGGGCCCCTTCCCGTTCCATCAGACACTGTGCTGCCTGATGGCCTCGCCCTCCGTACTGGAAGCATAGGTTTGATGTCTTGGGCGCCTCTCGCCCCGGTATGGGCTGTCGGCTGCTGCCCCGCTTTTCCTCGGCGGTCCGCTCCCTTGGTCTGTCTCTCACCCGGTCCCGTCTCCGGGTGCTCTGCTGGATCTGCTGCCAGGCTGACTCTGCCATCCCAGCCAACCAGATCCAATCCTTGACAGTAGTCGGGTCATCTCGGCCCAACGCCTGTTTCAAGATCTCTGGGTTGAGACCCCTCTTGAAATATTTCACGTGGAGCGACTCCGGCCAGTCTGTGAGCTTCTCCACTAGCCTCTGGAATTCCAAGGCGTACTCGGACACGGACTTGTCCCTCTGTCTGAAGTGCAGGATGTCGTCCTTGGCTCTCCTTGCACTCAGGGTGTCTTCGAACCTATCTCGAAGTGCCTGCATGAAGTCTGGGAAACTCCTCAATTCCGCCGCGTTGGCGTCATACAGCCCGGTCACCCAGCTCGCTGCTTGGCCGTCTAGTAGCTCGGCTATGTAGGAGACCCTGTCTTCGTCCCTGGTAAACAAGTGACCCCCCCGCTGCATGAAACTGCGTATGTGGGTGAGGAATTGGGGTAGCTGTTCGGGGTCCCCCAAGAATTTTCCGGTCACGCCCCAGAGTCTCAGTTCATCTGCTGCCCAGCGGTCTACCGACGGTGGGGTTGATGCAGCCGTTGGTTGGGGCCCCGGTACCCTGGCTCCGCCCCTCCCGTTACCGCCCGCCGCCAGCTGATCCAGCCTCAGGACAGTTTGGAGCATCACCTCCACGGAGTCTAGGCGCTGTCCGACCCTCGCCTCCAGCTGGGCGAACTCGTCCTCCCATCTTCGGGTCCGTGACCCCAAGCCTCAGGTCATCGTAACCCTCGACCGGTCGACCATCTCACTGGTTGAGGGTCCCCGACCCTGGTCATCATCTCGTCGCATCAGGTTGGCTCCGCCATCGCCTCCGCAATCCCGAACTCCTCCTGCTCCAGCTGACCAACGGATTCCTCGTCGCTGGCCATCACCTGTGATAGAGTATGGGAAAAAAGCGCTCCTCAGTGGTACCGGGTAGCGTTAGAGGGGAGTCCTGGCTTTATGTAAGAACCTGCCTTGTTCGTCAAGAGAAACTCCCGTGACACATGTGGTTCACAAAAGAGGTTTACTCAAGTGTAACGCAACAGTTACAAGCAAAGCCAGGACTGGCTTGGTACAATACATTGGTTCCTTTATACCTCCCCTTCCCGCGGTTTTTCGTCCCGCAATCGCATTGCCGGCGGCGGGCTATTCGCACCCCGATAAGTCCAGATGTCAGGTTCAGCCCGGATCCCATTGTTCATTGATTGATCTCCCCTCCGGCGCGGGTTGGTTCCCTCTAAGTCCTTTTCTTATACATGCAGAACCGGGGTCACTGGAAGCGCGGTATCTTGGCTTCTTGGCTCGCTGTTCCGCTTATTGATAGCTCGCGCCGCTTATCTGTGTATATTAATTGGTTCCGCTCTGCGGTTTCCCTGCCGGCTAGGCGCAGGTGGCCGCTATCAGCCGCGTGGCTCCCACTTCCCCTTTTCCTCCCGGCTCGTAGCAAATTGGCTCAACCTGGTGGTGGCTTCTATGGGCTTCTACGGGGCGCCGTGCCGGCTGAACCTGACATTAATGAAATAAATGAATGAAACAATTAGTGAAATGGTATATAAATATACAATTTCTGATGCTACAAAACTCGTCCACTCTTAGGTGAAGGACAAAACAAAAGCAGCGAAAATAACTATACTGTGTCAGAAGTAGAACTACAAGAACATGGCTCAGCTTGGCTTGTTTTGTTTTAGGTCAAAGAGAAAAATAACACTGACCAATATTGGCTTGGTTCAAGAAAATATCTGCCTATCAGCTAGCCTCTTTTGTGCAAAAATCCTGTCTACCAAGACTATCTACAGTACTGTGATTTAGAGGAACTTATTCATCAGAACAACTGAAAGCCCCAGATGAGATTTCTTATAAGCATTTAACAGTTGTCAAGTTGGAATTGCCACTTTCTTTCTTTCTTTGCCACTGGCCTACTGGGTCAAAATTTGCTGCCATCACTGTCTCCTCCTCTTTCTTTCTCCCTCTTGGTTTGATTAAAATAATCCATTGGAAAACCTGGCCTGATAGTGTTTTATTTCTTTTTCCTATCATTTTCTGAAAGGCATTAAGGGAGAGAAACAGTACTGGTAGTTTAATAACCTTTCTCCTTCCTAAAAAAAAATCCTTTAAAGAGACAGCATGGTACCAAATATTAGAGCTTCTTTCAACATTTACCCCTGTTCAGAACTTCCCACATTCTCTTCAAAAGGATGCAATAAACTTTTTTCCCTAAAAAAATTATTTCACATAGGAACAGTTAGCAATACCAAGTTTTCTTCTTGGTTTAGGAAGAATGCTCAGGCTAAGAGCACTCCAATGATCCAATCCCTGCTGGTTGCAGACAGTTGGGTGGAAGATGAAAGGAGCAGTATTTTATAGAATAGTATTAAGAATCATCCTTCCCATTAAAACAATGGTAGTGAAAGTATTTAAAACAGTGTTTGTCAGTTGTGACTTCCAGATGTGTGGAGTTCCACACCCAGAATTCCCCAGCCAGCATAGCCACAGCTGAGAATTCTGGGAGTTGGAGTCTACACATCTGGAAATTGCCCAGGTAGGGAAACACTAATTTAGAGCAACCAAACTGAGAGTAGTGCATCCTAGTGCTTTCTTATGGAGAGGAGGATGACCCAGAACATCAAAACTGCCTAAGATAGAAAGTAGCTTTCCTCTTTTTTTATTTTCTCCTCTCTACTGTGGTCCTAGTCAGTGCAAAATTAAAGTTGGAACCTGAGGCACTTACTCATAAGTAAACATCACTGAACTCCCAGGCTGTTACTTATGAAAAAACATGGATGCCAATCAAATTCCTGTGCTTGTAATTTCATTTATGAAATATAAGATGAAGTAGCATTAAAGAGTTGTCACAGAGCTTGTGCAAAATAACTATCTTACCACCATCTTAATTGCCATATCATAACTGGAACAATTGCAGAGTCTTCACAAGTAATCGCCATTCATTTTTTCAATGAGGAATTAATTCTAGATGTGTTAAATTTGAGCTTCATAATGTTTAATAGCTCTGAAGGAGAAAACCTGCACAACCAATGATCATCTTTCCAAGAAATAATTTTCAAGTACCAGATAAGATCAGTGTGCAACAGTGAATATATTTAACCTATATCATTCATTGCCATGGAATGAAATTCTTAATGTTGTTCTATAAATTATCTTTCAGACCAACTTTTCCTTTCATTATTGATTGCATTTATTGAAACCTGCATAGAAACTTGGTTCTTTTTAAGTATTTATTGAACTGCTTATTATCTGAACAGAGGAAAACAATTTTTTTTTTTTTTTTTGCTTCTCTGTCTTAGTTTGCTCTACCCTTTCAGTCCAAACTGAGGCAAGAACATAATATAGTTTTAATTTCTGGATGCAGCCAGTTTTATCAAGCACAGATTTAACATGAAGTTTTAAAGCTGATGCAGATCAGTGGGTATGCTTCTACAAAGTAACCCGGTCCTTGCATGCAGTTACAGGACAATTAGCAAAGTAGAAAAGTAGGATATACGTAACTTCAGTACATTTCTGAACATCACAGAAATGCCTAATTGGGTGATAAAATTGCCAGTCGTTAAAAAGACCAGCAATCCAAAAATGAAGAAATGAGAGCAGGAAGCTAATTTCCCACTGCATTATTTTGTTTGCATTGACTTAAATAAAGGAAAAGAAATTCAGAATCTCTGTCACCTGTCTCTCTCTCTCTCTCTCTTATTAGGCACAAGGAACTAAAGGCATGTTGTTGTTGTTATTATTATTATTATGTAAAAAGTCAATGAGTTAGTGCTTAAGTGGCATTTTGAAAGTGCTTGGGCAGCTGAACAATGTTTCATGATTCACCAATGAAGAAGTTGATGGTGTATTTGTTGTGTTTGTAAGACATTATTGGTACCTCTTGTGCTATCCTTAAGAGGTAACATTTGTTTTTGCAAGACAAACTGCTGTTTGCCTTGAAGCCACTCAAGCTGAGACCCAGGATCAGGCTGACGAAAACCATACCTGCGTAAGAAAACATCTGTGAGCATACCACATCAATGCAGAGAGACAGCAAGTGTTTACTTCTAAACAGATTTTCAGTAGATGCAGCCATTCATGGGGAAAATGTTTGAAGCACTGAGCAAGAAACATAGAGCTAAATCTTATCTAAAGTGGGGAATGTGGATGTCATTAATTACTCCAGCAATAAAGTCAATTGGAGAAGTGTCTCTTGTTAACTATCTTCTAAGGCTCAGTTTAATGGCTCATTTGCTGTGAGTAAACAGTCAGTCTGGTATCTGTTACAGAACAGTGTAAAGCTACTGAGAAAAAGGCATGCCAAAAAAAAAAAATACACTAACTGGTGGCTTATTCCCCTACTTCACCTATTATTTATTTCCCCACTATGGACAAAAATGCTGATTTTTCACTTAAAGATCTCTTTTGGCCATTATTGCTGAAAATTGGCCATGTGGTTTTCTGTCATTCTGAGGAAGGAATGACAGGAGAACTGTACTGTAAACGTATGATAGGATTAACATAGTTTTAAAAAGAGAAAACATACAAATCCAAAAGAGAGATCGAGGGAGAAAGATTGCCTGTCCTCAATCATGAACATGACACAGTAAGTGGCTGCATTGTTGGTAATGGCAAATCGTGTTTATGGGCCAAGTATAATTTTCTGGCTTAATTCCCAGATTGGCTAAAAGTGCATTTTGCACTTTTTGTCTGCTTGTTCGCTTTGCTATTTGCTATTTGCCATAGATGGCTTCCAGTACATGCTTATTGATGGATATTTTTGGAGTGGGACACTGCTGGTTGGTGACTATATGGATGTAAGTAAATGAAAGAGGACTCCTGTCATTCGTCACCCAGGGTTGGATCACAAATGGAATCCCTTGGGGAAATAAAGGGCTCACATATAATAGCTGTAGGAATTGAGTAGGTTGAAGCAATGGAGGTGGCCTCCAGTACACACAGGTCAGAGGTGTGGTTGGAGGAATGTTGTGGTGGTGTTCTGCATTTGGGGATGAGATACATAGGTCCATCAGCTAGAATTGCTTTGTCCAGATAGCAGATCTCTTCTAGTTTATCCAGTTTAGGCTCTCTACCCTTTTCATCAGTATGGTACTAGAAAAGCATTATCTATAATTTAAGCATTATTAAGAATAATGTAATGGTTGGAATAATGTGAATAACCTAAGTTTAGAATGTGTTTTATCTTTCATCCAGATACTGAATTTAAAGCTACAGCCCAAACTTTCCAAACACCATTGACAAAATTTTGTATGCTAGGCTATTTTCTGTGCTAAATGAGCCCTACTGTGGTAACACTGAACAAGTACTACAATTTTCCAGGTGAGCAACTCTGATTAGGTGTCACTGTGAGTCTCTTCCTTCTATAGGCTGAAGATACTAAACAGTGTATCAGATCAAACAGAAATAAAAGAGGCTGTGGTCTGATGCAACTCACCAAATCTGAAATAATGTGATTTCTCTTTATCAATGAATGTCTGCTCAATGAGCATGCAAGAAAATATTTCAGCTTTAGTCTATTATGCAACAGGTGGTGAAGACCTGCCTTGTTCTGGTTGGTCACTTTGGCACTAAGCTTTCATTTCATGAAGGAAAGAAACTCTATTACGTGCACTTGTTTCTGTGCTTTGGTTTCATCTTCTCTTATTAGACATAGACAATAACATGTTTAAGGACCAGCATGAGGTCCTTGTATTCTCATGAGATAGTGATGCAGTCAGCAGCTCCAAAAATATATGTGAGTGTGTGCTACACACACAACCATCATACAAGCACAGAGCACACATATATTTGAATTCAACAGTTTGGAGATAAAAGCAATTTGCCATAAAACATTCCTGCTGAAAAAAAGAGATAATACATAGCATAATTCAAAGGAAAGAAATGTACACCATTATTACATATATTGGCCACCACTGAAATCCTACAAGTATAGATGTAGTCAAGAAGATTTCCCAGGATGGCCACATTTTAAAAGGTTCAGCATTTTGAAACAGCTGACATAACATGATTTAAGGATTTTCCCTCAAAGCATACTTTTGCTTATCTATGATATACCTCCAGATTTCTTCCTTTTCTTGATTAGATTCCATCAAAACTACGGGGAAACAAAACTTCTGTAAAATAGTCGTGGAGTCCTATTATTTTTCCTCCATTGTATCTTCAGAAAAATCTAGCATGCCGATAACAGATAAAAAAGAATAGGAAGTTGCAAAGAGATGTTATTTGGCAATAGCACATGCTGTTTCACATGCTGCAAACCTTTTGTTACCATTTTGATTACAAAGTGCTGTCTATATTCCAATTTTAAATGAGAGGAGTTGATTGTGACAGCCATTTCAGGTTTTTAAATATCAATTTTCACAGATCATAATGTCACATAAGACTGAACTATACACTAATTAATTAGTTATTTAATGTTCTACAGCTAACACATTTAGTTGCATAACATTTAGTTCAATGTTTACACAATTACCCTGAAATAAATTTCAGTTGGTTTTCATATTTCAAACACTGAGATTATCCTAAATTTTCATCAAAAATATTTGAGACTATGACTCAGAGACAAGCATATATTGACTCTTCTGATTGCCATTGTTAGTTTCAGCTCAGTACTATAGTATATTGTTTTGTGCTTAGCAGATTAAAAAAAAAACTTGGAGAAAACTATTAGAGCCAGTTCCTGAAAGAGTTTCAAAATTTGAGATTATTTCCCTGACAGGATTACTATTTTTCCTGTTCTAAGAGTATTTCTAAAGGCAAATGTATCCATCAAGGAGATGAAGAAGTGGAATTGCCATGAGAAATGATGAGAGTTTGAGGAAGGAAGGGGGGAAACATGTCTCCAGACTGACAGAACTGCTGGTAACACAGAGATTTTCTTGTCAGCCATCAGCAGATCTGTTGCCAAGTGGCCACTTGCACCAGTGATGCTGGCATGCTGTTGGGTTGGCCACCTACTCAGCTCTGCTGTTGGCATGGAATACCTATAGCTGTTTTTGCTATTTTGTCTTCGGTAGATTGTAACACATTGGGAGCATTGCTAACATGTCCTTTGTGTGACTGATCAGATTGTGCAGATCCTTACAAATAAACTATTTGGAGATTGAGTATTGGTTTCATAGTCTTGACTAGGTAGATGAATGGACTAGGATCAACCTCACTGTGTTATAGTTGAGAAGGAAGAGAGGAGTTTCAGATTTAAGTTATCCTTGCTTTGGAATCTTCCTTGTAAAGCACTGTTAACAACTTTTTTCCTTTATGTCAACCACTACTTCATTATCTAAATATTTGAGGACCTCCACATAACCAGGGTCAGCAACATAGTGCTGTTGGAAATCATAACATGCATGCCCCCCCCCCACCAGATGTCAGTTGTGGTCCCACAAAACTAAGTAAACATTGTTTCCAAAAACATTTTAAAATTGATATAAAAATCACAATTAATCAATAGATGTCAACTGACATCACATGACATTTGTCAAAGCTCATGACATTTTGATATTCCTACCCCAAATCCTGAGAGATTTGGTGAACTTCAGTCACTGAAAAGTATCTATTTTTATTCATATGTGTCATTGGCATTGGGGGGATATCTACACCACCATGGACCACCAGAGTTTCCCAAACCCAGGTTGAGAACCACTGTTAGGAATAGAGGGCCTGTGAATTTTGGTAGTTTTCATCTATACTCCAAGAACAGTAGCAGCACATCTTAAAGCCACCTAAATAAATGATCATATATTGCATCACAGAGCATTAATGATTTCTTCTCTGCATCGAACACACTGCCAGCAGTCAGGAATTCACCCACTCCCACTTTTTGCATATCACACTAACTTGATGCAAAGCAGGAAAAGAGAGGGACATTTCTCTGACTAATAATTATTTGATATGTTAACAGTGTTTAATGATTTATGGGAATAGTAGTTGTAGCAAGAGCAAATATTGTGTATCGCAGTATAGTAACCCATTATTTCCGAAATTCCTACAATTTTCTGATTTATTCACATTAAGCTCCAGTACTAACACAGCTACTTTTAACCAAGCACTTGACACTAGAGAATTCAACTGCCAGTAGTACCACTCAGGAGACATTTAGCAGTTCTGTTAGTTGCTAGTTAATCAATGGCATAAATAATGTGGCTAAGCATAAAAACTAAACTTGCCCAAGTTCCCTTTTCTACATTATAATCAAAAGTTCAGGACCTTGTCCTCTTTTGTGACTGGCTTCTCTGGGCATTGGAACAGCAGCTTGTGATAGTTCTAGAGCAGTGTTTCTCAATCTTGGCAGCTTTGAGATGTGTGGACTTCAACTCTCAGAAATCCCCAGCCAACAAACCACAGAGTTAGGCTTACATTCATACCTGTTCTCCAATAAAGCACAGTGGATTGGAGACTGAAAAAAATCACGCCTGTATGACCAACAGGGTACTCTTTGCTCATCTTTTGAAGAAAGAAATATCACAAAGCGTACTTTATGGTAAGATTTTGAACCTATGTCCCTCCAGATGTTACTAAATTATAGTACCAAAGAGAACTTCAGGTCAAGATTTATGGTCTGTTCCTGTGCTTGTTATAAAGGCTGTGCAAGCAAAGTTCCAGCTTGTTTCTCTTGTTGGCATATCTGTTGCCCAAGTATTCAGCATTCTGATCATTCACCTAATGTTTTTGACCAGCTCATCAATTTTTGCCAGCATCAATCATTAACTTCACCAAACTGTTAATCACCATCCTTATCCCTAGTCAGAGATCTAACAATAACTTGTCTCCTTTTAAGTTGGCCCTTTGCAGAAGTAGTGTCTATTCTTTGAACAGTAATAAACAGATGATTCAAAACTTATCATAAAACAGTGAGGATTGTCAGGTCTGAGGATACTTCACAATGCCACCGTTTCCACCGTTCAGTCCTCAAAACCAATTTGAAGCTGGCCATCCTCACCTCAACAGCCTCAAAATGCAGACAACAGATAGGTAACGCATGTTCTTTTACCTGACCCATAAGAAGTATTCCATCCCATTGTCTTGGCTACTCTATGTGTAGGAATTACTACCTGGATCTAGAAACAGTCAGAACAGTTAGATACATTTTAAAGTAGAGCCAGCAGGGTTGCATGCATTTCTCTAACCCTGTTGCACCTGTGAAAGTGTCAAGCCATCTTTCCCTTTAAGGCCCTGTGAACCAAATGTTATGTCAGCTGAACTCAATGGGCTGGGTTTAGCAAATGGAATGTAGGCTAGCACTCCTGCCAGTGGGAAGACAGATCATTGCAAGCTCTGCATAGCTTTTTCATTTTGCACAGAAAGATCACCCTTTTTGCAATTTTGGAGACATTGCAGCTGAACCAGAATTAAATCAGCTTAGCTTTCAAACACAGAGGATGTCTGGAGAATGCAGGAGTCCAGACTTGATTTTGGAGCACTGCAAAGAATCAGTATAAAATGGGCCCTCCAGCTCTGTGTAGTAGATCAGAATGGCCATCTGATGGCAAGAAAGAGAGCATGATTTTTTTTTTCTGTGCAGAACTAGTAGCCCTAGTACGGAGGTACCTTAAAGCTGATTGGTGGGATGGAGCCCTTGGTAAAAACTGTACATCATTTATCTAAATATAGTTTATATAATCCTTAACTGGTGAGTTGTCATGTCACACTAAACCATAAACCATGATTTACAAATTATATGACTAGGTTCTTGCACTATATTTAGACAATACCAGACCACATTAGAACAATACGGCATGTGCAACCAGCCCCAGATTATCTTCCAGATCAGGACTTTGAAACATCTTCTACTCACCAAACACAAAACTGCAGTATGTGTCACTGTTCCGGTGTTGTAAACAAATGTGCATCTGATATCTGATTTAATTTCCTTGGTGCTTTTGACCCAAAGCTTCTCCTAAGGCAGGTTCAAGCTGTGGGCTGTTCTGAAAAACCTAACCATAGGCTTATGGGCAGTGGGTTTACTTTGGAGTTGCAAGCTGAGAAAGGCTTCAGCTAAGTTAGGGAGTTATCCTAGCAACAGATAAGGCTGTGTTTGCTAGGAAATCAGAAGACATAAATACAGTATTTGCTGGGTTGAAGGATGAGATTCCCGGGGTGGGGGGGTGGTATATAGCAGTAGCAGAGCTACAAAAAAGTGAGGAAGAAATCACTGCTGAGATGGAAAGCTGTTACAAAAAAGCAAAGAGGCAATCTTACCTAATTTTATAAACTGTATTTGAGTCTATGGAAATGTGCAGTTAATTATAAGATGCTTGTTTGTGTTTACAAAGCAAAAATGCTTTACTCCATAGAATACAGGAAGAAAACATCTGGCCATGCAGGGATTTCTGATCAACATTACCTGATGGAAACTACTATGAGTGCACCAGCTTCTGCAGAAAACCACAATGATGGCAAAATTATGGCACATGAATTCTAAGGTCTGATTCATGTATGTCAGCCATGGCATTTACATGATGCTGCCATGCATGTCATAATTTCCCCCCTACTTGGCTTCCCCTTTGGATGCGCATGAGATTTTACAAATTCTAGTTCTGCAACATCTGGAGGAGATATCAGCCTGGAACTTCCCCTGATTTCTCAGGGGATATGTGAAATAAAAATGACTAAAGCTCCTGAAAAAGCTACATTTCAGAATAGTTTAGTGTTCCTGCATGAGATCTCATCAGGATTTTTTTTTTATTGATTTCAATTTGTATGGCTGCCCTCTCAGTGTATGACTGAGCAGCAAACAATTAACACAGTGTTGGGCGCCCATAGAATTGTTTGCCCATGTTACACCTCTGTTGTGTGAGCTGCACTGGTTCCCAATTTTTTTCCTGGTACATGTCACACTTAAGGCAACACACATATCCACATCCACAATCCCCTGAAAAATTGGTTCTCTAAACCTCCTGGCACAGTACCTGGGAAAAGCCAAGTTTTTAACACCTTATGGAAGGCCATCAGGATCAGAGCTAACTGAATCTCAGGGGATAGGCTGTTGCACAGGGCAGATGTAGTGACAGAGATGGCAGACTTCCTGGGTCCCATCAGATATTAAATTGAGGAACTCAGAGCATTCCCCCCTATCAGAACCTATGGGACAGGCAGAAATAATTGGAGGCAGGTGACCCTACAAATAACCCAGCCCTATACCATGAAGGATTTTATAGATAACAACCAGCATCTTGAATTACACCTTGTAAGATTCTGTCACTATAGCTTTTCTAATAAAAGTAACTATAGGTATACATAGTGTCTGCTTCTTAATCTAGTCTACCTTAAAGGCTGATAGCAATCTTGCAAAGCTGAATGTGATTCCCCTCCTCTCACTTTTATCTTCTTGTGAAATGGGGCGGGGGGATCTGAGGCATTTTCATAAATCACTTTCTTGGCCTGGACTCAAGTCTTGTTGATCATTGCCTTGATAGCAGATTTTCCCTTTGTCCTTCAAGACCATCCTCAATACTCAATACAGGAGGTGGCAGATCATCCCCTTCCTCAAGAATGCATTCACCATGCCTGTTCCCAATCACATATTGTCTTCTAGGAAGATTTGACCAGCAGAAAGATCATGGATTTAATACAAAGGTGGCCATGCTCACAGCCCTAAGGGGCCCTCTTCTCTTCCTTGGGACCAACAGGCTCAAACTTCTCTCAGATAACCAATCCAGACTGTGTCTTAGTTAACTCCAGGGGGCATGCATAGCTAGAGTCCAACTCAGAGCAAACCTGAGTGACATTATTCAACAGATACATGTCAGCCCTTCAGTACTGACCATACTAAGAAACCAAAGTTGTGCAGGCCAATACTGCCTTTATTGTAAGATTATGGTAACAGAATCTTGCAGATCTGAATGCGCTTCCCTCACCCACCCTTTATCTTCGTGAGAACTAGGGAGGGCCTTGTCTGAGTCGTTTTCTCAAGTTACAGTTCTGGCCCAGACTCAGGTTTCTTTCATTTGACCACTGTTTTGGTAGGAGCTCTTCCTTCTGCCCATAACAATACCTCAAATAGTTCTCATGCCAACATTCCTCCAGCTTCTTCTTACCCAGGAGGGACTTAGTCACCCTAAACAGAGCTGCCAACTAGCAATCTATACAGGTAGTCCTCACTGTATAGATTGAGAAGCACACATATGGTGATCATGTGACCATAGGATGCTGTGATAGTCATAAATGCTATTTTTTACACCATTGTAACTTCAAACAGTCATTAAACAAGGCCATCAGTAAGCAAGGACTACCTGTACATGCAATAAAAGTGGAAAAATAACTGTCAGAAGCACCCGAATGACCGAACCACACCACAGCAGTGGAAATCTATGAAGCTTTTTGCACCACACTTTGGACCCACCAGATTTGATTCACTCCATCTAGGTGGATCTCTGCTTTGATTGGTGAATCAGCTTTGATGGTGTGATTAAACTGAAGCTTTCTCAAATTGATGCATCCCTTTGATACTTGGCAAAGTACTGATATGTTACAAAGCATCCAAGTCCCTTGATTCTGTAGTGGAACACAGTATGAAATATTTTGCCTCAACATTGAGCCTACCACTCCCCATCATGCCAATAAAATAATGTGAGTCGGCTAAACCAGGCAGCAATCCTACAATACCTTTTTCATCAGTCTACGCAAAAGGCTTGTGAAGTGTATCCCTCCCCACCTCCGCTGGAACAGCTGATTGGACTTGGTTTGCATGGAGTACAATGTTCTTTTTCTTTCTTTCTTTTTTAATTCCAGAGGGAAATTATCTTTTAAATTACTTAAGCCGGGGGGAGTAAAAGGTAGCATGCCTTGACACTGAGGATTAACTGTTCCTACATAATTTATGTTAAAGATGTGATACTTTCTGGTTATTGATTTGGGTGACTTGGTTTTATAGCCCATGCATTATAGGTAAAGCAGCTGAACATTATGCAAGTACATGGTGGGGAATGAATATTTTATCAAAGTTCTGGGGAAACAAGCAGCCACACTGTAATTGCTGTGTTAATATGGAATGTTTAAGGGCTGCAAACCAACAACTGAAGAAAGAAAGAGGCTACAGGACATTAGCATGGAAAAATAGATTTGCTTAAAAGACCAGCCTCTTAAGTCATGATAAATATGTTCACTCTGCCTGTGTTTAGGAATGAAGTATTAAGCAATGTGTTGTTGTGATTGGGAGAAGACTTTAGAATAGAAGCACAGAGGCTCACTCAGAAGAATACACAGAAGTTGGAGTTGAATGCAACATGCCGGGCTTTTAAAAGTGGAAACAAGGGATACAATAGGCATTGCCATTCAAACATTTTTAATGCCCCCAGGGGGGCTCACATAACACCTCTGTTACACAAGCTGCATTGGTTGTCGGTTTGCTTCCAGGTCCAATTCAAGGTGTTGTTATTAACTTTAAAGCCCTTCATGGCACAGGACCAGGTTATCTGAAGAGCTGTCTAGCCCCCATTACATCAGCCTGCCCCATTCAGTCCAGCAGAAGGGGCATGTTGTGGACCCCACCAGTCAAGGAATTTTGACTGGCAGGGTCTAAGAAGAGGGCCTTTTCTGCTGTAGTCCCTGCTTTGTGGAACAACTTACTCACCAGAAGGGGCATATTGCGGAACCCACCAGTCAAGGAATTTTGACCGGCAGGGTCTAAGAAGAGGGCCTTTTCTGCTGTGGCCCCTGCTTTGTGGAACAACTTACTCACCCGAGGTGCAGTGTACCTCCACTCTCATGGTCTTCAGGAAGAGTGTGAAATCTTGGCCTGGGGGCCTGATGGGGGCTCACATCATTGGAATAGGCTCATTGATTATACCTCCCCCCCCCGTCATCTTGAATTTTATAGTCTTTTTATGTATATAGTCTTTTTATATAGTATGATTTTTTTTTAGCTAATTTAATGTGGATATTTATATTTTTAACTGTTTTTGATGTTTGATTTTAATTGTGAGCCACCCAGAGTCACCTTCTGGGGGAGAAGGGCAGCATATAAATTTAATAAATAAATAAACAGGATGTACTATTTTTATTTTTAGATTTATAACCTACCTTTGTTCTAGGGGCTCAGGGCAACCCACTGAATATTCCTTTCCTCCAAGTCTTCCCCACAACAACAATCCTGTGAGAGTCCATTGGTAGTTTACTTTATAATAATATAATTATAATTTATAATCAGCAACTCAGCCCTGGTTCAAGAAACCTAGGAAGAAGCATTTCAAAGAGGCTCCACCTTAATTAACTCATTAGTAAATGAGGATTTGAAATTTCTCTGGCAGTTTCCAAGATTCTGTATTTAACCCAAAGCTATTATAGATACCTTACTGAAGTCTATGTAATTCTTGCCCTCCTGAGCTTGCCCAGCAGCATGCAGATGGACATCAGCAATGTGAACTTGCTCAGGATAAAGCTCAGGGTAACAAAGGGCATCCTAAAGAACCAAATGTGGGACCATGACTAGACATTAAGGACAATATAGGCTTGATCTGGGAAGATCAAATAATTGTTAATGAATATTAACATATCAAGGTTTAAAATGTCAGTCACAAACTTAGACAGAAGTAGCACCCGAAATGTTGCAAACTGTGGTGTACATTTTGACAAGTGGGGAGGACAGATGTTACAGGGTTTGGGGAATAATTGGGGAAAATGGCTTGGGTTTTTTGAATCTAAGGATCCAGGTCCTGTGTTTTATAACTAACATGCTTAGTCTGAAGAAAACTTGTACCTTGAATCTTTATATGTTTTTTGTAAGACACTTACAATTTATTTTAATTGTGTCTCCCCATTTCATAGAGAGGGCAGATGTGTCACATAATCCCAATAAATTCTGTACACTGTAATCTGTTGGATAGTATTTAGGAAGCTCTCGTGAATAAGTAAAATGGGCTTTTCTTTCCCTAAATTTATCTCCAAAGTGGAACTATGGAGAAAAGACCCTTGCATTAAATGAAGGAAGGAGGGTAGGAGTAGTCTGTATAAAACCCTAGTTGTGGGAGATACAGCATAGTGCTTGCAACTTTATACCTTTCCTGAGGCATCTGAAAGAAGGCAGGAAGGGGAAGCATCCATACTTTAAAATAAAATGGACACACATTCCATGCCCCCTCCCTAACTTAACCACTGTTTCTTACGAAGGTTGTCCCTGGCCCATGCTGCACACCTGTAACACTTCCCACCCAGGATTGGTGAAAAATATTTCCCTACAGAGGACATTCTTGTCCACCAATCCATAGATAGGGCACTGTGCTCCTGCTGTAGACACTACTCTTCTAAAATCTTTTGCAAACATCTTTGTCATTACATGATCCGATGAGGGGTCCCAACATGAAAAGAGTTTCCCTGAAACCTAAAAGAAGAAAGTGGTACATTGAATCACCATTTTTGGAAATTCCACTCCCTCCTTGTTCTATGTACCTTTCTTTCACTTTTTGCAGTATGCCTCAAAGTCTCTATAAGTAGCTGAATGTCCTGTGCAGCTACAAGTGTAAGAGGCCAGATACAGATCAAAGGTCTCTAGGATGGTTAAAATCTCACCTTAGTGCAGGAATGCAAGAGTTCAGGAAAACCAAACAAACTTACTTCAGAACCCCAAGTTCCACACAGACAAGTGTAAGATTCAGAATCAAAGCTGAATATAGTCTTCTGTCAGTTTAAAGGTCAGCCAGAGAATCAAAAGTAACACATGTTCAGGAAGCCAGATCCAAGGTTAGAAAGTTATTTGCCAACAGAAGCCTAACTCCCAAGCTCTTCTTTTATAGCACTGACTCAGTCGTGCCTGTTTTCTTGAATTATGCCTCTTCCTTTTGAGAAATCCCATGGAACATCTCTGTTCTACACACTTGATCTTTCTGCATGCAGAAAGGCTAAAGATCCTTTCCTGCTCAGGCTCTAAATCAGCTGATTCACCTTACACTGTGTTTCTGCAACAGGGGGCTGATGACCTGACTACTCCAGAACTGCAGGTCCTATGTTTTCTGAGACTCATCTGCAGATATTTGAGAGCCCTCTGATTCCTGAGCTGCAAGGTCAGAGCCTGTCAAGCCCTGCTCTTCCAATTAAGAGGAGGAAAGACTGGAAAGTGTGTCAGATTAGGTCATACTAAGTATCCGTTAAACCCAATATTAGGCTCTCTGGACAATAGTCTGATTCAATATATGGAAGCTTCCTAGGTCCTTTCCACAATAAAATCTAGACCTTCTAACATAGGTTGAGCTTCCTCCAAAATTGTCATCCCCAACAGGTAGATAAGACAGGAATCAACTCTACAGGAAGGCTTAGACTGCTTTTATTGAGGGTAGCTATACAGTAGTAACAGAATCTTGCAAGTCTGATTGTGCTGCACCTCCTCCCCTTCTTATACCCATATGAATTAGAATTAGGGAGGTGTCTGTCTGAGCCATTTCCACATACTTTCTGCTTGTTTTGGACTTAAGGTATGTTTCCTCCCCCCCCCCCCCCCCCCATTATTGCTTCGGTAATAGATTTTGCCCATCATATTCCTTACTCTCTAAAATATCTACTGCACTCTGTTGTGGTCACTAAAAATGTTTCATGACAGTATGTAGCAGTTTCTTTGACATCCAGGAGGACAATTCTGGTTGTAATTGGTACTCATTTTCCACTACTAACATTGAAACATTTTTCAAGTCTGAGCTATTTTTTTCCAAGGGGGGGGGGGGAGAGAGAGAGAGATAGAGATGGCCCTGGCCCTTGGCAACATACTGTTAAGTGGACCACTGTAAGGTTCAGGGATGGAATATGAAATAATTTCTTAACAGGTTATGCAAATGTGAAAAATAGATACAGAGCTGTGCATCAGGTAAAAAATCTATGAAGATTGTAGAATGCTACAAAGGTAAGAAAATAGGTCATTTTGCAGCTTTTTATCATGAGAAAAGCATACCAATGGCCTTTGTAATAGTGGGGAACTGGTTGTATGCCTTGATGACTTTACCAGATCATATATTGCTGGCCCTGGCAGTGAGACTTCATGTTGTCTGAAGTATCCCAAATACTTCATAACCAATACCCAGCACAGAGGCAGAGAATATGAATTTAAAGTATATGTGCTGCATAAGTAAAATGATCTTATGGACAAGGAGGCATCTGTTGTAGCTAATCTAATATCCACTGACCCTAGCATGGAAATAGAAACCTGAAGCAATAAAAAAAAAAAGACTTAAAGAAAGGGCCATTCCATCTGCAGATCACATGGTCAGAATGAGAATAGTCCCCAAAGTAAAACCAGAACTCGAGAGGATGGTCCAGTGTAGGGTGATTTAAATGATTAATGAACCAACAGACAGGTTTGTACCAAGCATACCAGTAATCAAAAAGGATGACAGATTATGCATATATGTTTTTCCTCCAGAGTCTTACCTTTGAGACACTGGAAGTAAAACATATGATAAGTAGCAATGCATTGCCAAAGCAAGTTATGAAAATATGAAACTTCTATATACATGAAGATCACATCCAGCTAATTTAGAACTGGCAATATTTCCTCAAAGCCTCCTCTGGAGATACTTTTTAATTGGAGTTTTAGGAAATGAACCTAAGTTTCTTGTGACAAAGGCTGGCACGGAATATGGGCATTCCAAAGTCAAGAACTTTCCAAGTTCATTGTAGTGGCATCCTTAGCAAACCATGATGAAGCTAAAATGATGTTGACATGATGAAGTTATGAAGTAATTCCACATATTTGTACTTGCATGCTAGCATCTGATGCAAGTATGGAAGATGCAGCATCTGTTTTGTCATTGCTCCCTCTGCAGACACCCATGGTTCATTTTGCCCCAATATTCAATTCAGTGCTCCAGTACAGTTGTGTTGAATGAGAGGAAAAAGTAAGTAGAACCCAGTCACAAAAAAGTAAATTAAAAACAACAACAACTTTAAAATTCAGAGGGAACAACGATAATACATTAACAAATTAAATTGTGAAGGGGTTAAGAAGGCATAATTAACCATGCTATTGATCTCTTAATTAAGAAGAAAGGAAAGATCCCTCTAGAGGCATGACCTGTAACAGAAATGTTTAGTAAGCACCATTCCTAGAATAATGTTATTAAAAGTGCAAACGAAGCTGAGAACCCAACTGGCTTGTTGTGGATACATTGTACCTAGATGGCATAGCATATTTTGGACACATTATGTGAAGCCCTAGATCTCTTGAGAAGTCTACAATGCTGGGAGAAGAGAAAAAGAGAACAACTAGCAGCAAGGTAGATGGATCTGATTAGAGCAATGATGGGTGCACCACTGGAACATCTGAAGGGCCACGTTAGGGAAAGATCATTGTGGAGAAAATCAATCTATATGGTCATTAAGCATTGACACTGACTTGATGGCAGATCATCATCATCAGATAGCACAGCAGCTGAGAATTACAGAAAACCTATCTTAGGTGAATATATGATCCTGATTGGACAAAGGTGAAAGGTTACATTCCACTACTTGGCAGAGGACATCAAGAATCTCTGGTAGACCAGATCATGGAAAGACCAAGATCAGCACTATTCTTTCACAGAAGTCATTTGCACTTTATACAATTTAAAATGTCTTTGATCTTTCTGGTATCCTATAGATAGGGTAGAGTTGAAATGTCATCAAAGGCATAACACAGAACCTTTGTTCCCCTCTCCCTAATAGGCTTCAGTGAAGCTTACTTAGTCACTCACTTGGCTTTCAGCAAAATTGTGAATGTGAGGTTGGTAAGATGTGATGTCCTCTTCCATAGTCATCAGGAGATGTTTAGGTCTGTGTATATAGCATATACACCTATTTTTTTTTCCTGTATTGTCTGTCTTGGCCTTTCATTGTGTGTAATGACAGGTAGTTGAGTCTGGCCTCTGCAAATTTCTATATGAAATTATCCAATCTGCACCTCATAGGCAAATGTGATCTGGATATGTTCTTACTCTGGACACTTCTCCAAATGCAGTGCTTAGCAGTTTTTAAATCTTTCAAAGTGCAGGGTTAAGTAATCTGTCCATTTAAAATTATGTACAATTTTATTCAAATTACATTTCAATTATACATTTAATTTGTTAAAGAACCCATGCTAATCATTTGGAGCAGGGTTTTTCTATTGGCCTTTTGGAGTGGCTACTAAAATAAGAATTTAGAACAGAGGTAATTTAGAGCAAACCACTTTGGTGTAGTGGTTAAGGTATCAGGCTAGAAAGCAGGACACCATGAGTTCTAGTCCCGCCTGGGCACAAAGCCAGCTGGGTGACCTTGGGCCAGTCATTCTCTCTCAGCCCTGGGAAGGAGGCAATAGCAAACCACGTCTGAAAAATCTTACCAAGAAAACTGCAGGGACTTGTCCAGGGTTAGGGTTAGTCTCTGAGAATTGGACATGATTGAACAGATTAAAAAAAAAATCATTTACTTGGGGAGTACTCTGACCTCAAACACACAAAAATACTATTGCTCTGCTTGTTACAGCTTGGCAGAGCAGAAATAAGACCATGACTTTTTCCAGGACCAGTATTTTTTTTTGTTGGGGGTGATGGTCTCATTGTGAGCAGTGAGGGGTGGGTGGGTGTAATATTTAGCCTGGTCAACTTTCTCCCTAAATCAGGGATGTGGTAAAGTTTGGAAGGGACAGCTCAGGCTTGATGTTGGACTTTTCCTCCTTTTCCTGTCCACAGACCTATCCACAGCATGGCCTCTTGCCAGGTGTTCTAAGTCTGGTACCTTCTCACTTTGGAAAAAGATGGCTTGGATACCAAAAGAATGTAGGGGATGTCTAATAGACTTGTACAAGGAGACTTAGATTGCCCTTGATAAACAGCTTCATGCGACATGAATCTTTTTGTCAAAACACAGAAACATGATTTGCCTTGACAAAGCAATTTGTATCACCTTGAAATGCCTCTGGACTTCATGCATCAGAATAGGCTGTGAGGAATTTCCTTAAGCCTTCTGCACCAGCATCTGGCTCCTTGTATCCTTCTCTGCTGACCAGTCATCCTAGTAGAAGCTATGTGCAAATGCTACCTCTGTGCAGAAGCCTCTTTCCCCTGTTGCAAATGCCTGCGTATGTTGAAGAGCATACAACACTCAAATCTTCATGGAAGTGAAATATCCCTAAGGCTTTGCACAGCCCTGATGTCTAATACTAGGTTCCCCCAATCTAGTCAGTTCTGTGCTTTGTCTCTAATCCTCTCACTGTGCCTCCAGTCATGCAATGGGAAGCCACGATATTCAGGGATAAAAGGATTGCCCTCTGTAGCATTTTTAAAGAAACACTTGCTGGTTAAGGACCATTCTTTAAGCTCAGTTTAAGCTAAAAATTAAGCTAATTTTAAGATAAATCAAACTGCAGATTAAGTCTTAGCAGATTTTTCTGGGTGTTCTGATTCAACAAAGCTTTAATCAAAACTGTTGGGGGAGGCAATGAAGAGTGATGGCATCTTGTCACCAATAGTGATATTGGCATGAATGGCCAGCCAAACCCTGCCTATCAAGGGCCTGAAAGAGGAATGCTACTGCTTTTGGTCATTCTCTACTCTCTCTGTTTCACTCTCCAGCTATGATTAGCCATGCGGGTTTGTCTGATGTGTGCGTGTGTGAGAAAGAGAATGAACTGTTCTTTTTGCCCTGGTTCAGCTATTCTTGTGACTTTTCCCTTTCCCTAAATCCTTTTTATACCTCTGTTTTCTTTATCTGAATACTAGTCCCTTCTTAGTTTTAATATGCTTTATATATCTTAACTCTTTGTCCCTTTTCATTCCCTTTCATTCTACTTTAAATCCTCCCACTTTGCTCCTGAACAATTGCAAATACAAAACAAAGCATTTTCTGTCTGCTACTTGTCTGTTGCTCTCTTGAGTGAGTCTTCAGGAGTTGGTCTGAGGCAATGTATTTGCTATTTATATTATATACATACCCAATAGTCTGCCTTTTTCTATCAAGTGTTCTGTATACACAATAGTGATGAAACATGCATCTCAGGTTTTTTTTTTTAATTGTTGCATGAGTACTATGTATTTTATGCATTAGTGAATATAATAGTAATAAAATTAAACATTGTAGTAGTCACAGTGTAGGTTTCATAGTGTTGATGTTCTCAATGTGGTCCACTATGTGGTCCATTATCTGCTCCTTTGCTCACATGGGCCACCTGATTTTCTAGGACATATTTTTGGGAAGAAACAGAACCTACATGCAGTATAGACTCACAGAGGAATTCCAGGAAGTTGCAAGCTACTTTCACTGCACCAGGAAGGGCAGCAGGTGGTGTCAATCTTCCTACAGTACACATTCTTTCAGGACTTGGAGAGTTAGTGGGATTCCAAGTACCTAGGTTGTGCAGCAATGAATAAGTCACAAGGTAGCACTGGTGGGCCCTTCAGCAAGCAAGAATGGGATCTCATCTCTCAATTTTTGTTGTTCTTCAAGCCTTTTCTCAAAGCCACTGAGTTCCTAACTTCTAGGACTGCCCCTCTCAGCCAGATGCTTCTCTTGTGAAGTCTATCTCAAGGTAGCTAGAGAGCTTCCTTTGCACGATTTGGGGAACTCTCTGCTCTCATCAGTGCAGAAGATGTTGAAGAGGCTAAGCAAGGATATCAGATGCTATGAGGAACCATTGTTTAGTGGGCAGGTATTTGAATAATAAATCTATTGAGATGGAAGGGACCACTGAACTGAAACCCCTACTTAGTGCAGGAATCCAGTTTAAAATATCATCAACAGAAGCTGACTAGTCTCTTGCTTTAACACATTAAATGAACGAAAGTCCACCACTTCTCTGTGTAATTGATACCACCTTGCACTACTAAACCTTTGATTATCTTCATTGTTATCCTCTGTTCCAATTTCTCTGAATGCTCCTTAAATTGGGATGCCCATAACTGGAATAATTTCTGAAGTGGGATCTGACCAAAGCATTTGCCTTCATTGCCGCCAAATTATACTGCTAGTTCATATTCCGCTTGCAAACACTAATACTTTAATATCTTTTTTGGAAGCTTGGTATCCCCATCCTGTACCTGTGCATTTGATTTTTGTTTCCTAAGTGGAGATACTTTACATCTCTATTAACTGTAATTGTTACTTTCAATTGATTTTTCCAATTTATCAAAACCATTTTGAATTTAATTTCTATTTTCAAGGATATTAGCTATCCTGCACAATTTTGTATCATCTGCAAATTAGATAAATGTTCCTTTCACCATCTGATCCAAATCATGAATGAAAATATTGAACAGCAGAGGATCCAGGACTAGTTCTTGTGGCACCCCATTAGAAGCCCCTCTCCAATTTGTTGAGCAACCATTAATGAGCATCCTTTGGGTATCATTTTCAAGCCAACTATGTAGCTACCATTGTATGTATCTGTGCTATCCAGCTCACTGAACCTGCTTGCTAATCAGCATGTCATGGGATCCTTTGTCAAATGCTTGGCTGAAGTGAAGATATGCCTGCCTATAGTATTCCCTCAATCTATTAAGGAAGTTGAAAACAATACCTCCCTATATATAGCAACAGAAGGATAAACTACTCAGAAGTGTCTGGGTTGTTCAGGAGTGGTGATTAGTAAGAGCAGAGGGGACATTACACATTCATCAAGTAGCAGTCCTATCAGCACACCCTAAAACAGCACTCCAATCAGCAGCAGCAAAGGAACGGCTGGGCCATTTAGCAGCAGCTGGTAAATTCCTTCTTCATTGTCCTCAAAGTGGGCAGAGGGTATGCTGTGCTGAGAATGAGGATGTATCCTCATTATAGAGAATAACCCTCTATTTGGTGGTATCCTCCATTTCAAATGCTGTCAGTTTAAATCCACTTTAAGGATGAAAAATAGTAAGAGAGAACAGAGTCCTTGAAATTGCCCATCAGTAATTATCACCTGTTCAGCAGACTGAGGAGATATATTGGATATTGGTCATAGTCTTCTCCACCATACTGAGATATCATGTATTTTTTTAGCAATTATAATAATAATGATGTATCAGTGGGTACTGTACAAACTGGGCCTTGGAGAGTCATCATTAATTCCTTTATTGTTATGAAACTATCTCCTCTTGCAGAGAGAAAATAGATGCTTTGCTTGAATGATGTGGAATGACTGATACATTAATATACTAAATCAATATGCTGTGTCTATAAATGGTGAATATACATCTGGCCGGCAGAATTTGCAATGTACACTCCTAGCTATGTCTAACGTATATCATATGCTGCCTCTTCAGATTCCCAGAGAAGCAAAAGAAGAAAAGTTACTATTTCAGGTTGACTATCCATTGTGAACTGCTGAGTTGTGTCCTGCTTAGTGGACTCCAATTTGTCCTGATCTGATTTGCAGATGATCATAGTCATGTCTCATATTTTGCCTCAACCACTTAGTTGGCCAACTCACAACTCCAAGGATTAGAAATCACTGTAATATTCATTCATTCATTCACTCATTCATTCATCTCATTCCTTTTCTTCAGGGAGGTATAGATAGCACTTAATCCTCCTATTTGTCCCCATAGCAAAAGTCTTGTGAAGGTAGGCTGAACAGAGAATAATTGACATAATGATACCTATGGCTGATGAAGAACTAAATTTGGACTTCCCTGTTCTTAATCCCATGTATATATGAATTAGTGGAAAAATATATATATAACTACAGTGTTTTATTTGCCTGTTGAATAAGACCTGCATCGTACAAAACATTTGAATAAGTCCTGATGTAAGCAAAATGTAATATTCTCTCTTGTTTCTACAACTCTAGAATTATTTCCCAAAGTAAAATTCTACAAATTATGGGACTAATACATTTGCAAGAAATGTAATTCCAGTCAAAGGATGTTGTGATCTGAATGCAGCTCATTTCTCATCTATCACTGGGGTTGTGGGGTTGAGTAAATGTGCAGTGTCACTGGTAATTATGGAACATACTAATATTTAGATCAAAGAAAATTATAGATTCTGAGTAGCAAAAGTACATCACTAGTGTTGAACTCTACATGGGGGATATATACTGATTTTTTATGAGTGTAACTCATCAAAATAGCTTTAAAAAACACAGAATATCACAATGCCATAGGCAATTTACATAATATTTTTAAAAATTTGAGATTGAATGACACTTGTGTATCCAACTAAATGGATGGATAAGTGGGCTGATGATATATGTTTCTTGAAATGCTATGGCATTCACTAGGATTGATGTCCAAGTAAGACTGCATATGGGTTGCTTCTTGAGAGCTATTTCATTTTTCACTGTAATTGTAACAGGCGTACATTACAGTGCCCATAAAGAGTCGATAAAAACATCTCCCAGAGTACACAGTTCTCCCAGGAGAATGAAATTCAAAGTACTGTGGAGAATGAATTTATTGAAAATTACAGCCTGACTTTAATTGAAGAATAGTTCACAAGGTGGTTAACATTAATAAGTATAAAATAAAAGCAAATTAATTAAAGGCATGATTAAAAACTATATACCACTCCACCAGTTGAAGCCCTGCTCAGCACACAAACCAATGAAGTCATCAAAGGTTCCAGTAGAAGAGAATATCATCAAAGGTTGCCTGAATAAAACATTTAGGACTTCAGTAAAAGAATAACAGAGTTTATCTTGACTTCCTTTGTTAGGGAGTTCCAAATCTCAAAGATTCTTCCAAAGTTTTAAATCCCAGAGCAATCCATAAAGGAGTATATGGATTTTTCAATAATCACTTTGTATGTTATAGCTTAAATTTTGGCTCAGAAATAGACCAATTGAATTGACAAGGAAACTTTTTTAACAAGGGAATAGCCTGTACCGTATAACTAGCTCCAGTCATAGTCTGGTGACAGTGTTCTGGATCACTGAAGGTTTCAAACACTTTTCCAGTCCAGCAAAAAGTTAATCATAGTAGTCCAAACAGAATGTACCTAGGACATCTGCGTTTGTGGCCAAGGTGGACATTTCCAGGAATAGCTGCAACTGCACATTAGCTCTTTTTGTCTATCACTACATTTATGGCCATTCCTGAAATGTGGAAACCAGCACAAGATGGAATCCTTGTTGGCAGAAATTTCGAAGGCTGAAGATGTTAGTAAGAAGTACAAGAAACTGTGCTACGAAGCAGTGATGAAATTTCAGATAGGTAAGTTTGGCCAGTACCTGAAGGCTTGAAACAGAAGTCTGAGCAAAGGAAATTTTGAGAAATAGTGGTGAAACACATGTTTTTCCCTAGACATCAGGATCAGCATAGAAGCTTGAAGCAAAAACTGCAATGTAATATTGTTCTTGTTGTGAAGGATTAACTGGGTTGAAGGTGAGAAGAATCTAGTCTCAGAGGAAAGCTGGTGTGAACTTATTAAAGTGCAAAAACATTAGTATACAGTATATTAAGGTCTATAATAAAGCTTATTTTTTACCTGACATCTTTACATGGAAGTACTCATGTTATTTGTTTATATAAATAATTACTTTAATAGACATCTTCTTACAGGTTTGTAGAATTTCCTCCTCTTATTAGCTTGTTTCTAGTTACAGCATCATTTCCTTGCCTTTGCCCTAGAACCAAATGACTGAGTTTCTATTAAGTGAAGTCATTTTTTCAGTGGCAACCATTAAAAATTGCCCAGTTGATGCAGCATTCCCTAACTGGAAGGGCTAACCAGGAGGTCTTTCCTAATAACATGGTCAGGGAATTCTATAGTCCTATAAAAAGGGGAATAGACATAGAATAGCTAAATAGTTTCATCCCAATCCTATAGATTGGATTTTTAAATTATTTTTTCCTATTCACTTAAGCATCAATCCTATACATAATTACATGGGACCAAGCCCATTTAATAGAATAAGACTTACTTCTGTGTTGATGTGTATACTATTGTATGTAGGCACAAAAATTGCTACTTCTGACAGTAATTCAACTCTTCCCATGTGGCCTGGGTTCCAAGACCTGTTCAAACATTTGAGTATCCTGTATGGGTTTTTAAAAAGAAAAAGAAAAAATAAATACCAACCAAAAATACGTTGGTTATAAATATAGACCATCATCTATGGTAGTCAAGTTGGTTTTAAAACTCCCTTCAAAAATGCTGAGCCTTTTGGATTCTGTCCTAAAATTTTTATTCATGAAATAATAGATGATGTACAAAAGGTTGACTTTTACAATGGAAGTCCATACTTGGATTTGGTTAATTAGGAAAGGATTTTCTCAATAAGACTTTGAAAAAATTGGAATTTATCAGATGGTTCCCTCTGGCTCTGAACTCCATTGCTGTTTCCTTTCCTCATCAATTTATTTGCAGTCAGTTTTGCCCACAGGAGGGTAAAAAAGATAAAAGCACCTTTTTGTCTTCTCTGTTTTTGCCATCTAAAAATTTCACTTATCTCTACTAAACAGAAGAAACATATGAAATCTTTCATAGTGGGAAATATGTGTGAAGGCCACTGAGGCAGGAGTAATTCTCACTGAAAATTAAGTTCATTTGATAGATGAATGAAAACCATTTAAGTTTCATAAATGTGATCTGAATGGTTTCCAAATGTTCTATTTAAAAAGTATCCTGTCATCAGATCAGATATTAGCTTTCATCATAGTGATGGGACTTACTTTGTTCTCAGTAATGTCATTTGATTGGCTATATAAAACTATTCAAATCAAATCTTTATTACTGGCAAAGACCAGCATAAGGAGGGTGGGGTACAGTTTATATAAACTGTGGCATCTAGAGGTTTATATAATTATCAGTTGATGGAGAATATAAATAAGGAAATTTAATCTCTTTTAAAACTAGAATCTGAGGTAATCCAATGAGGCTGAATAATACAAGAATTAAGATGGACCAAAGAAAGTCATTCTTCATGCAATAGATAGACCACCAACTTCTGTGGAGAGAAAGACTAACAATAACTAATTGTCCTTGTGATTATAAATGATCTCAGAGGTGAAATATTAGTTGCATAGAAATCTAACAAGGACTGGACTACTGCACTGGATGTCCTAATATAAGCTTCCTACCGACATCTGGTTGGCAGTTGTGGGAACAGAACACTGGACTTTGTTCTGTATCAGTGTAAAACAAAATATAAGAACTATTTTATACAGGTTTGTTGGTTACATGCCTTAACTAAGGGTCCTCTTGATGCCACCTGGGGTGTTGCTGTTGATGTGGTATCTGCAGGCACTGCAGTGCTGATCCAATATATATTGAGAGAAAGGAACAGCAGCATTTCCATCTGTCTAATTTTTATTAATATGATTCAATATTCAAATGATAGTTTTAAAGAACTCATTTTCTTCGGCTAGTGAATTTATTTTATTTTAGAAATGTGTAAGGCTGCCCAACTCTACAACAACTCTGGGAAGTGACTGTAAAGGTCTTCTTGAGTTTCTTGACTCCTGATGACGGCATCCATGCAACCTTCTTAGCAACAGTCTGGATTAGATTTTCCACTGCTTTCTTCCAGAATTCTTAATGTCTCACCAACATCCCTGGAACTCCCATGCACGTACTAATCAGCCTTGTTTAGCTTCCAAAATCAGCCAAGGTAAATTAGGCACAGGCACCTGCTGAGGCTTTTTTAGACTATGCAACCTTGATAACAAATATATAGAATGTTTTAAAAGTTATTTCTGATAAAGGCATATTTATAGGCTAATTACATATTGGGTTGCAATGCTGCTCAGTGAGGGAACTGAGTAAACAAGGGTGATTTTTTCCATGGCAATACAAAAGCCAAGTTACTTCAACCTCTCTCTGACATTAATTACACTTACGGATTCTTTGCAAAGCAGAGGAGAGAGATAAAAGAGGAAGAAAACCACATCAAAATAAATCTTTATATTAACAAAGCTTGAGATACATCTGTTAGAAGGTGTCCCAGCCATTGTGTACCTCTGTTTCTTTAATCCCATCCAATTCTCAAGACCCTCCCTTTCACTCCCATTTTAATATACCTCAGGGAGAAAATTCAAAATATTTCAATGCACAGCATTTATTTTTCTTTTGGTGCAAAAATCTAGGTTGTTTCTCCACTGTGAGCCCTGCCGGATTCAAGGGTCAAAGCCTCAGAAGCTGGTTTTGGAAGGTTTGCCCTCAGCTCTGTGGGTTTGCTCTTATAGCTAATTTGCCCAAAGCTAATGAGAGGTGGTCTGTTCTTCCCTTCAAGCTGAGGGAAACAACCAATAAAGTTAATGAGCATAAAGAATATGGTGACGGATATGTGGAGTATTACTCCATGTTTATTATATCTGAAAAGGAAAGGAATAAAATAGATTTCTAGCAGTTGGCAGTTTTCTAGCATTGAACGAGCTCTGCTAGAAATTGGGAAGGTAAATGGTAGGCTCAAAGACAGCATAAAATAAGTATTAAATGTAGGGTGAAAAAAACTGTTTGCACATTAAATGATGATCATTGAGATAATTTACCTCCCTAATACATTTTCACTCCATAATAATATTAAGTTTGGAAGCCCATTTATAATAATGTTTATTTTTCATGTGTTAAACTGGGCATGACACACTGAGCCTCGCCAAACTATAATGCTGAAAAGTAGTTTGCCAGCAAAGCTTAGGAATAGCAAAGGAGCACAAAGCTATTTTCCCACGTTAAATAGACTGGGAACCTTGAACTGGTACAATTGCGTAGAATGCTGCATTAAACTGAGCCAGATGATTGGTCCATTTAGATCAGTATCAGCTGTAGTATAGGCTGCAATTAAATAACAGTTTTAAGAAAAATACTTAGAAAAATCAGTGTAATTCCTCCCCCCTCCCCAGCTAAAAAACCAAACATACAAAGTAGAAAATCTCCCATACATGTCTATGCCACAAACTTTCTACAGGTGAAACTCGAAAAATTAGAATATCGTGCAAATATTCATTTATGTCAGTATGGCAACTCAAAAGGTGAAACCAATATATGAGATAGACGCATTACATGCAAAGCGAGATATGTCAGGCCTTACTTTGGTATAATTGTGATGATTATGGTGTACAGCTTATGAAAACCCCAAATTCACAATCTCAGAAAATTAGAATAGTGTGAAAAGGTTCAATATTCTAGGCTCAAAGTGTCCCCCTCTAATCAGCTAATGAATCCATAACACCTGCAAAGGGTTCCTGAGCCTTTAAATGGTCTCTCAGGCTGGTTCAGTAGGAATCACAAGCATGGGAAAGACTGCTGACCTGACAGTTGTGCAGAAAACCATCATTGACACCCTCCATAAGGAGGGAAAGCCCCAAAAGGTAATTGCAAAAGAGGTTGGATGTTCCCAAAGTGCTGTATCAAAGCACATCAATAGAAGGTTATGCAGAAGGGAAAAGTGTGGTAGAAAAAGGTGCACAAGCAGCAGGGATGACCGCAGCCTGGAGAGGATTGTCAGGAAAAGGCCATTCAAAAGTGTTGGGGACTTTCACAAGGAGTGGACTGAGGCTGGAGTTAGTGCATCAAGAGCCACCACACACAGACGGATCCTGGACATGGGCTTCAAATGTCGTATTCCTCTTGTCAAGCCGCTCCTGAACAACAAACAAGGTCAGAAGCGTCTTACCTGGGCTACAGAAAAAAAAAAAAGAACTGGTCTGTTGCCCAGTGGTCCAAAGTCCTCTTTTCTGATGAGAGCAACTTTTGCATCTCATTTGGGAACCAAGGACCCAGAGTCTGGAGGAAGAATGGAGAGGCACACAATGCACGATGCTCGAAGTCCAGTGTGAAGTTTCCACAGTCTGTGTTGATTTGGGGAGCCATGTCATCTGCTGGTGCTGGTCCACTGTGCTTCATTAAGTCCAGGGTCAACGCAGCCGTCTACCAGGAGATTTTGGAGCACTTCATGCTTCCTTCCGCAGACGAGCTTTATGGGGATGCTGACTTCATTTTCCAGCAGGACTTGGCACCTGCCCACACTGCCAAAAGTACCAAAACCTGGTTCAGTGACCATGGGATTACTGTGCTTGATTGGCCAGCAAACTCGCCTGCCCTGAACCTCATAGAGAATCTATGGGGGATTGCCAAGAGAAAGATGAGGCACATGAGACCGAACAATGCAGCGGAGCTGAAGGCTGCTACTGAAGCATCCTGGTCTTCCATAACACCTCAGCAGTGCCACAGGCTGATAGCATCCATGCCACGCCGCATTGCGGCAGTCATTGCTGCAAAAGGGGCCCAAACCAAGTACTGAGTACATATGCATGCTTATACTTTGCAGAGGTCCGATATTGTTCTATTTCCAATCCTTGTGTTATTGATGTCATGTAATATTCTAATTTTCTGAGATTGTGAATTTGGGGTTTTCATAAGCTGTACGCCATATTCATCACAATTATACCAAAGTAAGGCTTGACATATCTCGCTTTGCATGTAATGCGTCTATCTCATATATTGGTTTCACCTTTTGAGTTGCCAAACTGACATAAATGAACATTTGCACGATATTCTAATTTTTCGAGTTTCACCTCTATCTTTACCCTCTGAAGTGTGTAGCAGGTGTGACAGTGAGGCGGTAGCATTTCCACTGGCGGCAGGGTTGAATTTTCAGTCATTTTTCATGTTTTGCTGTTTTGTTTCAGGTTTTTTTTTTTAATAGAAAGAATAAGAGGCTAACATGTTCTTATTTATTTTGTTGTTCAAAAAGGAGAACATTGTGCTGGCACAATCTTGAGAAACTGTGAAAGCTGGTGGAAAAAAAGGGCTGCAGATAATGACTGCTTAGTTTCTGAGCTGCTGGTACACTGTGCTGACTGCTATTCTTGGAAGCTATGCAGGGTTGGCCCTGGTTAGTGTTTGGATGGGAGACCACCAGGGATTATCAGGGTTGTAGGTTAGACTGGGAAGTAAATCCCAGAAATGTGTTCAATGGACATCCACTCTATACTAGTTCATGTGCCATGCATGTTTATCATGTTAATTCTGAATTCTCCCAGCTTCTGTATGTACCATACTGAACTCTGGTTCAGCTCACTGTTGTCTCAATTTGACAAATGGAGAAAGAAAAACATGGTTTCAATTATACCATGGTATACATAGTTTGGCAAGAAATTTCTTAATAGGCAACATTTTTATATATGTTGCCTAATGTATTTAACTGTTTTGTAAACTGCCCAGAGTCCTTCAATGAGATGGACAGTGACAAATTTGATATATAAATAAATAAAAAAAAATGTATGCAGCATTGCATCACAACATTAAAGGTATGGATTTTAAAAGATGCGTGATGTGCAGTGGTATACAGTAACTTGGTAGAGCAGCCAATGAAGGTCTTGGAAAAAACATTCAAATGCTGTGATGTGTCTATACCTACAAAGATCAGAATCGTGCAAGTCATGGTATTCCCTGTGACACTCTAAGGAAGCAAAAATTGGATTTTGAAGAAGGATAGAAAGAATATCAACACTTTTGAACTTTGTGTTGGAAAAGAATCCTGAGAATAGTTGAATAGCCAGGAAAACAAATAATGGATCATCGAACAAATCGACCCAGAATTCTCACTCAAGGAACAAATGACCAGGCTCAAATTATCCTACTTCTGACACATTATGCAAAGACCCAGCTCTCTGGAGAAGGCTGTAATGCTGGAAAAACTGGAATGAAAGGGAAGAAGAGGATGACCAGCAGCAAGGTGGATGCATTTAGTTACAGTGGCAATGGGTGGGTACACCATTGGAAGACCTGAAAGGCCAGGTTAGGAACAGATCATCATGAAGAAAATCTGTCTGTGTGGCCACTAAGAGTCAGCAACAACTTGATGGAACATAATCAAATTCAGTAATTTAGGCTAAATGTATTTCTGCCCCATCCCTAATTGTTACAAATAATTAATGCCAGAATTAATTAGGATGTACACCTGAAGACTCCTAGTTATACTGTCTGTGGTTCATGAAGGCTTTACACACCATAATTACAAACCACTTATTGTAATTATTCAAACCTTGATGTTTAATTTATATATTAGAATGTTAGCCTGCATAGTTATGTTTAATTTTTATTAATCCAATAATAATATATTAGAATAAAGATATAATGTTATATAACAATATAATGTTTTATTTCTACAAAACATGGCTTGGCCTAATCCACAGAATTTGTCTGGGCTGTATCCAATGAGGTGATCTGTTTGTAGGCATTATTTTATTCTAGAACTCTGAGCTCTGATATACTATGCCAAGGCTGATAATGTAATATAGCTTTCATTTGACCATTTTCAGTACTTACTATAATACTATTCCTCAAAGAGTATAATTCCTAAGAATTTGAGATTGTTTTTAAAAACAATAAGAATGCCTTGGAATTGACACTTTTTTTTTCCATATTCAGGAACTGAAAAGAACTTCAAATTAAAAACAAAAAATGAAAGGGGAAGAATGCAAACCTGATAGATTTCTCACCCAACCTGTTCAATAAATACCTGATGCTATTAGATGAGGAACTAAGTATTTATCTCTTAGTCTGCTGTTGAATCCTGAGTGTTCAGCCAAATCGAGTTGACATCTCTCCCACCCACCCCAGGCCTTTCATCTTAAACAACTACATAAGAGAATGGCAAAACAAGGTATTTTCTAAATGTGTAGTACTTCTTATTAATATTATAGCAATAGGATTTGACAGATGTTAGTGGATGAAAATTTCAGGTTTTTTAAAATTAAGAATGCAGCCAAAGGTGCACATTTTTTCATAAAAGCAGTGGAAAAATTAATCGCTTCCAGCTTTTTATACTATGTTTGTGATATTTTTACTTACTGGCAACATTTTCCATACATTGTAGACCAGTCCTTCCTAGCCCAGCCTAGAAATGTGGGAGACTGATTAAAGGCACCACTGAAAATACAGCCTGGGAAATCTTGATTTCGCAGAGCTCAACACACAAGATTTTGCATCAGTGGACCCAATCTTCATCATTGGTGTAATAATATCATTACTCAAATGGTGTCATTTTATGTCATTTGAGTAATGACATCATAATCCAAATAATATAAATAGGTCCATAATTTGCATGCTGATATCACCGCCCAAACGATGTATATCATCACAATGATGAACGTTCATGTGTGTAAATAATGCGTACCTCTTCCCCCAATTATTACTCTGAAGTGAGCTCTTACTGTAGAGAAAAACTTCAGTACTGTTTTTATTAAAACTGGGGCATAGTGAGCTAGACATGTACAAGTCATGTGAAAAGTTATCAGAATAACTTTTGGCCTCTGGGCTAAACTGCATCTCTGTGGTTACCATTTATATTCACCTGTACATGACTCAGGACAGACCTTTTTGGACTTGGCTGATTTTCTCCCCCATCGAGGAGGAGGAGGAGGAGGAGGAGGAGGAGGAGGAGAAGAAGAAGAAGAAGAAGAAGAAGAAGAAGAAGAAGAAGAAGAAGAACCACCACCACCACCACCACCACCACCACCACCACCACCACCAAGCCCACTATCAGTTGTCCCTGAAATTCTAGCTAACAGAAAAAGAGAAGAAATTTGGAGATGAACTATTTGACATACATCAGAGGAAGCCACACGAGTTAACATTTGTGTCAAGGGTGGGATGGGAGATATCTTGGCAAGCCTCAGGGATTTTGAAATTACTTCTAGCATCATATCACTGTGATGCCTGAGAAGTTTTGAAAGTCTTCAGCAAATACTTTGGTTTCTTACTCAGTCCATTTACTCTATTACTAAACAGGGGTTTCCTGCGTTTGGACTGATCTGCAGCTTTGCTTCCTGAATCCAGATAACTTTTTATGTGAACCTGGTTAATAAGATTAATGAAGGGGGGGGGGGGGCAGGGAAAGAGAAAAGGCAAGTCTTTTCTTAATGATAATTTTATAATTAACAGTCATTCAGTCTCCCTGAAAAAGAATATTCTGTGAAGAGTATGCATAATGATAATAAATGTAATAAAAATATATTATTTAAAATTGTTTAATATTATTTTTAATAATTTTAAAATTTTAATAATTTTAAACAATTAAATACATAAAATTATTTAATAATTATTTAATATTTAAAATGTTAAAAAATAATAATAGCAATCTGAAAAAATTATGAAATACCGTGACTTGAAGATCAAGTTGAACGCTTGTGGAAAAAGAAATCTGCTGTTATGCCAATCGTGATTGGAGCCATTGGAGCAATACCTAAAGGATTCCCTCACTACTTGGAAATTTTGAATTTATAGGACCTGAACACCCTAATTTTACAAAAAAAATACCCTGCTTGGAACTGCCTACGTATATCCTCAGACACTACCTTAATCATTCTTAGGTCCTTGGTTAGAACTTGAATTATTAAATTTTCACCAGTCTTTGGCTGTGAATCTAATTGTAGATTACTACTACTAATAATAACAACAACCATAATAATAATAAAAATGACAATACCTTTAACACCATCAAACAACATCTGCCTATCCCAGGTCCTTGGGAAGGACTCAATAGGTGGATAAAAATGCCAAATCCAGTCTAAACATTTGGCTGACTGTGGCCAACAATAATTTTCAAAAGAAAAAAAAAGGCTATATTTTAACTCATTAAGCCTAGTGGAAGGTTAATGTCCCTATTTTACTTCTTTGCAGGAAAAAACAAAAAGCAGAACAGCTGATTACCCTGGTTTTCCATAGGTTGGTGGTGTAATGTTGAAGGGCCGTGGCATGTTCGAGCAGGTCCAAAGTCCTCCACTCTTGTACTAGAAAGAAGGAAAACAAGAAACAAAGAATCCCAGGATATGAAAAGAAATGGCAGGGAATCATAATTTTAAAATGTGCTGCTTATTTTTAAAAAGCCCTGTTTTATCACTCACACTGGGTAATCCTCAAGGTCATTCTGATAATATTCCAGGAAGGCAGACATATGTAAGCCTATGTGCCATTCTTCTCCTATGTGTCATTCCTCAGTTGCAGCAAAAGAGATTGAGGCAGGCAAGTTGCTTAAATGAAAGAACTGTGTCTGGAATCCCCAACACTGGCTCTCTTGCCTACCCACTCTGGCACTTTCCTAACTTTCTGGAGCAATCCCTCTTCAGACCTACTGTCTGCTCGTTGTTATCAGTTTCTGGGGTAAATGCAGGACACCTATATCAGCTTGTTATCAAAGCGAGAGTAACTAAAACTTCTGCTCCTTTCAATTGCTGCGAATCCCACCTTCTGATCTGTTTCCGATCAAACTCTCTATCTCTGAGGCTCTAAGCCACGTTCTCTCTTCACTTTCTAATTTGTCCAATAAGAGCTTTCCTTTCTCCTGCAAGTTCTCTTTGTGTGTCTGCATAGCAATGATCAGTTCTTGTTGATGCTTCTTTGGGCTGCTTCATAATGATCCACCACAATACAATTTAAGAGGCAACTGAAATTCATGACTGGCCCAGCTGTGCATGACTGTTTCTAAGGGAATTGGCACCGAGGCTTAATCTTTCTGTCCTTATGTCTCTGAATGAAAACACACAACCAGTAGGTCGACCATAGTATTTACACTGATAGTCTTAGTTTTATGACTCTGACTAAAGCTCACATCTCACTAAAACAAGTTTTCCTGTAAGGCAGGGAGGGAGATGGGCAATCTGTGACCCTTTGCTGTTGCTGAACTATAATTCTCATAATTGAGCACACTAGTTGGGGTTGCTATAAATTGTAGTTCAGCAACAGCCAAAGAGTCACAGGTTGCCCATTTCTGAATATGGTTGATGTAGACAAGAGATGCTGGTCAGAATCCAAGACTGATGAAGGTTGGCTTAAGCAGTCCAGTCTGCTGGACTGATCATGCTTATGCTAGATGGTGCCCAGTGTCTTCATGCATAATAAACCTGGCTTTGATGAGACTCCTTCCTGTCAACTTTATGCCATCTCCCAAGACTTTCCAAGGCCTAGGATGACTTTGCCCTGTCTATCCAGAATACCTCCATACAGTATTCATTCAATAGATCCTTTGGAAAACCCAATTTCTTTTTCAGAGCTGCATAAATTGTAATATCAGATAAAGTTATTAGTAGCCGTTTCAAAGGGCTTCACAGAAATTAACCATGAATATGAATATGAAAAAAAACTTACAGTATTAAGCTGAAGTGTATCTCCTTAAGATTTCTGCCTGAATTTTCTAAATGTTTGCTGCATATATTTTCAGTTTCCCGAATGAGTCTTGATTTATTTCTCAAGAATTCTGTGAAAGACAGCCATACTCCAGGAAAGGCTAAAGATGGAAGAACAGGAGCATGCAGAGCAGAGCTCTGAAATTCCAACCTTAAATACAGTGTTTGAACAGAAATATGCCATTCAACTATGTGCATTATGTGCATTATGCTTTAGTTATCTCAACCATTGTGGAAAACCAAGGAGATTATTTTAACATGTGAACTGGTACCAGGCAATGATTTGAATCAATATCATGATACATTTCCACAATGAAGTCATTCAACGACCAGGCTGAGTAGCAGTGAGGATTGTGCTCTGTTTTGGTAGCGGATAGGTGAGATAGTATGAGCATTATAAATTTATTGTAGCTGTCGTTTTGCTCTGGCATTTCTCATCAGGCATCAGAATTAACTAGCATCTTGAAAACTCAACTTTTTCTTCTTCCTTTGTCAGTGGGGAGTAATGGTTTGAGCACCAGACGAGACAAAGCACCCAAAGCTTGACATTTCCATTCATCCACGAAACTCACTGAGTGTCTTTAGAGTACTAACTTGCTGAATTCATCCAATGCACTAAGCCATGTTTTTCGAACCATGGTTTGTTCAACAAGTCATCTCGTCTCAGTTTGTGCAAATTTCTGGACTGCAGCCATCCAATATATGACTCTTTTAAGGGTGCCTGTAGGACTCATGTGGGGATTTAAAGAACCATGGGTGTCCGCAGGAGTGGCAAAGGAGGGGTGGTGTCATCATATGCCTCGTTACATTATCAGGCAAATTATGCATATGATGAACTGATGGACTGTACGTCATTTGCTCCGTGCATAGCTGAGGCAAACAGCAAAAGTTCTTGTCGTTTGCGCAACTACATCATGACGTGTGATGTGATCATGGCTTCTGCTAGATGCCTATGTGAGGAATTCTTGCAACAGTGATGTTGCAAGGGGCTGCAGCATGCTAGGTTCCGTTTAATTATTTTTAGATAAATAAAAAGGAAAGTCTGGTGAACTGGGAAGCAGGTGGACATTAAGGGGAATACCCCACGAGCAGGAGTACAGACCCCTGTCTTCTCAGCCACATAGCACAGAGGGAATGGGAGGGGAATGTGTTGTGCTCATACGCTGCTTCTTTTTAATTATTATTCAACTTGATATTTTGCACAATCATATTTTGCATATTCATGTCACGCATGCACTCAATTATCACAAATGTAATCACATTTCTGTTAAATAGTTCTGGCCAGCTGAACTGCTTCAATGATTTATTAATAGGATAAAATGTCACACAGCTTCAGTGCCGAGGCTTGCTTCTCTTTTTCACATTTACCTCAAAAAAGAGGCTGCCTTTCTCCCTGCTATGTCAAGAGACAAGGGTATTGTGCGGGATTTTATCTCATGAACAGTGAAGAGAGAAATGGGAAGTTCACCCAGAACTTCTCCCTTAAAGTCTCCTGCACCCCAGGCTGGCTTTTGTAAAATAAACCAAAAAGGGTAGCAAATGCAGGGAAGATGCTTTTCAAGAGGTTCGGATCCGACAACAGAATTCAAGGAAAGTTCACTGATCTGTCCATCAGGGCAGAAAAAAACAGAAGTCTGAGAAAGCAAATGCTGAAGAGCTAATCGGGAAGGAGGGTTTCCCCTCTCAAGTGGGCTTTTATGAGAAGAGGGGGCAGTCTCCATTTTTGTCATTGTCTTCTGCCACTTGTATCCCCCCCCCCCCCAAAGCTGAATGAAAGCCAGGTGGGGCAAAGCTACAGCTGACAGCAACTGTGCTGGAATCTAACTGAGCTGGAATCAGCAAAACTAGTTGCTGCGTATATTCTGTTTTCTTTTATGGCCAGAGCTCCAGGCCATGTGAATTTGGTCTGATAAATGTGTATGTGTATATATTTATGAAAGACCTGGGGCTGAGGGAACACCTAACTCCTGGGTTAATAGGGGCTAAGGTCAGCCTCTTCAGAAATCAGCTCTTCATTCCTTCTTCATTTTCTTTTCAATTTTCTTCTAGGTCTCTGAACTTACTGTATATAATAAAGATTATGACTGTTTAATTACTCAGTGATGCTCTTTCTGAGAAAGGGGTCTACCCTTTAGCATATGCTTCTAGTCAGGCCTGGCTACTGAAGGAAGAGGGTGGCCATTTCCTTCCTCCATGGCAAACCAGGGCAGAGACAATTTCTTAGAAGTCAAATGGCATATCCGGTCTGCTCTCCTCCCTGGGTTTGTGGAGAGAGGCTGCCAGGCTGTGGAAGGAGAGTCTGGAGGCTCCTTCTGGGAATAAAGGGAAACCATGGTACCACTATCACCCCATGCATGCATAGGTGCAAACCTCACTGTAAAAGTCTGTGTATTGGAATTAACTTGTCATTCCAAAATATTCTTCAGACAACGTTGGCAGAAGTCCCTCTCTCATACATGCTTAATATGACAGCTTATTTACTGTTCTGTTGATTAATGTTCAGGGAATAGGAGCTCTTGTGAAGCTTTCAGAGTGCTTTATCATTTCTTTAGTCTTACATTTGCCCCTTAGTATGTGTGTGTATGTGTATCCATCCATCCATCCATCCATCCATCCGTCCAGGTTTTCGTCTCGTGAACCTGGATAGCAGACATACAGAACAGTTACAAGTACCTTGGTATCCCACAGTCATTTGGGAATCACAATAGGAGGCAAGGAAGACAGCAACATCCAAGTATCACTAAAGGATAAGACACGTCCTGAAGAGCCAGCTCAATGGGAAGAACAAGATCCATGCCATCAACATGTATGCCCTGCCAGTCATCAGATACCTTGCTGGTATAGTGAGCTGGCCAAAGGAGGACATGGAGGCTGCTGATGTGAAGACCTGGAAGCTCCTCACAATGTACAGAGTTTCCACCCCAAGTCCAACACCCAGAGACTGAACACCAGCCAGAAAGAGGGTGAGCAGGATCTGGTGAGTGTCAAAGCCACTGTCCTGTATGAAACCCAGAACATCCAGGAGCACATCAGTAAGATGGCACCCAAAGATGAGCTGCTGAGAGAATGCCTGAGGCAGCAGCAGACATGGGAGAAAGTTCAAGCACAGGAATTGTCATGGCAAGACAAGACCCTGCATGGGATGTAACCATCGACAGATAGCTCAGGTGGCCAACACTGGGAAATGCTACTGGTGGCTGGAAAGGGCTGGACTAAAAGACAGCACCGAGGCACTGATCATAACAGCACAAGAACAGGCACTAAGCACCAGATCCGTAGAAGCAGGGGTCTACCACACTAGACAGGACCCAAGGTGCAGACTGTGCAGAGACACCTCAGAGACAGTCCAACACATAGTGGCAGGGTATAAGATGCAGGCAGGAACAGCATACACTGTATGGCACAACCAAGTAGCTGGCATTGTAAACAGGAACATCTGCCCAGTGTAGGGCTAGACCCTCCCAAGTCCAGATGGGAGATTCCACAGAAGGTCAGGCTAAGATCCTGTGGGACTTCCAGATCTAGATAGACAGGCAGACACTGGCCAATCAACCAGATATCGTAGTAGTAGACAAGGACCAGAAGACAGTGGTGGTGATAGATGCCAAGTGATAGCGACACCAGGAAGAAGGAGTATGAGAAGATGGAGAAGTACTCCAGGGCCTGGAGGAAGAACTAGAGAGGATGTGGAAAGTAAAGGCCAAAGTGGTCCCAGTGGTGGTAGGAGTACTCGGGGCTGTGACTCCTAAGCTGGGAGAGTGGCTCCAACAGATCCTAGGAACAACATCAGAGCTCTCTGACCAGAAGAGTGCAGTGCTAGGAACAGCTAAGATACTGCGCAGAACCCTTAGACTCTCAGGCTTCTGGTAGAAGACCTGAGATTGAGGAAGACACATACCACCCATAGGGGTGAAAGGGGATTTTTATATATAACTGGCATTTTAATTTTAATTTCTGAAGTAAATAAAATGCTTCCAGGATTAAGAGCATTAAAACTGAGTTGGGTTTTTAAAAATGAACAACTAATGAATTACTCTACATGATTTCACAAGTCAAAACAAAGCAGAGAAGGTAAGTATGTCAGATCTGAATTGAGTGTGAAACAGACTGCAGAGTTGTCATCAAAACTGTCCAGCTCACGAGAAGCTCCTTCTCGCCTCCCCAAAGGATAGAGGGAAAGAAATCCATTTAGTTTGCACATCCAGAAGCCATTTGTAAATAAAACTCAGTTTTCTTTCCACATTCATACTTTTAGATTGTATTATGCAGTTTTTCAAAGAGAAATTGCATATGACAATCTATATTTTAGGGGATAAGAACTATATCACACTTGAGAAAATCGATTGTCAAATTCCACATATTTGAAATACTAGCTGCAGAATATATGTATTAAGAGAAAAGTGAAAGTTGCATAGAAATGGTATGTAAACTCTTATAGAAATTCTCAAATGGATCAGTAATGAGACAGAACAAATATAAGAAATAGGGCAAAATCTTAACTAATTTGTCTATCTCTAATCACCCATGGTGGGTAAGGAAACATATGAACCCAGGCTTATCCCCTGGTGGATCAACATATTAATGTTATTAAAATCTGTCTCTTCTTACCCTCTGCCAGGAATAGCCAGCAATGTGATTTTTATTTTCTGTATTTGTTTAAAACATGTACGTATTGCTTTTCCTTCCTCCAGTAGATTCCATGGTCAGAAACAGCATGTACACATAACACATCCTTCCCTCATAAAATGTTAAAAGAAATGAATAAAACAAAAATAAAACTTTCCATTGTTTTATTTTTGTTTTATTCATTTCTTTTAACATTTTATGGTATCAGTTTATCAGTAAAATGAGAAAGCATCTAAAACCATGAAGCAGCTTTATGATTGATGCTTTAAATGGCACCATTACACTAAAATGTTGTTTTTGGCTCAATTTTCACACACTGGGGTTGTGGTATATACCAAGTAGATGCTTTCTCTTTTTAAAGAAAGGTTGTCATTTTGCAGCTCTGCAGTTCCCTCTACAAAGGAGTCTGTCTATTTCTTCTGTGGGGCTTGTGTAGGCTGTTGTGTAAGTGTAAGCACTCCCAGCTTAGGAGCCATAGCCCCGAGTACTCCTGCCACCACAAGGACCACTTTGGCCTTGACTTTCCACATCCTCTCTATTTCCTCCTTCAGGCCCTGGTACTTCTCCATCTTCTCATACTCCTTCTTCCTGGTGTTGCTGTCACTTGGCACTGCTACATCTATCACCACCACTGTCTTCTGGTCCATGTCTACTACCACAATATCTGGTTGATTGGCCAATACCTGCCTGTCTATCTGGATCTGGAAGACCCACAGCATCTTAACCCTGTTATTCTCCACGACCTGTTGTGTAGGCTACCAGTCACTGGCCAAGGATCCACTGTGGTGCATCTGTAGTATATATTTTTTCCTCACTTGTGGTTTTTCATATACCTGTCAGGCCCCCTTTTCTGTTTCTTATTTTAATGATATTTATATTGTTACCTTCCCCCCACCCCCTCCGCTTAGGCAAATAGGAAAAGTGGTTTGGAAAACACTGCCAGTAAGTAAACTTGAGTGGATATATTAAGTGAGTGACTTTTTCTAATTCTGAAGGACAGTGACAGGAAGTGATTTTCCATTTGAACAACATTTTACACTTCTCCCTTTATTACAGCAGTTATATCTGGGGTGCAGATATCCAGATGGCCACTAGATGGAAGCAGTGAGGTATAGAAAACTCTCTTCTTTGCTCTATAAGGCTAGCCCAGATGTTTGCAACAAGGATCCAAGAGCCCTGCCCTTTATAATACCTCACAGCTGATAGCTGAGAATGATAGAAACGTTTCTCAAGGTGACATGACATTTTGTTTTTTAAAAAGTTTTCTTCTTTCTTCTAATAAACCTCCAGCAATTTAGGTTTCGAATCAATCCACAAAATGCTTCTCAAGAGCAATCAATGTTTTTGCTATCAAGAAAGAATTAGGGTGATTTACACTTCCTGGAGCCAACAGTATCCCTGGTCCCTAAACAAAGGAGAGTGCCATTCAAACATCAGTTTAGTGGGGTCCCCCCCCCATCTCTCTCTCTCTCCCCCCCCATTCTTCAATAAAATAGCTTTCCAGGGAAGTATGTTCCTTCTTCTCCAAAAAGCACAGGGAGATTGTTTCTTAAAAATTGGTCCAAAGATTTGTGTTTATATATTTATTGTTTTTTTCTCCCTTTGATTTCAAATGTTTGAGGGAATGCTACTGAATGCCAGATCAGGAAAATAGCTCAGCTTCCACAAACCTTTTAAATCCTACTCTTGGTAGGGATACACACTTGTCAAGATCTGAATAGAAACAAGCTGTTATCTTTCTTCTTTCTTTATAGACTCTTTCATACTGTCCTTGCTTTTTTTCTTATTTCCCCCTCACCTACTTTCTCATTCCATTTTCTGCTTAACTCCTCTTTATCCTCTTCCTTTCTATTTGGGGCCATTAGGAATAAAGTTCTTTAAAATACATTGGAACAGGACTCCAGCTATAAAGATAGGGCTCCACCAGCTATTTCTATTTCCCAGCTACAAACAGCAAGAAAAGGCCATGCTCTTTTACCAACATCTCTTACTTTTCCAGTGTCAGAGCAAAAATGGAAAAATGTGAGAGCTAGTTTGGTGTAGTGGTTAATGTGGTAGCCTAGAAATTGGGAGACCATGAGTACATTCTCCCTTGGGCACAGAAGCCAGCCAAGTGACTTTGGGACAGTCCCTCTTTTTCAGCCACACTTTACAGCAGCGTTTCCCAACCTTGTCTATTTTAAGACATATGGACTTCAGCTCCCAGAATTCCCCAGCTAGCATGCTGGAGTTGACAAAAATAAAAGCAGGATAAGAATCTAATGATAAATAAAAGTGTGAATATTTGTCAGAGCTGGAGATAAGTCTTTTCTTTAAGTAGAAAAATGAAAATGTCAGAATCCTCACAACCTTTTATGAAGAAATAGTATTCATGCTTTAACCTGCTTGCTTTTTACGTGCTTAGTATTTGCTGCGGTTCTGCCATGGGGGAAGGGAAATGGGTGGAAGGAGGCTAGAGGCAGACCGGCTCTTATCACAAGGACTGGAATGCTCAAGGCCGTACCAGTGGAAGAATATGAGGCGGCGAAGTAGGCAAGGGGGTGAAGGAGGGAAAAAGGGTAAAAACAATTTTTGGCGCACACAGGCTCAGTCTTAGCAATGCTTTGGAAGTGTACACTTATTCCCAATAAATGAACTTTCTTTTGAATCATTACTGGTTGCAAGTAAAGTTACTGGAGTTGGGAGTAGTAAGTGGCAGATCGTTACAGAAAATGGGTTTGACTATTTCTGATTTTTTTCATTTACTGAATTTCCACCTCTCCTCACAAATCAGCAAAGTTGGTGTGTGTGTGTGTGTGTGTGTGTGTGTGTTGACTCCTGCCAACTGCCTGGACTAGTCCCTGCAGTTTTCTTGGCAAGATTTCAGAAATGGTTTGTCCTTGCTGTCTTCCTAAGGCTGAGAGGGTGTTATTGGCCCAGGGTCACCCAGCTGGCTTTGTGCCTAGGCGGGCCTAGAACTCACGGTCTCCCAGTTTCTAGTCTGGTGCCTTAACCACTACATTGAACTGGCTCACAAGCTACTTATTATCTCCCTGTATGTCTGTACTAATGAGTAGAGCTGTGCAGTGCTTCCAAAATACTTCAGAAAAGGTGCTTCAGAAATACAGTACTACAATTGCCAAGAGACACTGCAGCAGAAAAGGAATTTAGCAGAAGAGTGGACAAAATAATAAACTCCAAGTGCTATGTCTAAATTGCCATGTAATAAACATGCCGTATATGTTATGTTAACAGTTTACTCTGGGGTCTGTGTCAAGAGCCCTCTAAGAAAGAGTTCAGCGCAGAAAATACAGGCATGTGAAGCCAGCATCTGTCTGCAACTCATTAAAGTAACTGTGCCTTAAATGGATTCTCTATATAACACTATAAAGATTTTTATTTTTTTATTTTTTTTTAATGGATAGCCTATCATATCTAATAAGGTGTGCACAGCTTTCATATGACAAATGTTGTAAAACCAACAATGTGATGGTGGGGGACTTTGTAGAATAAAGTAAAAATTTATTTTGGAGATTTCAAAACATATTTGTGGAAGACAAAAATAGATAAATAGAAACCATAGCTTTAAATATTAAAGGCAAGAGCTGAATGACCCGCAGCTACCCAAGTGCAGCACATCTAGCAGAGCAAAGGGACATGGCAGAGAAGCAAGATGTTGAACTGTGAGAGCTGGGCTTTGGGGTGATGCTGATCTTGAATAGTGTATCTAAACCTTGAATGTCAAGGACTTCTTAGTTATACAACATCCCTGAAGAAAGTGATCTTTTTTCCTTCAGTTAACAGAAAATGGCTCCTTAATCCAAGATTTTGGACCAATGGAAAAGATCTGTGGAAGTTGTAGTCCAAATCATTTGGTGGGCACTACGTTGTCTACTCATATCTTTACTGCTCTCTTGAGATACTCACTATGAAATATTCTCAACCAAACAACTCCCCTGATTTCTCGGGCATATATCTTTTCAACATTTATTGGAGAATTCATATAAAAAATGTTCAAATTCAGAAGATATAACAATTCAAAACTGGTATAAAGGTTTTTTCATTCAGATTCTTAAACTAAGGAGCAAACTACATAAATAAATAGCAGGTAGCTGATCTGTTTTGTTTTCTTTACTTTAGAGTAAGTACATGGTTGCTTGGTCCAGCAACCATGTACTTTTAATCTATGCCTCTTGTTTACCAAAATTCAACTGAGCTTTCTTTCTAACACCATGTCCTTGCATGGTTGGCCTAATCCAGATTGACTTATTTGTGTGCTTATTTCAAAACATAAATAACAAGGAATGGCAGCTGCACCCTACAGATTGAATGCATTTTGTAGTTTTCCTTGAAGATAAAGAAGCATTGTAATAGCGCCGTAAATGATTAGCAGAAAAGAAATGTGCTAATTCCTGTTTAGAAATCCTTATCTTTCAACAGGATTTACACAGCATCAACAAATTCTGGCATTCTCGGGAACTCACCCACCTATCTATCTGGGTGTGTTGTGTTGGGAGAGTACTTCTATTTTGCATTAAATACAACAGTAACATTGTGATGTTGAAATAGTATGTATGTGTGTGTGTATACATACACACATCCTCTGCTGATCTATAATACACATATGTTTTAATATCATGTCTATGAGAATTCCAGCACAAACTACTGGCAGAGATCCAGAAGGCTACTGCAAAAAAAACTGACAAATTTACAGCATCTGAAAGCAGTCATTGTGCTATTGTGCCTTTCATTCATTCTTAACATTGCATCTTGGTTCCAAGGTTTACGTTTCTGTTATAGCTGCAGACATCACAGAAAATGATCTTCCTTTAAAGCTAAAATTATGATCTATAGGAATTTGATTTCAATAGGTTGATGTTCCACTGGACATTTTGCCAGCTCTGAGTAACTGTGGTTTAGTGGTTAAGGTGAACAGAAGCAAAAAGACACAGATTCTACTCCACCCTCATCTATGGAAGCTTCCTGGGTGACTTTGGGCTAGTCACTCTCTCATAACCTATCTATCTCACAGGGCTGTTGTAGGGGAAAAGTGGAGGAGAGGATGCTGTGTAGATTGTCTTGAGCTCCTCAATAAAAGCTGGGATAGAAATCTAACAAACATGCTGCTGCATTTGGGTGGCCAATAAATGTAGAGAGACTGTTAGCATATTGCCTGCTTTGCTAATTGTTTCTCTTCTTTTTCTAGTCAGAGTGATCTAGGGCACATTGCTGGAATACCCCAGACCTCTTGTACTGGGGGATTTCAGTGAGATAGCCCAATCAGAAGAGGATCAGAATTTAAATTTTAGAATCTGGTTTTAGATTGATGTCCGGGGGAGGGGGGGGGCTAGAAGACTAATTCAAATCACCTGAATCAAATGCCTGGTAGAACTAGATGCTGTCCTGAATACATTTGGGGAATTGCTCACCTCATCTGTCAGTAATATTGTTGAAGCCCTGGCTGATCTGTGGGACATAGAGATGGGCTGGATGGTTGATACTCTCACTCCCAATGCCCTTCTTTCCTTTTACAGAGCTAAATCACCTCCTTAGCTTAGTTAGGAACTGATAGCAATGAAGTAGATGGGGCAGCTATAACTTGTGAGATGGCTCAAGTGGAGCACTGAAAGAGGATCATCTGAAGTCCCATTTGAAATCCTGCTTCATGCAATGGAGATAACAATGCTTGTTTCTCTCTCCCATTGTGTCAGATAGAACTGGCAAATCTTGCTTTTCTGTATTGTGAGGTAACTACTTCAACAAGTTGTTAACTTACTGGGAGTAATCTGCATTATTCTTTGTGGATAAAGTTGATCAGATCTGAAATGATCTGGAGTCTGGTGTTCAGGCCCAAGCTTGTTCCATGATTTTAGATAATTTTCAGCTATTGATCTTGAGGATGTGGATAGGGTGTATGGCAGGATGTGGGCTGTCATCTGCTTATTCAAACTTCTCTCTCCTAACCTGTTAAATAAATGGGAGATCTATACAATCTCCCTTTAAATATTGAAAATAGCTTTCCTGGGCTAGTTAGATTTGATGACAATTATTCATACCTTGATCAATGGAAACCTCTGGAATTTTGAGAATCTGTTATGAGGGCTCTTACAAAATGGTTGCCATGTGGTTTAAAGGTAAAGTTCATGTGGCAACCAATTTGAATTGAGCTTGACGCTTGGTGACTACAAGGACATAGGCATGCAGTTTTCCTAGTAATAATACAGAAATGGTTTGCCACTGCTGCCTTATGCATTCTTTTTTCCCCCAATTTCCCAGTCTGGCCTACAGCCCTGGAAATCTCTGGAGAGCTCCCATCCAAGTACTAATGAGGTCCAACCTTGCTTAGCTTTTTGAAAATGGAAACAAAGCATTGCCCTGTTAGAGTCAGCCAGTATTTTATTTTCCAAGAATGTCTCTGGATACTTTGTAGGACTCAGAAGCTTTGTTAGACATGCTAGTTATGCCTGAGGCTGATGCTCTGATTTGCAGTATGCTAGCTTCCCATTCTTGCCTTTGTTAATTAAAAGAATCTAGAAAAGTAAAATTAAATAGGGCAGGGAGGTTTACAGGTGGCAAAGATGTCGAGAAGCACATGTGTTATCCATGCACACTACATTGGGGACTCAGAACTACAGCTAAATTTTGCTCCTCACTTGACCCAAAGCTGTTATATTAAATTGGTGGCCACACAGACCTGGAAAGAACAATTTTGCATACAAGGGAAGCACCATAAATGATTCATCGTGCCCCTATTACTCATATTTATTTCCTGAGAGTGTAGAGGAGTAGGGACTAGAAATAAAATGCAAGGCTTGCTATCTGTGAGGGGCTAGCCTGGAGTAGAATTTAGTGGTTCAAGTTCTCACATTAACTGATGGGTGCCAAATCCAGAAGCTAGAATTAAAGTGTGTAGGGGAGAAGGGAGAAGAGCAAACAGAAGCTGCAGTTACTAAGAGCTCCCTAGAACTGGCCTTACTAGGCACATTTCCAATAAAGAAAATCACTCTAAAAGAGGCAAATGGCCAAGGGAAGGGAACACACACATCAAAGAAGCATTCTGCAAATAAAAGCCATTTCTGGGAGGCCAAAACAAAACTGGGCTAAAAAATCAGGCCTCAGCAGAAGGATGAATCCAGGGGCCCTATCCACAACTCTGATGTGGGTCTGTCTTACAAACTTAACCATCAGTTATTCAATTAACCCAAGTTACACTGTGAACCATAAACTAACTACATGGGCCAAGTTCTCACAACAGACTAGACGAAAATGTGGCTGACTAGTTTGTAGTGTCACAGCATGACTAGGTTGTTTTAGAACTGGAGATGTATTTGGTTTACAAGGACAGCAACTGTGACACATAGAAACCAAGACAGTGGAGGTTTTTATGCTTCTTTACTATATACAGCAAAACTATTTACAATTGGTATTTGCAACAAGAACTGGCTTCTACCCAGTGTTGGGTTTCTTCTTAAGTCTCTTTCCCAGAGACTATTTCTTTCTAATTCTCCTCCCAAATGCTTACTTCCTCCCCCTTCACTCCATCTCCCTCCCCCGTTTCTGGGATTATCAAGAGAGTAAAAGGAAGGAATGTTTTGGATCTACGACTGAGGGTGCTCAGCACCCCTCGTCTCCTTTCCTTGGATCCACTCAGCCATCTCCTCCATTGGGGGAAGAACCTCTCTTGGGGTCCTCTGGCCAGTCCTTCCCCAGAGACCAGGGCTTTGCCAAAGATAGCCGTCTCCCTCCTTCCCATCTTGGGTCTTGGGTGAAGATGTCGTCTCTCTGGGACTTCACTTCTCTTCCCCCAGGGAAGCCAGCAGTAGGCTTTTCTTCTCCCTCTCTGCCCGGGAACCAACAGCTGCTCTGCACACTCAAGCAACTTTACTCCCCACCTTTTCTCTCCAGCCACTCCCCTCTACAAAAGTCTTTGTCATACTCATTTTCTGTCCTCTCCTTCTGACTCTCTCTCCAATTTTGGGACAGATCGACGGCAAGTCCTCCAGCAACTGAGGAGGTGGGCATCCCCCCAAGGCGCTAGTCGTCAACACCTATATAGCAGACTAGACCAATGGGACTCTGTCTCTACCTCCCCCACCAACAGTCCTGGCTAGAGCCAGGTCAGCTCATCAGCCCTCCTGACGGCGCAGCTGCCCTTCAAGGCCAGAACTGAGCTTCTTCTCCCCTTTTCTCTCCCTCTTTTGCTGACTCACAACAGCACAACTGCAGCCATACCAGGCCACTAAAAACCATATGCCACATGTAGTTCAGAATATTATATAAGCTAAAACTCGCAACTCCTTCTGTCCGGGAAAATATAGGAACATACACTCTGTGAGAGATTAGAGATTTCTGAGAGGAAGTTCTCAGCAACTTCATCATTGCAGAGTCCCTAGAATTCAGTTTTTAGTAGGGAATGTCCTTAGGCCTTCTGATACTCAAAATGGTTGTAGAGAAAAATGCCTTTGTCATTCTGGGCTTCTAACGCTGTCTCCCTCTTTAAACACAGCAAGATGGAGTTTTCAGAGGATGGAAGCAACTATTCTCTGATTCCCTCCTACAGAAGGATTCTTATTTCTCACCTGCCTACAGAAATCAACACTTCCCTTATGTCTGGGGAAGTCATTCTGGCTGCAATTCAATTGCACCATGCATATGGATATGAAAGAACCTCCCCTTGGATTTGTTTGATAGCAAAAGCCCAGGATCCATCCAAGTGCTTCTTGGCCACGGCACAGATGTTAGCAGTGAATGGAGTCCCCTGCCATCCAGCACTCAGCTAGAAAGGTGGTAAAAATCTGGGGGCTAAGAAGGGATGTGTGAACAAATCAGTGCCTTGTTTAAAAAGCTGTGTTAAAACAATGTATGGTTGAGGTAGTTTTGTTTAGAAAAAGTGACTGCAGGTTGTCCTTAGCAGTAGAATATAAGTTGTATATGAAAAAAGAACTTAATGTGAAAAGTTTTTTAAAAAAAAGCCTGAAACTATTTGCAGACACCCCCTTTAAAAAAATACATATTTGCTGAAAAAATTGACAGAATAGTATGGTGTGTGGCTATAGGCTGTGCTGACACAGTCTGAATTTTCTCTGACCACACATCCCTAATCAGAGTTCGTTTTCTCCTACATGTGAATTGCTTCTGTAAAAAAAAAAAAAAAAAAAACACACTGTCTATCAAGGGGGCATTTTCTACGGAAAGACTTCTGTGTCCTCTTCACACTTTTGTGTATTCCCACATTTATTCCAGAGGAACGTGGGGAAAGGCAAGCAATAGAGAGTCGTATGGTGTAAGCAGAAGTCCACTTTCTCAACAATGAATATTATCCACTGATATATAATAAATCAGAGAGAACAATCGTAATAATTAAAAATATATATATACAACTGTCCCTGGAAATAAAATTTATAGAACTGCCAATGTAGACATTCTGAAGCAAGGAATGAAAACAGCCCTAAGACAAATAAACAGACCCTTGCTGACCAAAATGTTAATTGTGATCTCAAGAATCCCAAGATTCTAGGTTTGTATACCTAAACACAATTTGTGTACCTGAATGCAGACTAAGTAGCCTTCCCACAACCAAAAATTGATGAGAACTCAAAGATCAGCCAGCATGTGGAAGTGGTTAAGGTTTTGGACTAGGAGTGGGGAGACTCATGATCCAGCTTGCCCTCAGCAATGGAAAATCAGTGGGTGATTTTGGCCCAGTCATTCTCTCTTGGCCCAACCTACCTCCCGGGAGTGTTGCCAGAGGGAAAAATGAGAGGAGGGGGGTGCTGCATATGCCACCTTGATCTCCTGATAAATACATAAGCTTCATATAGCATGCCAGAATTCTCCTTCATCTCTTCTCAAAGAGGAAGTCAAGCTGGCATGCACAGATGCTACATGTGTACTAATTTCTCCCCAGGTTAGACCTCTTACCTGCACATGGCTTGGGAAAGATTCCAAAGCAGCTTCACTTAAGCTTTTCCCCATCTCTCAAGGGCACCCAGTTCAGCAGGGACTAACTAAACTAAACATTATAGAGTACATCTATCTCAGCTGCATATGTGGGTGAAAATTGTCACTTTACAACATAGTACGTGAACTTGCTTTGGAACCTTTATTTGTAGAAGCAAAGAGGCATAATATCTCTCTGGATTAAAACCCCAAAGCTGCCAGAATTTGACTGAAGACATACACTCTGTGACAAGTTAAGTCACTAAACGGATGAGAGGAGAGCTATGTGTATTGGCAGTATGAGCACACTCCCTTTGACTGGAAGAATCACTCACTCATTTAGCCCCCAAAGTTAAATGTATTCATGCTTCCCAAAGTGGAAATTTATAACACATCCATGGTTATAGCTGGTCATGCTTAATTTTTCAGGACCAAGCTTTTCAAAACAGAACGCGGTAGAAGATTATTTAAAATCAGGCTTAACGGCCTTGTTAGAAGAGCCAGCAAATTCCTTTAGGGAATGTGGCAATTAATTAAAACAACAGTAACTATTCCCAGAGGAGCAGTAATCTGAGCTTCTGGTTCTAACAATCTCAAAGCACACTAACATGATTGTTTTGGCAGCTTCTTAGCGTAAAATGTTATTCACCGATTCGTGTTAGTTATAAGCTCTTAATCAGTATCCTGGGTACAGCTTCTTAGCTAACTCTGTGGCACCTCAGATGTAAAGCCAAGTTGGAATAAGCTCAGTGTGGCACATAGATCAATTTCTGCAGTCAAATACATAGTGATCAGAATCTTGTCTTGCACTGTATTGGAGGCATGATGATCCTGACCAAAATGCTGCTTTGTCTTCTAGTCCAGACAACCCTTTTGCTGGAAATTCAAAACACTTTCTACAACTGCCCTCTCTCTGAATAAATTTAAATGCATAAAATTAAACACACACACACACACACACACGCATACACATGACAAATAATACAAGGAATCGGAACATTTTAAAATCTCATTTGACCAGCATTCTGCTCTGCAGGATGGAGAGTACAAACTGACATTTCCCTAATCAAAATTTCATGCATCGAAAAAGTAATTACATGCCTCTATAAAGTAGTGCCTGATGATGAACCACACTCACAGAATTGCTTGGTTGACTTAATGGCCACTAAAGCTAGCCTCTAGTGACAATATCTCAAAAAATGCTGGACCACCTGCTGTGTTCCTTAATACATCCTCCCTTAAGTAAACTCTTTGGAATATGTTTATGAATCCAGGGCTTTCAATCAGTGTCACCAATGGTTTGGAGCACTTTCATGCTGTCTGCCCCACTGGCGGGATCTGATATTGGTCCAATTGTTTCCCTGGCAGAACAGTAGAAAAAAATGGCTCCTCCCTTGTCTGGTTGCTGCTGTCTGTGGAAATTGTTCAGCAGTGGCCAAATGTAAAACACGCAGGCATCCCACAATGACTGGTAGATGCCCTCAATTAACTAGTAGGGTCATTTTTGGAGGGTTGGGGACATTATAGGGACTTGTGTAAGGGAAAGAAGAACAGAAAGGTTTGTTGTGTGAGGTATCTTTCACTCACACGAGGTTGGATTTTGCTCTCTGTGAAAAGATACTATGTATTATTTGTGTCGATGCTTTGCTATTCTCACCTATAAAGCACGATGACACCTTCAAACCAAACTTTTAATGCCAAGGAAAGCTTTTTTCAACAATGCAGATTAAAGTCGGACACGGCAGATATGAACAATTGCAAAAAAATTGACTAGTCGAGCGTGGCAGTGAAAGAGTTAAGGGCATGATCGCTAGGGGGAAAATCTCTGTGGTGCCCCATTCGCTTGCTGCCCTAAGCATTGTTTATTTTGTTTAATGGTTAATCCAGGGCTGGAGAGATGGTCAGCAGAGGGATGCTGCCTTTTTAATCTTTCCTGAACTAAAAAGATTCACTTTACATGTTTCTATGTAACATGCCTCATGTAGAATATAGAGCTGGCCTCACAGGTGGAATTCAGTGACTGTTATGTGAACATCAACTTAGCCCAGGTAGACCGGAAGGGGTGAGGAAGAAACTCAAGATTGCCATGCCTTGATTTTCTTTAGCATAAGAGCGGAGAGAGAGAATTCCTGTCAGGCTTTCAAGATTCTGTTATTATATCCTATCACAACAAAGCAGAGTTAGGGTACTTCATCTGGTGTCTGTTTCCAGACCTGGTCTACTTCAAAAGATTGACACCTCCTGTTGCTTAAACTGGAATTTTCAGGGCTTTCATTACTTCCTGCTGCTCTCAATTCAGTTTCTTTTTGTCTTCTGATTCTGAGCTGTGCTGTTCAGGTTCTTAGCTAATTTGCTCTCTCTCCATAAGAACACAATGCAGGCTCTGAACTGAAAATAGTCTTAAGTAACTCGGGCTTTCCCATCACCGTGTTATTTTCATCTAAAGCTTATCTTCTTTTGTCTCTCTCACAAGCACCAGCCACAACAATACTTTATTTACAATCCTAATTTAGCGTTTCTCTCTCCAAGCACTCTTTCTGTTGTATAAAGCCACCTGCTATCTGACAATTTCAACAGATATCTGTTCTTATTTTGCAGGTGATTATATCTCCTTCTCTTTGTGTAGAGCAGTTTCTGTATACTTCCAGATAAGAGCTTAATTGTGCTTCCTTATTTTTACCCCAATTTTATTGCTCTATTTTAAGTATCTTCTTTTAAACAAAACTATATCCTACATTTCTCAAAACTGCAAAACTTGGGTTATGTCAGGAGCTTTTTCAAGGACACCCAGTCATTCAAGATGATACATTTTGGAATACTGTATTATTTTGCACAGTAATGCAAAACCTACAGCTTGTCACTATATAACCCCCTCCCTTTTTCTCTCTCTCAGTCTTCATTTGATCTGATTAAAGAGAAATTGCTTTGAAGGGGCTACCCTTGAGGGCCACTCAGTAACTGCAGGGGGTCCAGAATGCGACAGCACACATAGTTATTGGCACATCTCAGTACACTCATGTTACACTAGTAGACTTCTAGATAGAATTTAAGGTACTGGTTCCCTTCAAGGTATAGGTTACCCCCTATAAAGCCATTTGTGGCATGAGGCCATCTTATTTGCAGGACCACCTTTCACCCATTGCTTCTGCTCAGTCCATGAGATCTGGCAGGTTAGGCATGCTCCAGGTCCTGTCTGTTAAGTAGTGTTATTGGGCAGGACCCAGAAGGTGGGGCTTCTCTGTTGCAGCACCTACCCTTTGAAACATCACACCCTCTGTGATTCATTTGGCCCCGCTCCTGCTGGTGTTTCATAAATCCTTGAAGACTTGGATTTTCTCCTGGGCATGGGGTCTGCGGGTTGACTGAGCTTATTATTGTGGTTCTCTTTGACAGGACTGTGGTTATGTGGTTTGAGTCTGATTGCCTTTGGATGCCACAGTGCAAGTATTGTGTTGCTGTTGTTTATTGTTATGTATTATTTTTGTTCTGTCGGTTTTAGTTTACTACCCAGTCACAATTGCAAGATGGCTGTATAAATCAGATAAATATATAAATAAATGCATTTTCTTTTGAATAAGAGAATTTTCCATGGACGAAGTGTGATGTCCTTGGAGAGTGACGAGGACTAATTTTTTACAACTAAATGCAACTCCAACTAAAACAAATAAGGGTGTGCATGAAACATAAAAATTACTGTTGGTTGCAGTCAGCCAGATGTTTAGACTGGATTTGACACTTTTATCCAACTATCAAGACCTTACTAAGGACCTGGGATATGCAGATGTTGTTGTTTGATGGTGTTAAAGATGTTATCATCATCATCATAAAAATGTTTATGCTGCTCAACTCCCAGTGACTCTGGGCAGTTTACAAATTGTTAAAAAAAACAGTTTAAAAACAAACAAAAAAGGAAAAATTTGGCAGAGATAGCAAACCCAGATGGGAACAAAGGAAAAGAAGAAAAGGGGGTTTCAGTTATACTCACCAAAGGCCTGGGCAAAGAGCCAGGTCTACAGGGCCCTTTGAACAGGGTGAGGGCCATTTGAATTTGGGGGGGAACCTCATTCCAGAGGGCGGCAGCTGCTACAGAGAAGGAGTGCTCCCAGGATTCCGATAGATGGCACTGTTTAATCCAGTGTTGTCCAAACTTGGCCACTTTAAGATGGCTGGCTGGAGAATTCTGGGAGTTGAAGTCCACTCATCTTAAAGTGGCCAAGTTTGGACAACACTGGTTTAATCAATGGAATCCGGAGCACACCAACCAGATCAAACCATATGGTTACTATGGAAACAAGCAGTCTCTCAAGTAACCAGGCCCTATGCCATGTAGAGCTTCATAGGTAGTGACCAGCACCTTGAATCAGACCCAGAAGCAAACTGGCAACCAGTGCAGCTCACAAAACAGAGGTGTTACATGGGCATACTCAGGCATGCCCATCACTGCCCTGTTGCTGCATTCTGGACCAGTTGAAGCTTCCAGGTGGTCTTCAAAGGCAGTCTCATGCAGAAACCATTGCAGTAGTTAAGCCATGACATGACCAGGGCATTAGTGACTGTCTGAAGGGCCCCCAATTTAGGAAAGGGCACCACTGGTGCACCTTCCTGGCCACAGCTGCCACCTGCTTATCAAGCAGAATCTGTAAGTCCAGAAAAACTCCCAAATTGTACACCAACCTTGAATGGGAAGTGTGACTGCACCCAAAGTCAAATAAATATGATTTTTTACAGATCAGGAACAAAACATCACATCCTAGAACTTTTATCAAACCATTTCAGTTTAACCATTGGTTGGCAGAAACAAAACCTTGAAGGTCATGGTTCTTCTAGGTTTCAGGCAAAAGGAAATCTGCAGTGATCCCAGACTGATTATATGAGGTCAGTAGGGTAAAACTAATACCTGTCCCTTCCTTCTCTCAGCAGCTGCCGGGTGACATATCTCATCAATCCACCAGCCCCTGACCTTTCTATCATCTTCCATTCCCTCCTTTCTTTCCCCCACTCTGTTGGCATCACTATTGTCCCAGTGCAGCATATCCCATTAGCCATCTTCCCACCAATGTTCCTAGTGCCTTCCCTTCCCTCTCTCCCCTGGCCACCCACCATACTACTGCTGATATGCCAATGCAGCATATCTCATCAGCCTGCCCCCCTCCTATCCTCCCAGTGCCTTTCTTTGCCTCCCTTCTTTTCCTTAGCGGTCACTTCTGCTGCTATTTGGGTGTGTGCACCTGTTCCTTAATGCAACATTCTCAGTAGCAAAGAATGGCTCCCAGAATGGCATATTCCACCTGCCCTTGCATCACCAATCTTCCTGATCCCTTCCCTTCCTGCCTCCCTTCAGCTTCTGCTGATGTCCTTGACTTTGTCTCATTCTTACCCCCAATTCACATACACATCTTCCTGGAATATTGCATTTTGATTCCTATCCAAGGAAAAAAAACCCTGTTTCATTACATGTATAGACCAAAACATCTGAAATACATGTTTCTGGTTCAGACATGGACAACTAGACACCTGTTCTGTTTATGGAATAGTTCATGCCCAGAACGTTTTGCACATCCCTAAACAACAGCAGCAGCAACAACAACAACACCACCACCACCACCACCTTAACACATTAAAGAGTAATATTAAGGGTGTTCTTACCCAATCTATACAGACTGGCCTTGATATTTATACTCTTTCCTATCAGTTTTTTGTTGTGTAGCAAAATTTTGAAGAGGGCCCTTTCTGTTTGCTTCTAATGACCAATTCACATTGATACCAATGCAGAAGGCTTGATGGTCATTTTTTTTTGCTCTTTGTTATAAATGAGTATTCTTTTGACCATTTTAGGTAAGACGAAATCTTTCATTTTTGCCATTTCTATCAAAAATTGTCCTTGTTCTAACAAAAATTGTAGCAAAATACTACAATGCCCCTCTCATTACATTCAGTCTAAGTAAGCCATACACTTTTCTCTGACACACAAAGCATTCCCTGTTTCTTTTCTCCCCACCACCATGTCCCCCACTCATGCTTTTCTCTGCACACATAAACAACTTTCTCAGATTGTTTTCTCCTTCCTTCCCCCTCATAAACATACATGTGAGATTGGGGCTTTTTAAAAACAAGAACAGATCTCGACTACAACAATCCTGATGTCCCTGAGATGCCAGCAAAGAGTTAGGTGTTTCTTATCTCTTTGCTAGCATCTAGTAGTCATTTTGATTTTTGCACTCTGGTAGCCATCAACCAGTTGTCATTTTTCCACCATCATGGCTTGTTGCAGATGCCATTGTGTATCACAGCAATTAAGGAGAAACCTAATTTCTTCTTTTACAGTGTTTGACTTTTAAATGAAAAACTCACATCCTTTACATGAAAATGTTAGTAAATGGTAGAAAAGTTCAAGATGGTTTTTCACCACGTAGGGAGTGAAATTCAGCATGAGTGTCTAAGGTTGGGAACTTCCCCTATTTTTAATCAATGTTCCCTGATCTGGAGTCCTGCAGATGTGCTGGGAATTCCAGCCAGTAGGGTTACTTTGGACCATTCTCATCCTAACGCGTCTGTAGGAAAAGCTTGGATACTTCATTGCTTGATTCCTTGCAACTTCCAGCATGCATTTCAAAGTTCCATGAAATTAATCCCTGTGATATAATTGTACTTAACTCAATCCAATTTGTGCCACATGCCACAATATTCCACATACTTACTCAGATATATATGTGTGTGGGTGTGTTTGTATTTGTGCTGGCAGAATTGCTGCCACATGCTGATTTGAAAAGGTTTCCATTCAGATGGTTCCCTCTGGATTTGTACTACCTATAGACTGAGTAGCTTCCATCTTTCTTCTAAAGCTCTTTGTTGCTTTTGCTCCACTACAAGCAATAGCAGCAGCAAAAGCAGAACTCCTGCGTCGACATTGCAGGTGCTCTTTTGTATCCACCCCACAACATTTTTCTGGTCTTTTTTTTCCCCCTTCTTCTCCTCAAATAGGAACAAGCCATTTTTGATGTATCATCTATCTGTATTGAAAATTACCGTTCTCAAATGCGAATAAATCATCACTAATTTGTCAGCATAGTCTCCTTAAGTAATCTAAACTATTGACTGTCTTCCACATAGCTGCATTGCCTTTTAAAATGAAAATTTACTCGTACATCCAGTAAGAAATCCATTTATGATTTTCACATACACGAACCTGTCCATTTGTAGCATATTCTTTCTTACGCAGAAGTGTATTCTATTCTAGAAATTCTGTGATACAGTCATTTTTATCAGCATATGCTGAGGTATATTATCTTTTCAACTGAATGTTAGGCACTGTGTAATAGGCAAAGGGAGTGAGTTTTGATTCTGTTTTGACTTGAAAAGACATTAGACATTCCTTCTATTTTTTAATAATAATAATTTATTTATTTTTGTGCTTTTGAGTCAATGTTGATTCCTGGCAACTGCTTGGAGTAGTCCCTGCAGTTTTCTTGGCAAGGTTTTTTGGAAGTGGTTTGCCCTTGCCTGCTTCCTAGGGCTGAGAGAGAGGGACTGGCCCAAGGTCCCCCAGCTGGCTTTGTGCCTAAGGCAGGACTAGATCTCAGGGTCTCCCAGTTACTAGCCTGATGTCTTAACCACTACACCAAACTGGCTCTCATTCCTTCTATAAGGAATGTCCCTTTCTTTCCCTTTTCTATACTTCCTATCCTCTCATTTCCTCAGTCTCTTCCACATTTCTTTCTGTCATCCATCAAGCTATCAAGTTCCTCTTTCTCATAGCCAAAGTCAGCTTGATAGATTGTTCAGGTTTTTTTCCCTCAACATTTTTTTTTAATGAACAGGAGCCTTGAAAGGCCTTTGATTAGCTGTAAAAAAGCAGCTGGGAGCAGTGGTGTGTATGTGTGTGTCTGTGAGGTTGCCTGAAGAGCTGTTCAATGCTCTCTAGTAAATTGACTAGTTTGGAAGAATTCCACTGAACACTAAAACGGCTTAACAGATACAGCCTTCAAGAGCCTTGGCGCTAGTCTGGAGGAGCTGTGCTTCCCCTACCAAGCTACTCTGAGGCTCTGGTCATAAGCTGCTTCTGTGGATGAATTATCCCTGTACAATTGCTTTTTCGCTTTAGCTTGTTTACAATTGCACAAAAAGGCATGTATGTCCCTGATGTGACAGTTGAATGCATGCAGGGTTGTTGTTGTTTTTTAGGTGTGGAAGCATTTCAGAATATAACCAGCCCTGCCTTCTGCTCCAAAGACCTCGCCTGCCATTTGACGTGTTAAAGTCCACAATCACTTCTCTTATTCTGCCAGCCTGCCATGTTTTGTTTTGTTTTTTTAAGTTAGAGAATAGTTCTTATAAGTGACTGTGGGAAGAAAGAAAAAGAACTAGTGCATCAATATGAAGCGCATTTTGTCCACTTCCTGTTGAGCAAAAGTACAAAGTTCAAGGCCAAGAAGAAGAGGAGGGGAAGGGGGAAGATGTCTACCTCATAACTGCCAGGTGAAAGTAGGAGAACAGAAAATGGAAGAGTGGAAGAGTGCTTCCATTCAGAGGCCTCTCCCATCTGCCCCTCCATATACAACCAAACCAGCTGGTCAAAGGGGGAGTATTCATTAGCCACAGAAAGACCATCTGAAGCAATTTGTGATTTTCCAGCAAAAAAGAGGCCATTAAACCATGTGCCTATTCTGTCAGGGGATTTATACAAACTGTTGATTATTTTCTGAAAATTCTGACATGACCTAAAGCTTGGGATTTTTGAAATTCTTTTCTTTTTTCTTTTCTTTTTTTAAAGCTGACTTTTATAGCTCAATAAACCTGGCTCTATAAGGAAATGAAGGGCAGTTCATTGTTCACTGAATAATGAATGGAGCGTCCTCAGTGTAGCATGTCAGATTCGACTTGCTGTGTTTTACATGTGGTTTTATTTTTCCCCATGTGGAGGACAGGATAGTCTCTGTAAACAAAAACGGAGGTGCAATAGCTAAAGGGCTCTCTCTGTGGCACAGAACACAGAAAATGTGAGAGTTCTCTTCCGTCTGCATGATCTAAGGTCATTTGTGGAAAGAAGAGAATCAATAAGTATCATGAACATTCTCAGAGGGAAAGTCTGCATATTCCTATCTTGGAAACCCTGAAAACAGCAATGTGGATTATGAGTATATTGTCTGCAATAACAGACAATGTACTAAGCTTAATGGTACCTCAGATTTTTCATCAGGATATATTTACCTTGGCATACCAGCTCTTTTCATTAAATGGTAGGAAAAGAAAATAGTTGGCCACATTAACTGCAAAGATCATCCCTCTCTTAGCAATATGAAGGTTGTTTTAAAAAGGGAGGGGGGGGACGGGGTTAGTTGCCTAATCCCAGGTTGCATATAAAGGGAGGGCTGGATGGATTATTTCTCAAAGAAATGTCTTGAAGATCAGAACAGCAAAGGCCTGAAGGCCAGTTCCTGGTCAGAGAGAATTTCTTGCTCTTTCACTAGGTGCCTGCTTTTTATTGGTCTTCTTGTGAAGATGAAAACAAACTCATCCCTTGCTTGAAATGTTGGTAGGGGAAGTATCAATCGGACAAAATTGCAATATGGGTTTCAGAACAAAGCAGTTGAAAAATTCACTCTAGCTGACAGGCACCATTTTTTCCTAGATTACCCTATTATGGCAGAGTGAAATTTCTCCTAGGAAGTAAAAAAAGATGTTGAGCACAAAAATGGGCATTTTTTTAATAGGTTATTCTTTCTCTCCCTTCACCAATTTTTCTCAGAGTGTGATCCTCAGAAATCAGCAGCTATTACCTGGAAAGAGGGCTAAAGAAACTTCTCTTCCTTGAAAAGGGTAAAAATTGCCAACATTCTCCTTATTTCATGGAGAAGAGGGCACAGAATTGGGACAGGGGTTCATCTAGTCCTGTTTCTTTCAAGTTCCTTGCAGGAGTGGGGGTAACTTTCACGTAAGAGCAAATGAAGGTTTCTTATATCAGCTTGTGTTAAAGTGAATGTAGTGGCAATGTGTTAAGATCCATAAGAATCATTGCCTCTTGCCTGAAGCATCTTGTTGTTACTACTTAGGAAGAGGGGTGTAAGATTTAGATGTGTTTTATGCTACAGTTAGCATTTTAGCTATTTTTAAAGGAACCATGCCTACTTTCACTACAAGCCACTCTGGATTCTCTACTATGACATAGATCAAACTGAATCTAATCCAGAATAGCCATCAGTGGGAAGAAGAGGGTCTTCCTCACCACATTCTTTCAGATCTTCCTGAGTTGTTATTTTATATTATATATCAATGTGTATTGATCCCAGTTGCTTCTTCATATTAAAATACATGTTCTCCCACTGCATGAAGATCCAACATGTATTTATAAGTGATAGGCTGACTAGAAACTGTGATCATTCCCTGTCCCTTTGGTAAATTGATGCTAAGAATAATTGAATAAGAAACCTTTATCACCTTTGGTTTGATGTTGCAAGGTGACTCCTTTGGCTTCTGGGAAAAAAATCCGATATAAATTGATGTGAAGAATGCTTGTTAGCTTATGGTTTCATTTCCCTCTCTTTATGGTCAGTACCCATGTTCCATTCAAAGTCAAGGAATAGTTTCTGATGTCACAAGATCTTTTTAAAGTGAGAAATTATGCATGCTAAACCCTGCTTATGAATTCCTACAGTATGGGTTTATTTTTAACATGCCTATAATCTCCATTAGGCACAAAAGGCAGAGTGTCTAGGGCCTATGAAAATATTTTAAGTTTAAAAAAACCCTGAAAGTATGATAAATAGCAATAACATCAACATTTGTATAGCCGAAAATCAAATATAGTATATGTAACATATAATTACTATTTTATTATGTGTATACTTATTTTGACTTATTCCCTGCAATATATTGAATAATATAGGTCTAGGGAATACCAGTATAGCATCAGGGTTATTACCACAAGAGCCTACAAAGATAAATGTGCCTAGGGCCTTCAAGGCCTGATTTTACCACATTTTTTACGGTTAATAAGGATTGCACCATAGCTATTGCCCATCTAATTAAATTAAATTTTCATTGCAACTCTATTAGTATATGGAGAGTAATTTAAAATTTGTGAGCTTATTTATATTGTCAAATGTTAAGTAAGTTGATAAGTATGTGCAAGTTCATTTCTAACAGATTAACTTAAAACGCACAATTTTGCTGCTGTATTTTCATGGAGAGATTTCGTCTTTGCTACGATCACTGGAAATATTAGAATAATTTGCAGGAAAAACTTAGCTGACTAACATGATGGAATGTGTCACTGTTATGGTGCTTTAAGTACTGAACCAACATGTGATGTTACCAAATTGCCAAACTTCAAAGATGGAGAAAGGGTGGCATATACAATTAATATTGGGACAATAAAAATGCCGATTTACAAATAGTGATGCAAGAATCTGCAAGTTTTATTATCAAAAAGGGTTTTATCAGACCTGTTGCATTCTAAAAAAACACTTTCCAAATGAATGTATATTACTTTTTCCTTCAAAATTTGACAACGCTAGAATACTTTTCACATGATCGTGTGAGAGGAGGGAGGGAGGGAGAAGACTCCTCTTTTGGAGGGGATTGTCTTCACTAGACTTTCTAATGAAATAATGCATATATACGCACAACTGTTTCCATTCCTTTTTAATTCGTTCAAATGGCAGAACACCAATTATCATATTCTTGCACTGTGTCCAAGCTCAGATTCAGAGAAATACTTGCCTTCTCGTTTTTGCCTTGCCTCTTGTTGTGAATCTTTATAGCATTTCTAGTATGAATGCAGTCGAGTGATGATCATCATGACTTTGCCAGACATCTTTTTTCTTGCCCCCAACATCAAAGTTGTATCTCTGCATACATTCTTCTTTTAAACTATTCTTTCAAGATCATGAGGGATGAAACATTTTCACATTTTGAGAATTGCAAATTTATCAACTTCAGGCTTCTTTAGCCAACCTCAGTAGTGATCATTTATCATTTTTTATCTCATTAAGTTAAAAAAACAAAAACCAATCATATTTTTCCTTAGTCTCTCAAATATTGTTTTCAATACTTCTCCATTTTGCTATATGAAACATTTCATTGATGTTCTCCAGTCCCCTAAATGATTAATCCTAATGCAAAATGGAGAATTTCTTATGCATTTTTTCCTACCACTTGTTTTTCAATTTGATGAAGAGAATTTCCTTCAAAAAAAGATTTCACAGGAATTCTTTGGGTTGGAGTATGGTATTCTTGCACTTATTTAAGGATGGAGTGGCCAAGGTGTGTGTATGCATATGTGTGTACCTTGTATTTCATTGTACAATCTTCTTTCCAGCCATCTGCAGTCTCCTTTGTGAGGAAACACCTCAATGGCGCTTTTGCAGTAGAGGTGCTAGAGAGAAATCCTAACCTTCAGAAATTGCTTGGAGAACGTCTCCCTCCCCTGGAGAAATTCAGAGAACTCCACCAGAGAGAGAGAGAGGGAGAGAGGGAGAGAGAGAGAGAGAGAGAGAGAGAGATTGATTGATTCCATTTACAAGCACCCTCTGTTGCAAGGCAATATGCAATAATGATATGCAACAACAAAATAAGACCAAAAATACAAAATTAAGAACCCATGTTGTACACATAACACAACAATTGCACATCTAATGTGCAACAGTCGACCCCAGTCAAGTCAATATCCAATGCAGAGTCTTCAATTGTCATGGCATTTGGGAATGACTTTGGGAGACAGGAGGAAGAGCTGCAGACTAGACAACAGTCAGATAAGAGGCAACTGAGCCTGCAGAAAGAATGGGGCATGGCAAATGTCTCAGAAGGACCCTCCCTATTTTCTTAAGCTGTAAAGCGAGGGGGTAGAGATGTACTTTCAGACTTGCAAGATTCTGTTAATATAACCTTATAATAAAGTTAGAGCTAGTACTTCTGGATGTGCTTCTTGTCTAGACAACCCCACAAGGCTGACAACAATCACCCTGCTGAAAGGCTTGTGAAGACCATGTGGACTTTGAGGGTATATTATTCCATAGGGCAGAAAAAGCCACAGAGAAGACCCACCTTTGAAGCTCTATACGATGGCATTGCTTTAATGAGGAACATGGAGCAAGCTAACCCCACCAGATCTTACCAGACAGAGACAAGTGAAGAGAGATGGTCCTGTAAGTATCCATATCCTGAACCTTTCTCTTCTCATCAGTCTAGTGCAGAATTTCAAAAGGCCTTCTGAGTCCAGCTCTTCATGATACAGCCATCCAATATCCCCTCCTAAGTCTGGATGCAGAGACCAGTGATACAGGCAACCAACTTGGGTGCTTGGCTTAGAGGGGTCACCTGGGACAGGGTCTTTTCCAGCCTTTCTACTTAACAATCCCCTCGAATGTTAAACATGTAAAACCCACCAGTGTTGCATTATTATTTGTTTTCAATTCAGACGAAAACTGTTATCAACAGATCTCCAGTGTATCAGATACATATGACTTTTTGTCCAATTATACAGAGGGCAGGCTTTTAAGGAATACTCTTTCAAATCTGATTTAAAGATAAACTTAAATCTCATCTAAAGACCTTGAAGTTATCCATTCATGTGAAGCACCTGTGCAACAGACTGAGCACACAGACCACCTAATAGTCATCTTTTTCTGACTATGATTAAATACTTCCTAAATTATCTTGTAAACCTTTCTAATTCCATATCGGCGGACTTCTGTTAACACTTGAAAACATGTAAGTCTGTACTCTTTTATCCACTTTTTGGCTTCTGCATAAGTGGCCAGCCCATACTGAACATTCTAAAGTTCTCCTTGAAAGTTTTCAAGGAACAATGTTCATTTTTTTTTTATTTTCCAAAACAAACAAAAAAAAAACAACCCACACACACAATCAGGATTCCTCAGCCTTCTAGTCCATCTGTGCAGGATGACCAAGAGATTAGCTGAACTCCTCTAACTTCAGAGCTTCCAAGTAAATACAGAGGGAAGAATTAGGGTGCTCTAGTGTTAGTAAATAACTCCTTTTTTCTTCCTTTCAATTAGATGCTAAGTAGGAGAAGCTTTCCATTGTGACTCACATGTCTTTGAACTCTTTACACCAATAGGACATTCCAGTTCAATACCTGTAGGGTTGCTGTGTGAAACAAGCAGCACAAATCTCTCTGGGTTAATCAGAAGTAAAGTTTTATTGGAAGCGTTTGCAAGGGCTGGTGGACTTCGTTGCAGATAAGAAGCCACACTTCTTACAGATTTCAGCACATTTTATACAACCCTAGGCCGACGCTCAAACTTCCCCATTTCCCCCATTGGCCGAGGTACTCTGAGGTCACAATCTTTAGCCACCCGCCTATTCCTTGTCACCCCCCTTTCTACAGACCCCTACATACTACATACATCACATGTTCATGGTAAATAGGTGATTAGCTATGCGGGGTGTGGTTTTTGTAATGGTAATGAAGGCTGGGAGGGCAAGAGTTCACTCATTCCTAAAAGATCTCTGCTAAGTGTCACTTTGGACAGGTCAAGCCACCCCAAACTGGCTCTGTCTTACCTTATCTCACCCCAGAGAGATTTCCCCCCCCCTCCCTATTTCCTGTGCCCCTGGGGGCTGCTTGGAGACCCCTTGGTAACCATGGCGATGTCTCCTAGTTTGAGGTAGTTTCAAAAACAAAGGCATGGGCAGCTAGGTATTTAGTACTGCAGCTACCCTCTTAGCATGCTCAAGTTACTATTTCTTTGTCAATAATAACAGATATTTTATCCATCTCTCACATTGCCAATTAAACCAGTCATCCATCTTTGCAGAGTACTAATTGTAATCCCAGACTGATATGCTGACAAAATGCAGGATGAGACAGTTTGGATTTGTAATGCCAGCTGTTTCAAACAATTCAAACATTCTGCAACAACAATAAACGGATTCACCAAAACGCTGTTCCTCAACTGCTGCAAAAAGCACGTGCATCCTTTGGGAATATTGACATGAAGCTTCTGTGGCCTCGGATAGGTTGTGCTTCATATAGAAGAGAGCTTTGCTTCATTTCACTGGAGGCGGCAGCGTTCCTTTGGTGGCATCTGATAAAAACTGTGGGAGATGGGGATGGGGATGGGGAAGAGAATCCTAGAGTTGGAAGTCACCTTAGAGCTCACCTAATCTAATCCCGTGCTCAGTATAGGATCCACATGACCATTTTTGACAGATGATCATCCAGCCTCTGAAATGCTGCTTGACTCACAACAGAAACAGTCTTGCAAGTTGGAATTTTAATATTCTGAACAGGAAATTCTGTAATGTTCATAATTATGAATTATGAGCATCATCACTAAAAACAAAATTCCGTTATGTATGTGTGTGTGTTTGTGTGTTTGTTTTTATATATATTTAAAGGGCAGTCTTCCAGTCCTTCCATATAAGATGTGGCAAAGCTTCCTAGAGAGAGAATACCAAATTAAAGGAGGCAACTAAAACAGAAATGAGAATTTTATCACACATCTGATGAAATAGCTTCTGCTTGCAGTTGCCAGCTTGCTATTATGTTAGAAGTTCCTAGACTAATTCACCTGCATATTGTGGCCCACTGATCATAAGATAAAAATGCTAATTCTGTTATACTAAACCTAAGGACTGCATTAAAAACCTGTTGCCATTTTTCCCCCCACCACTGGAATAAAGAAATATTAGTTGTCAGAAAACAATCCAATTGTCTACAGTTAATCAGTGCTATCAACAACTATAGAAACCAGGTGTGATAAGTGGTTTTCAGTGTTTTGTTTTTCTTGTCTGAAAAAAATATGAGTGTTTTCACATACAGATATATGTACTTTCTAATTTTAATCTTTAACTTTTAAAAAATAAAATGTATTTCATTGCCCAGTGGGATCTGAATATCTCACTGACATTCTGATACCACCGCATGTCTCCCTCTAATATTTAAAATTAGGATATGGCTGTGCAAGTTTCAAAACATAAACATTGCAATTTGTAGTTATTCTATTCAAAATTAATTTCACACTTGATAAGGAAGTATCAGAAAGGCAGCATTATACAATTTTCTAAAAAAGAAAAACAAATCAATTCAGGAATGTCAAAATAGCAAAATGTCTCATATTCAAAGCTCTAGGCTCTCTTTCTATAAAATTGGAAATGGAAACAGGCATCATAATGGATCACAGGCAGGATATTATGGGATTCCACATGCTATTTGACTTCAGAGCTTATCCACATAGACTTCATTGACAACTCATTTCTACTGTTCTAAATAATATATGTCACTACTAAGCTACAGTATTTTATAGCAATAGCAATACACAGTATTTTATAGATTCCCTCTGTAATGTACTGTTTCGGCCCCAAACGGCCTGTTTCCTCATTAGATTTCCACCAACATGGCCCAAACTGTACTAACTGAGAAAATGTGTCTCCTTTATTTGTCTCACTTACATACAATAATTATCTGAATTCTAGCATATTTCCATATGCAAATTGGACTATTTGGGTCTTATCTGTTGAACTGAATCCCAAATCAAAGTTTACTGTATCAGTTCTTGAATCATAATGGTTAATCTGGTCAGAATAAGAAGCTATTTTCTGTGATTCCAACCAACCTCACATACTTTAGAACTTCTCTCTCAACAGCTTGGTAGAACTGTGACACAGATCAGGAATGAACACAAACACACAATTATGCTGGGTTACTGGGTTCTCTCAGCCCAGATCCTTACTATTTGAAATCTTTCAGATGAGAAATCAACTCAGGCATCAGTATGCAGATATTTGTTAAATTATATTTTCTGTACATTAGTACTGGCAATCAGTATAAGAGAATTAAAATATTATCTCCTGTAGCAACTTCACAGATTGCTGCTGAAACATAGATTAGAATGTACTCAGTATCACAGATCAGTAGAGAATCTAGTTCTAACAACTAGAAAACTTGCATGACCTACAAGGTCTTTCCACGTTAGCACTGCAATAGAATACAATAGCTCATTTGATCTCAGTGATAAAGAAAATATATCTTGGGTAGAATCTCTCATAGCCTTTCCTTTGGGACAATTCTGAAAGGTTGAGATCATCTCTGAATTTTCCTCTGCATCAGAGTTATTAAACAACTCAGGCACAATATGGTCACTTTAATTAAAGATCAAAAGTAATCTAAGCTCACCTTTATAGATGCCCATTTCAATCTTAATACAATGTATAGAGTCTTCTTCACAGCTAACAGAAATGAAGAAAATATATTCATTTTTAAAATAATTTTTATTGAAAGTTTTTCAAAACAATAATAAAAGACAGTACAAACTAAACCCAGAAAGGAAAAAAAAAAAGCATTTTCTCTTTCTTTAAAGAGAAAAAAGGAAAGAAGAAAAAATTAAAAAAAAGAAATATTTCAAGAAGTGACTTCTGTTCTTCATCACAGGTACAAACATAGTAATTCTTCACCTCCCGTAAGGTTACATGCAAGAATCTCTTCCTATACATTCATTTAAAGGGGCTGTAAGGCTGTACCACAGGCTCTTCCTTCATTTGCACAGCTGTCCTTAGACTTGTCCCTGATATTGCTACCAATTTCAGTACAGATGCAGATTTGATTGATGTCAGTATGCAAAACCCAGATCTACCCATGAAAAGTGGTTTGAGTGATTTTCTGAAAGCATCACTGATATTTGCCCACGTAAAGCTCAGATAAAGATGCATAGAACATTTCAGTACTCACTGGTGCTGATGTTATGTTACCTAATCGGGTAATGAAATGTCTGCAAGCAAACAACCATGCTCAGAGAGCACCAAGGACTCCACAGAACATTTCTATTTCCATATTACAGTAGGTCATTTTATAGCTAATGTCAGTTTGTGGATTAGCACTGGATTAGCACCAGATTAGCACCCATATAATAGCTATGGGATGACGTTGCCTAATCCTATAGTCTCTATTTATTTGAGTGTGATTTTTTATTTTATTTTTTTTACAATCTGATGCCTCTCTCATCCACATTTGTTCTGTCCCTGTAAATTGCTGAGTTAGTAAAAATGTCACGTCATCAATCTTAATGAACATTAGAAGATTTAAAAATCCATTGCTCTGTATTGGACACACACACTAGAATAAATGATATATAGCTGGAAAAATAATTCAACTCTCCTTAAACCTCACAAAGGTATGTACCTCTTGAAGAGAAAAAAGCATTTGCAAATCAATACACAACTTTCTTTGATATGTTGGTTCATATATTACTTACTAAGGAGAGTAAATGGTGTATAGTTTTTAATTGAAAAAAAAAAAGCCCACATAATTAGCTTTACCTGACCCCTATTTTAGTTTTCAATTTGAGAGTGATAAATAGGGACATGATTAATCTTTAAATGAGTCCATTAGTAAGAAAGAACAATTCATTTGCGCACAAAAATCCCTCTTCCCATTTTTGCTCCTACTGAAATTGGCAGCAAAAGAGTTTGTCTGCATTCTCAAAATGGTAACGCATAAACAGGGAAGCACAAGGCTGCCCAGTTTGAAACGGGTCAGTTTCTTCAACACGTTGCTCTCCAGATGAGTAGAGACTGTAATAGGTTAAGGAATCTTGAAGGAGGATATTTGGCCATTCTACTTTTCCCTTTCCTGCTTGGCATCCTTTATATGTTTGTTTCTTTATTATTTCTTTTATTACATTCATATCTTGCCTTTCCTGTCAATGCTTAAGGTATCGCACACAGGGCCCTGCTGTAATTTTATCCTTACAAGAAACCTGTGAGATAAGTTGGGTTGAGAAAGAGTAACCCAGTGCAGTTGTGCTAAAGTGGGAATTTGAGCCTGTATCTTCTCTTTATTTACTGCACCACTTAGGCTTCCAGGCACCAAAAGATTGCAATTTGAGCCTGGTCCTTTGGGGCATGCAGCTTCTTCACTACAATTGCTAATTAAATTGTTGAGTCATTGGCACTGGAAATGCAGCCATGGCGTCTCCTTTCCTGCCCGTTAATATAAACTGCCTCTATCTATATTTTTGCCCTGGCTTTTCCTCTTCGTTATTTGACCCATATTTTCAACTTTAGATTTCAATGGGACAACAGTGTTCTAAATTTGACAATAACTTCAATATGAAATTTCAATTAAAAAGTTCACCTTCTCACAAAGAGCCCAGAACACTACCTGGGCTTGCTGTTTTTAGTCAATATTCTCCTCGAAAATCCACAGTAGAGGAATGAAAATCAGAGGACATATCTTGTTATTCAGACTGGGTTTTTAGAGCCTTTTGCTATTTGGTTAAAAAAAATAATGTATATATTGTCATGTTCAGACAATCAGTATTCATCTTATGCCCTTAATACATAAACCTTCTATTAAGATTAATGCTGGATCAGAGAAAGTTTGAAGAATATATATACAGAAAAGGATACAGAGGTTTTACCCATTTCCCTGTATAAATCTCTTGTCACTAGAAATCCAAAACCATGTCTGCAAAATGCCTATAGAACTCTGGCAGAATTCAAATTATTAAGGTGTCTCAAGAACATAATCCATAGTAAATAAATAAGGTTACAGTTAAGGGTGGACAAATCTTATACTCTGTTTGTCTTTTTTCCAAGCTTAAGTTCATACTACTAAATTTCCAAATCACTTTGCAATTTTAAAAAAACTGCATGAAAAATGGGTGTTTTCTTCTAGAATACCCACTTTTATCTACAGCCTTACCTCATTTGTTCATTTTGCAAGGATGTTTTTACTGATGGTAAATCCATCTGTGATAACAGCTTGTTTATACAAGACCTTATGTTAGATGAGCAAGCAATTGTTGTTCAGTCGTTAAGTCGTGTCCGACTCTTCATGACCCCATGAACCATATCGTCCCAGGCCTTCCTGTCCTTCACTGCCTCCCTGAGTTTGCTCAGTTTCATGCTCATTGCTTCAGTGATGCTATCTAACCATCTCACCCTCTGCCGTCCCCTTCTCCTTTTGCCTTCAGTCTTTCCCAGCATCAGGGTCTTTTCCAAAGAGTCCTCTCTTCGCATTAGGTGACCAAAGTGTCTGAGCTTGAGCTTCATTATCAATTCTTCCAATGAGCAGTCAGGGTTGATTTCCTTTAAGATTGACTGGTTTGACCTCCTAGCAGTCCAGGGGACTCTTAAGAGTCTTCTCCAGCACCACAGTTCAAAGGCATCAATTCTTTGGCGCTCAGCCTTCTTTATGGTCCAGCTCTCACAGCCATACATTACTACTGGAAAAACCATAGCTTTGATTATGAGGATCTTTGTCGGCAAGGTGATGTCTCTGCTTTTTAATATGCTATCTAGGTTTGCCATAGCTTTCCTCCCAAGGAGCAAGCATCTTTTAATTTCATGGCTGCAGTCTCTGTCTGTGGTGATCTTGGAGCCATTGCCAAGGTGGTGATCTTGGAGCCATTGCCAAGGATACTGGAGTGAGTTGCCATTTCCTTCTCCAGTGGACCACATTTTGTCAGAACTCTCTGTCATGACCTGTCCATCTTGGGTGGCCCTGCACGGTATAGCTCATGGCTTCACTGAGTTATGCAAGCCCCTTCACCACAACAAGGCAGTGATCCATGAAGGATGAGCAAGCAGACCTGGAGTAAATTAGTGAGACATGGTGGGACAAGGGCAGTGATTTCAACTTTTCTGACATGTGCCCTCTTGAGTTTTAAGTCTTTTAGCAATCTGGATGCCTAAGCCAAGGAGGACCTGTGACCAGGAACTCTGCTTCTCAGTGATGATAATCATGTATCATCAAATTTGTATCAACTCTTAGGGATCACACATAGATAGATTTTCTTCAGGGCGTTATGTCTCCAACCTGGTCCTGCACTCATCACTGCTGTAACTGAATCCATCCATCTTGCTGCTGGTTATCTTCTTTTTCTCTTCCCTTCCACCTTTCCCAGCATTATAGGTTTCTCAAAAGAGCTAGGTCTTCACATAAAGTGTCTAAAATACAATAATTTGAAAATGGTTATTTGTGCACTAAGAATGCTTTGATTGATTTGTTCTATTTGTTTGTTTTCTTGGCTGTCCATGGTATTCGTAGGAGTCTTTCCCAACACCAAAGTTTAAAAGCATCAATATCTTTCTGTCCAACTTTTGTTTTCATAGAGTATCACAGGGAAAACCATTGCCTGTGGAATCTTTGTAGCTGTAGACATTTCACAGCATTTGAGTATCTTTTCTAAGGCTTTTATTGCTACTTTACCAAGTGCTAGTCTGCAGTGCATTTCTTTACTGCTGGTTCCTTTGCTGTTGATAGCCAATCCTAAAGGGTAGAAGTTATCACCACCAATACCTTCACTGTGAATTCCAAGGCTGGTTGTTGTATCTGTTGTCATTAGTTTGTTCTACTTTATATTGAATCTTAACCTCATTTTTTCATTGGGCTCCTTGACTTTCATTACTAGAGCTTCCAGATCATTTGCATTTTCAGTCATCAGGATAGTGGAAATTATTTATGTTTCTTCCTCCAATTTTAAAACCATGCTCATTGTTTTCCAATCCAGCTTCCTTCACTATATATTCAGCATACAGGATGAATAAATAAAGAGAGAGTATATAGCCTTGTCTCACTCCTTTACCAACCTAAAGCAATTTTCTTTCACCACGATCCATCCAGACTGTGTGGTTTCCTTACCTGTGTATAGGTTTTGCATGAAGACAATGAGATGTTGTGGAATTCCCATTTTCCTAAGCACATTCATAGCTTGATATGATTGACACAATCAAATGCCCTTCTATAATCAAGGAAGCACATATTGACTTTTGGGGGGGCAGGTTTTCTTTGGTTTTCTAAATTAACCAGCATATATGATCAAGAATGTTTCTTGTTCCTTGACCTTTTCTAAAACCTACTAGAACAACTGACATCTCTGTTAGGGTTCTAATCTGCATTGGATCATTCTAAGCGTTATTTTGCTAGCATATGAAATTAAGGATATTGTATCATGGTTTGCATACTATGTTAAGTCTCCTTTGCTTGATATTGCTATGTAGTCTGACTTCTTCCAATCTGTTGGCCACTACATCATTCTCCAAATTCACTGGCATAGTTTGGTTAGAACCTTTACAGATTCTTCTTTTGGTGCTTGCCATATTTTTATAGATATTCCATCAATTCCTGTAGTCTTCCAACTTAGTAATGACTGCAGTACTAACTTAACTTCATCTTCTAGTACTAGAGGTTCCTGCAAGTAGGGAGGATCTTCCAAGGCATCTTGGATGTTGACATCTCTACTGTACCAAATTCCAGTATACTCCGTCCATCTCTGTTTGATCTTCTTTGAATCTTCATCTGTCCATAAAGAACCTTTTAGCGTACTAATTTGTGGTTGGAACCTCCTTCTGAGTTTGGAAATCTTTCAGAAGGCTTTCTTGTTTTTCCATGTCTTTTTCCATCTTCAGTGTCTTTACAGATGTTGTATAATACTGCTTCTTGTCTCTTCTAGCAGCTCTCTGAAATTATTTAAGTTCCTTCCTGAGATCTTTGTCTTTCTTGACTTTGATTTCTCTTCTCTTCTTGGCAATTTTCACCATTCTGACATCCAGTTTGCTTTCTTTTGTTTTTGGTTTTGGCAGTGTCTTTTCACATTCATCCTTACTAACTTCTTTGATTTCCTTCCATGGTTCCCCTGGTTCCCTATGAATGAAATTCAGACTTACCTATCAATGAGGTTCAGGATTCCTGAGATTCTCCTTGAAATTGGTGGTTATATGGTTGAGTTCACATCATGGAATCTGGCTGACTTTCTTCTGCTTTAAGTTGAATTGAAACTTGCACATAAGCAGTTTGTGATTTGTTCCCATCAGTCCCTGGCAATGTCTTTGTTGTTATAATCAAGATCTTTCATCTCCTTTTATCAGTGATATAGGCAATTTTATTTCTGTGTTCTCCATCTAGTAATATCCATATATATAGACATAATTTTGGTTGCTGGAAATCTGTGCTAGCAATGAAGAATCATTGGATCTGCAGAAATTGATGTCATTCTCCTGCTTCCTTTTGGTTTCCTAGACCATACTGTCCAACTAAATTTTCCTCCTTAATATTTCCAACTTTGACATTTAGTCTCCAACCACAAGCAGCACATCTTGCTTTCATGTTCTGTTGGTTTCGGAATGAAATTGACCTTAAAACTCATCAAGTCTTTTTCTGTATCAGTGGTTGGAGGATAAACTTGGATAATTATCATATTAAAGGGTTGTCTGCAAAGTCTCATTAATATTATTCCATCATTGATTGCATCGTACTCAGGTATTGTCCTTGCTATATCTTTTCATACATTCCTTCTGTGTTTTTCATGTCCTGAATAGTAAACAGATTGATCTTCTGATGGAAACTGTGGGGAGAATTTATTCCTCAGTCTGGTTACATTAATATGTGGATGATATCTAGCTTTACGTTATTACCCTAAGCCATGCTGCAGTTGATGTTGGTGTCCCATCCTGATGCCTCGAGGCTGTTAGGGTCTGGATGGAATGGAATAGGCTAAAGCTGAACTTAAGCAAGACAGAATTGCCACTTTTGAATAAATCCTCTCTAGTGGTATCTCTTGACAAGGAAGCACTGTTCTTGAAGGAGGAGCTCCATAACTTGGGGATCTTCTTGGACTCACAACTACTGTTGGTTGAGCAGACAGGCTGGGGGGCAGGGGGCCAGCCCATGTGTTAATCAGCACTTGTCACCAAAAGCACATTACATATGTATTACAGATTCCACATTGGTGGCTTCCTATGGGTATGATTCAAAGTGCTAGTTTTGATCTAGAAAGCCTTATATGGCAGGGCACCTATTTACATATGGCCCTGCATTCTTGAGCTAGAATCCTCCTGGCCAACTCAGTTGTCCTGGAAGAGGCTGTTAGTAGCACCGCACATTCATGAGGTACAAGGGTATTGCTTTACAGTAACAATGCCTGCTTGTCAGGTTAAGCCCAAGAAACTCCGCGAAACAGTACTGGAACAGCTCAGTTACTTTATTAGCTCACACCTGCTAGACAGAATCTTGCCAGACTAACTCTAAACTCCCCAAGCCAGCAACTAAACACTACGAATTCCTTAGGGTGGTGCCAGTCTCATCCTCTTCGCTTTCCCATGCTCAAGCTGTGGGCTGAGGAGATGCTTCTGTCCTTGAACCTTCTCATTCCAATCCATCACACTGCTCTTTGGAAAAACCTGCCTGTTGGAATCATATTTGCCCCTACCCTGATTTCATTTTAGAAGATGGTGAAATCTGAGCTTTTCTGTGGAGCATTTGTTGATTAATTGGACCATCTGGAGTTTTAAATGTATTTGGGGGTGATCTTTGGATAGTTTACTTAATGTTTTGTGCCTTACACATTAGTATCGAAATGGATTGTAATTTTTGGGAAGCTCTGCATAAGCCTTCTCAATTGATTTTTGAAGCTTTGTTTATGTTTGCCAGGTTGACAACTTCTATAGGATGATCATCATCATCATCATCATCATCATGATTTTGCATCTTAGTTGGTTCTTGGATATGGAGCAGCCATTTGTGCATTTCTGGCACATTTTCTTAAATATTTCCATTTTTAACTTAAAAGCAATGAGTCTGAGAGGAACAATGTGTCTCTTTATCTGAGGTTACGACTAATGAAAGCAAATGAGAAAACTCATTCTCCACTTGGCTGATAATGATAGTTTTATAGGTGAACTATTTGCTTCCTTAAATGAGAGTGACTAGAAAGATCTGCCTAGCTTGCCTATGGTGGAGGAGCTGGGTAGAAAGGGAGGTTATAGCTTTAATTGAAGTAGATTAGCTGGTTTTCTTTCTGCATTTAATCCCAGCTACAGAGTAGTACAGAATGTGACTCCAGGGAGAATCTAGGCAAAAGGAGGGAGGAACAGCATAATGAGATAAATTAAAACACAGTTAAGCTAGCCAATGACTACAGCAAGCAGAACGAGCACACGCTTCAGTGATCCTATGAAATCAAACAGCTCATGGGAATGAATATCTTCCCCACCCCTTCCCCAAAATTAATTTCATGAAAAAAATCTTTTCACTTCCTTCAACTACTTCTGATGTTTTTTTCTGATGTTGTCATAATTCACAAGGAAAGAGTCTGTAACATAATTTTTCATAAGCTAATTTCATATCTTTGCAGGTTCCTAGTTACTTTTCAGCAGATCAAAGCAACATATATCATGTTTATATGGTGCTCACACTCACAAGCTCATTAATTTTGTCCTGTTTCCACATTCTTCTCTAGCTTTAAGAAAAACAGTCTGCAAGAAAATTCCCAGTTAATTGCATATATTTGGATACATTTTTGTGGAGTTTTTGTGGAGCAAAAAACGTTTCTTGCAAACGTTTCGTTACCCGGCTAGGTAACATCTTCAGTGCTAGAATGGAGTGAGGTTTGCTCTCTGCTTATATACTGTGGCATGCCCTGCCAGTGTTGGTGTTGGTGTTGGTGTGGGTGTGGGTTTTGTTTTGTTTTGTTTTTTCCCTCTGGTAGTTGCTTTTTCTTCTTGTTATAATAAAAAAGGAACAACTAGAGAAGACATATGAAACCATCAACAACATCTTCAAAGGAATAAAATTCACCAGAGAGGAAGAAAACAACAACATGCTACCCTTCCTGGATATCCTCATCAGCAGAGGAAACAACAGCAAATTAAAAACCCAAGTCTATCAGAAGACAACCCACACTAATCAAGTACTCCATTACCAAAGCAACAACCCAACCTCCCACAAGAGGAGCTGTGTAAGAACATTATTCAAACGAGCACAAATGCATTGCAGCAACCCAGAACAGCAGAAAAAGGAAACAGACCACCTATACAACATCTTCCAACAAAATGGATACCCATGCAACTTTATCAAAAAGTGCCTGACCACTCCATCTAGTACAACACAACCAACACAAGCTACGAAAAGGATCACACTACCATACATCAGAAACATCTCAGAAACTACCAACAGACTATTACAACCACATGGCATCTCCGGAGCACACAAACCAACTAAAGCCCTCCAAAACATCTTAAGCAAACCAAAAGACCCAGTAGCCCAAGAAGAAAAAACAGGAGTCATCTACAACATACAGTGTAAGGACTGTAACAACCACTATGTAGGACAGACAGGCAGAAGACTGGCAGAGCGCATCCATGAACACCAGCTAGCAGTCAGAAGACATGATGAAAACTCCTTAATCTCACAACACATGGACAGACTTAACCATAATTTCAACTGGGAAACTGTCAGCATCTTAGACCAAGCTAAATCCAAAAATGTGAGGGAATTCTTGGAAGCTTGGTATTCAGACAAGAAACTACCAGTGGGAAAAAGTAGAACAAAACAAACCCCCCACCCCCACCAACACTAGCATGGCATGCCACAGTATATAAACAGAGAGCAAGCCCCATCCCACTCTAGCACTGAAGATGTTACCTAGCCGGGTAATGAAACGTTTGTAAGAAAACAACCAAGCTCAGAGAACCCCAAGGACTCCACAGTTCAACCCTGAGCTACACATATTCACTTGTATTGGAATACATTTTTAAAGGAATTTTCTCACAAAATGCACATTTTTCATCCTCTCAAAACATACATTCTAACACATTTTAAACATATGATAATGTTTAAAAGCCAAAAATGGCATCGTAACATTTGGAAATCTGAAGGGGAGCATACTCTGATCTCCAGATGCTTTCAAGATGTGTATCAGATTTCACAATATTCCTTTTTCTGAAAACAAAAAGAGAAACAAAACAAAACAAAACCTTTCTGAATAAAATTTGCAAGAACACATAAGATTGGGGTCCATTTCTGAAATTTTCTAACCATGACGTGGTGTGTGGTTTGTTTTGCAGTTACCCTTCTTCAGAAGATTGGCTACTTAATTATCTACTATACTATCTATTGTATTAATGACAATCCTTGGCAAAATTCAATGGCAAATCTGTTTTCTGCAATACTAGTTGTACGCTTTTGATCCACCACAGTTTATTCCTATTGTATCTATCTAAAACACTCTTGTACTGCAAAAGACTTGGAAATCAGTGGAATTCCCAATAGTGACCAACTCCAGGAACAAAGAGCAGAAATTGAATACATCAGGTAAAAAAGGTAGCAATGTCCTTGAGCCGAGCACAGCTTTTAGTGACTACTAATGCAGTTTCTTGGCAACAACACAGAAGTGACTTGCCATTGTTTCCTTTTGGGAGATAGATAGGATTACTTCAGAATTAACATCTGCAGTGGTGAATTTGTATACTGTGCAGGCCATTACAGAGTTATTCAACAAAGGTAATCCTCTTCCATCATTCAGCCTAATATCTAATGATAGTCCCCAGCCTTAGATACTTTCCAAGTATTGAACAGAGTCTCCTGAGTCATAATTCCTCAAGTCATATGCTGTCAATGGGTGATGTAGTGAGGCTAGACAGTGTGGCAACTCTTTGAAAGTGCTTCCTTATGTTTGACAGTAACTCAGTTTCTATCTACCCTAGCTGTAATGCACACCAATCTTGTGATGAAATCCTGGATATTTAATAGCTTCATTCCTAGAAGTTTGGTATAGAGTAATTTGGGAGCAAACATTCAGCCAGCGTGGAAGTTCATTGTAAAAAATAGTTATTTCATCACATTGACCATACTGATGATACAACATGCAGACAAGGCTTGGGATATCTTAAACAATCAACAATCACTGCATGCATCTGGCCCCAACATCATATATAAGATGTTCCATCTGTTCACTCATCAGCTTCTTTCTGAGATTGTCTGAGAAGCAGGAAGCCCCCCACAGACCACTGCACAATGGGGGATAGATATTCAGTTTCTTTTGAAGGGAAGTCCTATTTATTCATTGTGGGTAGAACAGAACTCTCCATATGAGTGACTGAAGAAGCAGCTGTAACCTCACTGCTATTGCCAATAAGCCTTCTCTGGTCTAGATGTGCAAAGAAGAGAAATGAACATATTAGCCCCATCCCTTCTGTCATTGTTCCCATCATCTTGTATTAAGTATCATTTGTCTGTCTAACCTAGTACTATCCCTACCCAAAGACTCCAAGATTTCAGGCATGGGCTTTTCAAGCAGTACTTGGAAATCCTGGGGATTGAAACGGGGGGTGTATACATACAATGCATGTGTTTTACCAATGAGGTATAGCCCATCTTTTAAGACAGCCCTCAAAAAGGGCTTTCTTAAGGGTTTTCTCAGTTACATGGAGAATCTCCAGAGATAAAAAAGGCTTTTCTCAGCAAGCAGTCGCCTATTAATTTTGAAAGTGAATGAAGACCTCCAACTCTCATCAACCCCCTTCCTCATGTGCACAGGTGTCATGCCATGCTAATTCATGAAAAGGCTGATCTGAAAAGTCACAAGTGCCTTGCCAATTTGGCAGGTGGTCATACCTAGCCAAACTTGAGCTGCATGGACATGTCCACAACATCACCAGGAGTTGAGCCCAACTTTGATTTAATTATAGGATGTTTCAGTTGTTTTTAATTTAATTTATTTAATGCTGTTCCATGCAACAGATTAAAATAAAGCTAGGCCTGTTATTTATGATGGTTGTCATAAACTTTTTTATGTCTGCTGTACTTTTGAACTGAGGACATTTGATATGACCTTGAAGGTTGCAAAAGGAAACTTTTGGGAGGATAAACATCCTTATTTTCAACACATTTTAATCACATCACTGCCTGAGAAATATTGTCATCCATTGATTAATATGTATTTGAACAGTAGATGTATGATGCCATCTGGATTTTTAGGGTTGCATGAAAAATTGTACCTTAAGGTAATGATGTTAAACCATTCAGAGATTAAAAACAATGGGAGAAGCTCTGTCCACCTCCTCAAAACCCATTATAAGAACTTTTATTCTATAGGCAACTATTTGTTTCCAGATACTGTTTTGGAAAGATATATAACTGAGAAGTATTTCACACTTTAATCCGTTTAATCAACGTAAAAGTTCAGTGGAACCCAAGTATTTTCCCTAAATATATGTGTTACACTGAAAAAAGGTTAATAATGCAAACAAACTAAATATGTTATAGAAAGAAAATGAAATTGTTTATAATATCATATATTACTTCCAGGGCAATTGCAAAATTCCCAGTCCTCATAAATTTAGTAGGGAAAACCTGTCAAATTCATATAGGCCCCTTTTTTTCTGCTGAACCATAGCTAATTACCTGGATGGAGATTTGCTCAATGATTCTTTGCATTATTTGTAAAATGGGAGTGTATGAAAATAAACATTCCATGCATTTCTTAGCAACTAGAATAGGATGTGCTAAATTGTTATAGTGTTCTTTCACAATACCTTATTATACATGGCATAATGTATAATACACAATGAATCTTCTGCTGTGTAAGTGGCTTGATCCCTTGGCCTTTTAGCGATATTAGTGGTCTGTTTCTGTTTTATAACTATGGATATTTCCCATTTGCTGGGTATTTTGTATTTATACTACTGTAATGTTAAGATACTTAGTATAGTCAAGGACAGACCTACACCACTCAGTAACTGAGCGGGTGATGTAGGAAAGAGGCTTAAGAAAACTTCACTAGGTCTCCAGGTTCTGTTGTTTGTGATATTTTTGAGGAAAGAATGGAGTTAGGAACTTCTGATAGATTACCATTGGTGGTGGAGATGGCCAAATTGACCTGTTTGATTAGAGAAAAGGTAGTATGTACATTTATTGCTGTCTCAAAACCCCTTATGGATTTTTGTATAAAACAGAAAAAAAATGAACTTATGATCTATGGTTTTGACAATTAGATAGGATAGATTATAGAAATAAGAGAGTCATGATGTAACTTTAGAGAAAGAGGTAAATTTACAATTGTACTTACAACTGTTGTAAAGGAACCCTTTATCTTTTTTCTTTCTTTTCTATTTTTCTTTTACCTTTTCTCTTTTCTTTTTTCTTTTTGTACTTTAGTTTTTTCTTTTATTTCTTCCTTTTTCTTTTTTTCTTTCTTCTTCTATTTTAGTTTGTATTAATTTTACCCTTGTTTTTAAAACTTTCAATACAATTATATTAAGAAAAGGTTGCCACTGGTGGTTAGTAGCCTGTGGTTGGATTGCATATCAGAAAGAACTGTTTTACACTTTTGATAAAAGAAAAAAAAGGAAGAGGCAGAGTAATTCTGTAGGTATGTGAATTTCCCCAAAGCCTATATTTTATAGTGACAACAAACACAAAATTGTCCATCAAGCAATCGAGACACCATCTAAAACTCAGGGAGGGAGGGAGGGAGGGAGGGAGGGAGGGAGGGAGGGAGGGAAGGAAGGAAGGAAGGAAGGAAGGAAGGAAGGAAGGAAGGAAGGAAGGAAGGAAGATCATATTTGGCTGCGACAGTAATATTCAGATTTAATAATTAGATAAGGAAATATTTCTAGAAAGCTGTATATATCAGTGATTGGAAACTGAGCTTGAAGGATTGTATCAAGTGTCCTTGGCTCCCCATTTACTAGATAAACTAGTTAGACAGTAGCAAAATGCCTTATATGTTTGCACCTATTATCTAAATTGGCATAAGAAAATGTTAATGCAAATCTTACCTTTATTTTTGATTATGTATTTTCTCTTTCTGTTGGTAAGGGTAAATAGCCATTCTAAGGGGAATGCACTAAGTTCTTGATTTAGAATGGAACTGAGCTAGAATGAATTATGCTCAAGGTCAAACAAGTGACAGCTTTTTTTAATTGGCCTCTTTCTGAATCAGAGTACAGGTAGTCTTCATTTAGCGGCCACAGTTAGGACCAACAATTTGGTCATTAAGCAAAGCAGTCACTAAGTGAAACTACAATTGTGCTTATGATCTTGCTTCAGCTTTCCTTTCCTTTACAGACCTGCAAAGGACATACATGCGAGGATTGGTTGTAAAATTACTTTTTCATCACTGTTGTAACTGCAAATGGTTGCTAAAAGAGGCGGATGCTAAAAGAAGACTATCTGTTTGGCAAACCCACCATTAAATGCTGCCTCTCACCATGAAAGTTCTCTGCACCCAGGATAACATCTTCAGGATGACAAGAAACAGTGTTCTGATTCTAACATTAGATGAGCTGGATCAGTGGATATGGAGAAATCACTGCTGTATACTGAGATTCGTTTTTAACTGAGAAGTGGCTTCTTTCTCTACCATATATGTACATTGTATTTGTTGATTATTCCAATAAGGCCTTAGGACATCTGGTATTACTTCTCAATACCCGTCATAAGGTAATGACTGATGCAGGATCAATAGCACTTCTACTTCACTTCAGCTGATTTATCCTGCAATCATCCAGAGAAATCGTTTAGCAGTTTTGACTCAGCATATGTCAAATGGAAATCTCTTACAGTAGGAGGAGGAGGTTGATTTGAGCTAACTTGTACACTCAGCACAGTCCTGAGGGAGGGAGCTTAAGAGGTCCTTCGAGTAAAGCACGTATCATTGGAAGGACCATAAGGTGCCCAGTTCCAAAATAAAATTGTCCTTAATCTTTCATTTGAGATTAAATAACATTTATTTTTGTTAGTAGCATGTTTTTGATATCTGGAGATGCTGCTTCAGTCAGGACACTTTCCAGTCAGGATGAGACTTCAGACATGGCTGACAGTTTATTCTTTATACAACATGAAGAAGAAGGAGGATATGACATCAAATAATAGAGACTTAACAGAGACATTCTCAGTTTAGAGGAACTCAGAGAAGTGAAAAAGATTGCTGGATCACTCTTATGAAGAAAGAATAATTATGTGCCTTAATTCCCTATTCCTCTGTCCTTCTCAAATGCCACCAGTCATTCATATGATTCTTGAATAAAAAAGACTTTTACATTTACAATCTCTTTGTGTGAAACCCATGCCTATTTAGCATGCTCAGTTTCCCAAATAAACTCCAGGAATTAATGACAGAATTTGAGCCAATATATCCATAGACCCCCAAAGGACACTACCTTCTCACCTGAATTATTGATGGCACCTTTACACTGAGTAGGAAGGTGTACCCTCAGCCCTGTTCTTCAGTGTATATAAAGTAGAGGTGATCATAGAAGATATCACATAAGTGCCTCACATTCTTATAGAATTACAGAGATGAAAGGGGCTACGTTGGTCATTAAGTTCAAGAATCCAAATTAAAGCATCTCAGAGAGATCTGTCTCCATTAGAAGGCATCCAGTGATGGGGATCAAGCATTTTTCCAGGTAATTGGTTCCACCGCTGAGTTGCTATTACTGTTAGGAAGTTTTTTCTAACATTCAACTGGAATTTAACTGCCTGTAATTTAAATCTGTTACCCCCTGTCCCATAACCTGAAATGAGAAAGTATAGTTCTTGACTTTCTATGTGACATTCTTGCATGTATTTGAAGAGTGCAATCATATGTCCCCTCAATCTTCTTTTCTAAAAAATAAATATACCCAGCTTTTTCACTTGGACTTGATTCCTAATTGATTGGTCATCCTGGTTCCCCTTTTCAGAGCAAGTTCCAGTTTCTCTGAAATGTTACTGGATTATACTCAGATATGGACTCAAAGTAGAGTAATTATTTTCTGTGATTTGGACACTAAGTTTCTGTTGAAGCCTAAAGATTCATTTGCCTTTTTTTTTTTTGAAGCCACATTGCACTGCTGACTCACATTCAGCTGGTAATCGCTACTATTCCAAAAATTTTTTTCACAAGTGCTACTATCAAGCAAGGTATTTTCCACCACTGCACCTATTGGTTTCTTAAGTGAAGAACTTTGCATTTGGGGCTCTTAAATTTCATTCAGTTACTTTCAGCCTATTTCTCTAACTTCTCAGAACCTTGAACGTTATTTCTGTCTTCTAGGGCATTGTGTCATCTGCAGATCTGATAAGCAATTCCTTCCACCTCTTCATCAAATTATTAATAAAAAGTATTGAAGAGTAGAGGTCACAAAGCTGAACTTTATGACACAATACCTCTCTCCAGTTTGATGAGGAATAGTTGATGGCACTGTGTGAGTACAATGTTCAAGCCTGCAATGCATCCACTTAATTGGCATGCTATTCAGCACTTCCTCATGGCTGTTTCCCCACCACCTCTTGCTCAGGGCTTTTCTCCTGGCCTTGAGAAGGACAGGAAGAAAATGGGAAGCAACTGCCACAATAGTGAACCTTTCCATGCCTTGGCCAGAAATGGCTGATGCTTCGACGGTTCGAGTCCAGCCTTCGCGTTAACAGGGTGAGCTCTTGTTTCCCCCCGCCCCAGCTCCTGTCAACCCAACAGGTCGAAAACTCACGTGAGTAGATAAATGGGGACTCTCACTCCGGTGGGAGGAAAAATGCTGGCAGCGCCTTGCACAGAGAGACGGGACCAGTTGCCGGTAAGCGCGAAACCGCGCTTGCCCGAAAAGGGCGCGAAGCAACGGAAACCCCACCTCCTGCGCTCGCCAGTTGGGCTCTGCTCTAGGAAGGAGGCTCTGGCAAACCACTTCCGAAAAACAATTGCCTTGAAAACTGCAAGGATTCATCCAGGCAGTCACTCCAGGGTCAGTAATGACTGAGCGCAGACAAAAAAAAAAAAAAAATTAGGCAAGAGGTAGTCTCTATACCTTTTGTTGTTGGACAGCTCTGTGAAGCCCACCAAAATTTCCCATTGCTGCAACCTAATTACGTTTAGGTGGCATTCTAAGGTAGTACTTATTCTTTAACAGGAATGTATAATCAAACTGAGCTCTACCATGTTGCTTTATGGAAGCCAAATATATTTCTATTTAAGAAATATGTAACTATCCTGATAAGAGATGCTCGCTACAGTTGTTGGATTCACAGTTGTTTGTAGGGGTAAAACCAACACTGCTTTGCTAGGTGAGTATATGAAACTGCATTAGCTTGGTCCCTTGTATTATAGTGATTGCTGCTGTTCAAACTGTCATGTGTGAATAAGCAATTTAATACCTCTGACCCAGCAAATCATTTTTCCATGTGTGTTTATGACTTTCTTCAAGTACAGCTGTAGCTGTAAAGCATCTACTTTTCATATAATTCCTGTAAATTATGGTAGAACATCAAGGGAATCTGAATTTCTGCTGATATGGATTTGAAAATATTCACAGTTGTGATTATTTGAAATGCTGTTTTTTTGTCCTGGTATGTGATAGAAATGTCTTGATGGAACTAACTCAAATGCATCAGGCCTTTTTTTCAGACTTGCTTGTAGTACTGAAGTTCAGCACTGTAAAATGTGAAGTTGATTTACAATTACCTCTCTTGTTAAATCAAATCTTCTAGTCCTTTTTAAGCCATTCTTGTGGCTGTGTGTAATGAACCTTTCTGTCTCTGCAGCAGTCAGATCCCCCTGATATTTACTATATCAATATTTACTTCTAGGCCATGCTCCATTCCTTGCTGAATCTCAGAGTTTTCACTAAGTTCTTTTGTGGTTTCCATCCTCAAGATGTCATCAACATTTGGCAATGTATGTATGTTATTTCAGAACAATTATGATAAGATGGGGAATGAAATTAAGAAGGACATGTTAAGATGGGAGAAACTACAATTATCATTATTGGGGAGAATTTCTGTGATATTAATGAATGTCTTGTCCAGAATGATGTTTTTGTTTCAAACAATACCTATTCTGACAACTGATATACCATTTAAATAATGGCAGAAAGATTTATTTATTTATTTATTTATTTATCAAATTTGTCACCGCTCATCTCATTAAAAAGGGACTCTGAGAAGTTTACAGAAGAAATAAAATAAATTAAAATAAAATATAAAAACAATCTTAAATAAATAATAAATAAATTACAAGGAATAATAAAATTGGCGAACAGCTTGGGGAGTGCCATCAGGGCACTAGCCACCCCCAGGATTGATTATAACTCTTATTGCCCCATGCAAGCTGACAGAGCCAGGTCTTAAGTCCTTTCCAGAAAACCAGGAGGGTAGTGTCCCGCTGCACCTCTGGGGGGAGAATATTGCAAAAGGTGGGGGCAATGGCAGAGAAGCATCTCCTCCGGGGTCCCACCAGCTGACATTCTCGCTGATGGGTTCTGCAACATGCCCTCTCTGCCTGACCGCGTGGGACAGGTTGATGTGATGGGGGTGAGACAGTCCCTCAGGTAACCTGGACCTATGCCATGTAGGGCTTTAAAGATGATAACCAACACCTTGAATTGGACCCAGAAGCAAACTGGCACCCAATGCAGTTCCCACAGCAAAGGTGTTATATGTGCCATCCTTGGGGCACCCAAGATTGTCCACATGGCTGCATTTTGAACCAGCTATAGCTTCTGGATACTCTTCAAGGGTAGCCCCATGTAGAGTGATAAACCTATATCTAGGTTTGTATGCCAAGAGAAAAAGCCAAAGGTTAAATATAAAATTCTTCAAGATGCAAAGTTATGAGGAAGATTGGAATTGCCTGATTTAAGACTATATTTTGCAGCTAACTGTTTTGTTTGGATGAAAGAGTGGGTGCTGCTGAGAAATAAAAGAATTTTAGAATTAGAAGGACACAATCTGAGGTTCAGATGGCATTGTTTTGTATGGTACAAATAAAGTTAAAGTTAATGTAGATTTTAAAAATTACTATGCCAGAAGTGCCATATTGAGAATACGGAATAGATATAAATCCAGACTCTGCCTGAAAATGCCTTTATGGGTCTCAGCACAAGAAGCATTTTATAGGAAAGAAACAGTGAGTAAAGAGAAATGGTTAACCTATCGAGTGTTGTTAGAACAAGAACATGGAGAATATAAGATGAAATCAAAAGAACAATTGGCTGCAGAGGGATTTAGTTTTCAGTGGTTTTCATATGCACAGCTAAGAGAAAGATTCAAGGTAGACAACAGGACATTTGGAATTGAGCAACAAAAGATGGAATTTGAAGTTGAATTATGTAAAAATGATGAACATGTAATTGCCTAAATGTATAAACTCTTGCTGAAATTTGAAATGGAGGACATACAAGCGAAAAAGTGTATGATAAAATGGGCTAACAATTTTGTACATAACTTTTTTTTTTAGGTTTTTTATCCTGCCTTTATTATTTTTATAAATAACTCAAGGTGGCGAACATAGCTAATACTCCTTCCTCCTCCTATTTTCCTTACAACAACAATCCTGTGAGTTGGGGCTGAGAGAGAAGGACTGGCCCAAAGTTACCCAGCCGACTTTCATGCCTAAGGGAGGACTAGAACTCCCAGTCTCCCAGATTCTAGCCTAGTGCCTTAACCACTTAATTGGAACAGTAGGAGAAATGTGGTTGAAAGGATTGGAAATTACACTATGTTATGACTTAAATGAGAATTCCTACAAAATGAGGTACCATTGGTATATGACTCCAGAAAAAGTAGCCAGAATGTATAAGGGTACTTCAAATTTATGTTGGAAATGTGGGCAACACGAAGGGTCATTTTATCATGCCTGGTAGACTTGTAAAAAAGCCAGAAAATTTTGGTTTTAAATATGTACACTGATACAAAGAATTTTAAAGACTAAGATTCAACTGAAACCAGAACTTTTCTTGTTGGGATTAATGGACAAACAACTAGAAAAGAGCCACGGAAGACTATTTTATATATGATCACTGCTGTGAGACTACTATATGCACAAAAATGGAAAGACTCTGATATACCCACAATGGAAGAATGGTTGGTGGAGATGATGGAACTAGAAGAGATGGCAAAATTAACGTTGCTTACTGAAAGTTCAACTATTATATTTATTAGTGGCTGGAAACCCCTTATGGACTTTTTGCTGAAAAAAGAAAAGCATGAAAAGCATAATTTAAGTGACTCTTGAGGGTCATTTCTGTTTAAAATAACTTTGAATTCTGGATTGCCAGAAATTACACTTAAATATAATAGCTAGATGGACCTCTGCATTCCAGAAAGTCCCAATTAGGAAAATAGCCTCAGAAAAATCATCCTATAGGTCAACTTTGATTTTCAGCAAAAGCCACCGTATTCTTATCACACTATAAGTTGCCTTACTTAAACACTATAATATAAAGTTAATTAAGCATAATATGCAGTATGTAACAGTAGTATAAAAATTAAAGGGCTAAAACAAATAGTGCAAGAAGTAGGAGATTCATTCATTTTTGACTTAATGGCTCTTACATGATGCCACATATTAAGTCAGTTGATGACTGGAGGATAGTAAGTTTTTATCAGGACTTAATTTGTAGATGCAGGTTCTATCACACATTACTCAAATTAGGTTAATTATGTGTATCAGATTTGTTCGTAAGGCTTTTTTTTCTTTCAAATTGATTAGTGTCATAGTTAAGGCATATAGCATTTTGCAGTACTATTGGTCTGTAACCTTGGATTCTATGTAACATCAAATTCTCCTGTAGAAATTCTTCTGATTGTGCTTAGTTTGCACAGGGCCTATGACAGAGGGACAATCTCCACCGCAAGACCCTGATAGAAAACTTCTCTCATCAAAATGAAGGGAACATTTTGAATGGCCATGCGGGTCAGTAGAACTGTAGAGGCTAAACTGGATAGGCACTTGGTGAAGTAATGTTAAGCTATGAGGCTGGGTGCATATACGTGAGAGGAAGAATCCTGTAGTGTTTTTAAATTGCCACATGATAATACAAATGAGAGAATGGTTCATATATTATTTCATGCCTTGGGATAGCAAAGCAGCATAGGCTTTGTAGGAGTAGTAAAGATACTCTCAGATTAGGCTTGATTCCTGGTGATAACATGGACACCATAATACAGTTTTCTTGGTAACAGTGCAAAAGGGGTTTGCCATTGATTTATTCCAGAGTTTCTTTTCCTTTTCCTTCCCAGTCTAATACTTTTAGTAGTGCTTAAGAATTAAAAGGCTTCTTGCACACACGTATCTACAATATTGTGAAAACATGCACTTGTTCATCTAGGTGTAGAAACCAAAATGAAGACTTCCTGATTCTCCCAACAACCCAGATGTGAATGTGCAAGCAATTCAATGGAGGTGTGAAATATATTGATAATGTTGCTGAAACATGTGGATGAAATTTTGCCTATGATGAATATTGGCAGCAGAAACTCTACTCTTTCTATGAGCCCCATTTTAGTTTGCTGCCATGGAGGTTGACTCATTACCTACTTCCACACTGCACTCAGCCTGATCTGTCCCCCCCAATTCCTGAAGAAGGAAGGATGTAAATGAAGGCATGAAAATCCTGGACATGGATGCCCTGCCTTTCCTTTATTTTTTCACTGATGTGTTGGTCTTGGTGATGGAGGTACCACAACTGAGGTTTAGACCGTCAGGCTTTTGGACTAAGTTATTGTTCTATTGTCTAAAATCTATGGATTTTAGATACTACAGTGTGAACTTGTAGTCTTTCAACTGTCTTGGAGCACAAAGAGGATTTGGATTGGAGTCGTTGAAATTATTTGATATAGTCATGTTTTGGAATAAAGTGCTTTTTGGAAATGCATGTATATAAACTGATTTATTGCAGTGCTTCCATATAAGCTCAGTCTGGATTATTTTAAAATTACAATACAAATATATAAATATTTTTATAAAATATTATATATATTTTTTCCTAATCTCAAGATGGATTTGTTGAAATCTTGCAAAATTTGGTGATCTCATGACAGTTCAACTAGTTTAATTTCCTTTGAATTTAATTGCTTTGATTCCTGTCCCACCGTTCAGCATTACACTGTGGGAACTCGTACCTGGAAAGGTTGATGGCCTCTGATTTGATGAGGTCTGTTCCAGCTCTGATGGCAAACCTTTAGACATTTGCTGATTGATAAAGGAGCTTATGCCACCATAATAATTTTTTAAAAATCATCTAATACAGATATGAGGATATTACAAATCATAATCCTCTGAAACTCTGGAAATTTTAAATTAAGTTTAAAAGTTGAATGGCACTTTACTGTGTGCCTTATGTTTCTTCCAAAAGATTAATGTAGATTATTTTAATGGAAAAGGTGTTAAGAAGAAACACATATATTTTATGCTAAAACATACTCTGTCATAAATACACAGCAATTTTTCTCACCTCACAGTAAAAAAAGAAAAGGTGGGGGGGTAGTGAAGGATCCTTTACATTTACAGGATTTACTTATCTGATACAGCTTTGAGGCCACCAGTGTGGTAGAATATATTTAACAATCTACTATTGTGTGTGTGTGTGTGTTTAATAGAAAATGAAGTACAAATTGTTTAGGTCAGTGATACAGAAAAAAGAAAATGTTTTTTTTTTTAATTGAAAACAGCTGTGGATATTTTTGCCCTATGATGTTTCACTTAACTAATCAGTGGATTAGTAACAATATGAGAATCAACATGTACTTCTCATTCTGCACAATTTGCATATCTCCAGCTAGGAAATAAATAAACATTTTTGGCTGGGATAGTAAGACTATGTAAACATTTGACTAAATCTCTAAACTGAATTGGCATTCCTAATCAAATGAGAAAGTCAGTTCAGTTAATTGAATTGATACCTTTGAATCAATGTGGTGCTTCTATGCATACACAGAAATGGCTTTTCAGAAACTTGAATCAACTTGATTCAACCATTCAGTTCAAACATCCAATATGAATTTTCCATATCAGTTTGAATTATTGAATCAGATTCATTTTCTGACAATATTTGGATTCTCATATTGAATAGGATTTATTTTCCAGTTGTTCAATTGTTGATTCAGCAACTTCGGTTAGATTTGGAGTGATTTGTACAGGCCTATGAAATGGGGCTTCATTGGAAAAGTATGTTTTAACTTAAGATCCTGGATTTGCTCAATCTGAAAATTATTGAGGAAAGGCCTACTATCTCCTGGCCTCCATATTTTCAGCCAAATGATTAGCCAGAACTGGAATCCGCAACTTGGCATCCGTTGTCATGATGATATTAATGCAATATTAAAATCTTCAAGAACTAATGAATGCCAAGAATAGCATGCCTTGGCCCTTCTTTTCTTCTTGGAAAGAAATCCCAAAAGCAAAATCTCTTTCATAAAGTTGAATGAAAACTGCTAGGGGGGAAAAAAGACAGATTTTTCTACACAGCTTAGGTTGCACAGAAAGACACATCAGAACACCTGCAGACCTCCTCCAGATACTGGATTATAGATATGAAATTGAGAATGGCAACAATTCCCAACCACCAGCCCCTTGGCTGCCCAAAGTCAGTGTCCAGGCTACTGTATATCACCTTGATTGAAAAGCAGCAGCAACTTTCTTGTCCAGCAGTTGCCAAACCAGGAAGAGAAAGAGGCTGTATCTAAATGGAAAAAGAGAAGGATCTAAGGAGGAAGAGGGAGATAAAAATAAGGAGGGGAAAAGAGATTTTTTAAAAAAAATATGAGGAGTTGTGGAAAGAATGGGAAAAGGAGAAGCCATGACAAAAAAGGGGAAGGTGTGTGTGAGGAAGAGACAGACTTGGTCATCAATTGATTGTGGGAAGGAAAAAAAAGTGGGTGTGTTGTGGGGAGTGTGTTAATTTGGGCTGGCAGAAGCAAATGTGTGGATTTAGAGTTCATTGAAGGAGGATTGACCAGGGAGAGATAGTGGGTAAGTAATGAAATACCTTTAGAAAAAAAATATGTAGTGATATAGTATTTTAGGGACCCTAATTGATTTGTCTTCTGCGAAATGTGATTCAGGTGCAGTATAAAACTGGATCTGTGGGAACAGTTTTGTTTTATTTATTTTTATTTTTATTTTTACTTATTTTATTTATTATTAAATGTGTATGCCACCCATCTCCCCCAGAAGGTGACTTTTTTGGTACTTTTTGTACTTAGTTCTTAGACAGGTTACTTGCCTTTTAACCTCACCTGTTCTTCTGTTAAATGGCTGCTTGTAATTAGCCCTATTCTCAGAACAATATTTTACTTCTATCAACATTGATTCTTGATGGGATTGTGCTCCCCCAGAGACAGGAGGCCAGCAGTCTGGGATAGGGAGGGTTCCCTTGAACCCATGACTACTGCTGGCACTTACAACAGGATGTGCTAAGGATTTCATGCCCTTGCCACCTCTGACTTAGATTTCTGCAATTCAGTCTACATAGGGCTGCCCTTGAAGGCCACCAGAAACTTCAGTTGGTCCAAAAGGCAGCAGATGACATGCTTACTGGCCAGTCTCAAAACTGCCATATTACACTACTGCTGTGGGAATTCCATTGGTTACCAGTGGTTTTCCAAGTGCACTTCAAGATGCTGGTTGCTACCTTCCCAGGTAAATTCTACCTACCCAACCCTTAGGTCCTTCCAGAAAGTTGTAATGGCATTGTTTTTCTAGAGAGCCTTTGATTACAGAGCCATCAACACAAGACAAAATTTTCTTATATTGTTTTTTATTTTCTAATACATGTTATGTAAACCACCTAGAGTCCAATCAGATTGAGGCAGTGTCCACATTTAGGGAGCATCTCCACATGGCTCTTGGTTGACCTTAGAAATGAAATCTGCAATGTCACCTCCAGACTGGGTGAAGGGGACTGGGCAAGCTCTGTCTCACTGGTCACTACATCATCATCATTTGCTTGACCTTTCGAGCATAGAATGGATCCAATCTATCTCATTACTCAGAAGGGAGGGCAGAATAAAGAGAGGCTGCTATTTTTTTTTTCTTTCATCCTGGCTCCTGTAATTTGCACACTTGCCAAGAAAACATAAACGGTCAACAGAATGAAAAGAAAGAGGGTCTCAGGAGGTCAGTAATGGGGCCCCTGCTTGGCAGAGGCCTATAATACTGAGTTCTGATGCTAGTCCTGCTGGTTTTCTTCAAGTCCTTGCTTAATCTTCCACACTCTTTAGCTTTCCATTTACTGCTTTGTGTTAGCAATATGTAAACCTATCCTGTTTCCTTTTTAGACTTCCCGTGAAATTCTTTGACGCCAAGAAAGGGCCATCTTCCAAAATTTTTGACTTCACATTAGAAGAAATGTGAGAGAAATTCCTGTAATTTAACTCATCTTCCTGCCCCTTCTGCATATTTTACACCAGAGTTTTACTTATCCTCCTTTGCTTCCTTTCCTTTTGTGCTCTATTTTACACGTCACCTTTCGTGCAACTGCTCAAAAGCTCTTTTTACAAGTGCTTTCAGTTTTCTACATGTTATTTGGGATTTCCCTCAGACCCTGCTGACTCGAACTTCTGAAAAGTCACTCTTGATGCTTTTTCTCATTTCTCTCCCAGAGTTTTGCTTAAACCCTTTTTTTCTTTCCTGCCTTTTGGTCTCAGAATGGTGTGTTTTTACTTTTAAATTGGATATTCTGAAGACCTAAAGTGCAAACTGTAAAATGCTCTTTCATTCATCCCCATTCATGGGAATGGCCTGGGAGAGTTTCACAATAGTTTAGATAATTAGAAGTTTTGATAACTGGGAGTGCTCTTTCCAAGGATTTACACTGACAAGAGAGACACCCAGTGGATTTGGATAATGAGCAGCTTCAGATATTAGTATTTTTATAGCATTTTAAATGTGCCAACTATTTCATGGTTCTCAGCCAAGTTGACTTGTGTTGTGGCAGGATAGAGCAGAGATAGGGCTGATGCGCTCCCAGTATTTCACGGCCTCGATTCCTATAACCCCTGAAGCTGCTGTGGTGCAATGCGCCACAAAGCGAATAGCCAAATCTGCTCAGCCCAAGAGCCTTGCTACTTGTCATAATCTGGGGCTACCATACCCCGAACCGAGTTTTTCTTTCACGCATGTCTCTTGTTCCTGATCATTCCTGTCTTCCCGTGTTGCTTTCTGAATGCAAAAAGCAAACCTAAGATAGTTGACCGACGCAGTCTGAAAGAGGGCTGGACAAGGCAAAGAGAGGTTTTGCAAAGCGTGTTCGCATCAGCGGAGCATCTCTTCCCAGCACTGGAGAGCAGATGCATCTTCTGGGAGGGTTGTGCAGTTGCTTTGAAGACTGTCCCCAGATGCATGTCACAGCCATGATTAATTGTTAATCTCAATGGAAGCATAGATAGTGCCTGCACATATATGCACAGATATCCATGGAAAACCCTTGAAGCAGCTCGGCCAGAACTTTAGAAGAACATGGCTGATTTAACACTTCCGGAAGGGGTGTTTCCCTTGTGCTAACAAGCCCTGTGAAGCGCCTCTTTCCATGCTTTGCATAGCCGCAGGCGAAAATTGAATTCCCCGGGCAAAGCGAGGAGAGGAATCATGGTGTCATCCCCTTCCATCCACCCTCCTTCTGCTAGCTGCTGTTTATTCTCATCAAAGAGTTTTGACGTGTTTGGGTTCACTTTTTTTCCTATATGATGTAATTTGTACACATTTTTCAGTCAGAGAACCGCATCAGGAAGCTGACTGCAAAAAGCAAAAGCCATTTGCGTAGACATTTGAGAAGTATGAATTAAGTTATGTATTAAAATGAGAACTTTGCCATTTTTTTCCACATCCCTATATACTGTGCTACACTAGCTGTTTCACTAGAGATCCTCAGGAATTGTATAAAGTCAGGTTTCAGTCCAGAAGTCACATCAGGTGAAGAAGGTATTTGAGTCAATCAATAGTCAGGAATCATTAGTCTGTCAAAGGATGGGAAGCATCTTAAAACAGCAACATCAGTATACAATGAGTTAGTTAGAAAGTCAGCCTAAGAGCCAAAGCCATGTAAATCACAGGAATTCAGAGAGAGTAAAAAAAAAAAAAAAGCTTGTAACATGAAGAAGTTTAATGATGAAGTAAGAAACGTTATCTCTAGCAACCCTATAAATAAACATTAAATTCCACCCTGTTCCAGTTGGCTCTTGACTAGAAGACTTAGGAAAAATACTGCTGTGTTTTCCAGAACTGACAAAGATCTCTGAGTTTCTATCTAAAGAGAACATCTCAGATCATCTCATCTTCTTGGACATGACATTTAGTCAATGTCTTCCCATACAACAATAAAGTAGCATTCCTGGAATCTGCGGTGTCTGTTTCTTGACCTGGCCTTCCTCAAAGTTCTGACAGCTTCTGACAAAGAGAAGGGGAAAACAAAACAATTTCACCCCTCATGAATCAACCCAGAATTCCTTTAAAAGGATCTGCTACTGTGGCTGGAGTTCAGGAGCTAAGAGAAAGGGTAAAACAAGTGTTTTTTTCTGTGGGGAAATGGACTGCCTACCACCTTTGTAGGACTTCCCCACTGCAGAAGGTGTATGTGTGTGTATATATATGTCTGTCTATCTATCATCTATCATCTATCAATATGGATTATGCTGGAGCTGAACTGGAAAGAAAGAATCTCAGTTGATGAACTCAGCTGATATTGTAGGATCAGAGTTCAGAGATCCTTTGAAGGATCACTCTCCTCTTAGAATATAGAATGTTGACATTTCTGATGCAGATGGATGAAGGATTAATGAGTAGATGTCAACTATCTACTTCTGCACTGTGCCACACAGTCACACTGGAGATATTGGCTTCTGGTATGAACCAATTCCTAAACCCAAAGTAAAGCAATCTATGAGGAACTGATAGAATAACAAGCTAAACAGCTTCATGCTTCAGTTCCTAACTGAAATTTGGAATAAATATTTCCTTGATCTTCAGGCCATGACTGCATCCATGGTACCTTTAGATGTAAAAGGCAATGTAATATCCAATAGAAGAGACCAAGGACTCCGCAATGTAATATTTCCATCCAGTATCGTCATAGCATTAAAACCAGTCATTTGACATCCAAAGGGAGATTAATATAATACAGCTTTCTGAAGCAGTGAGTTCTCAATTATTACCCAGCAGTAAAGGCTTCATATTAATGGGAACACTTGCCATTTGAGTCCATTATGTCTTATTCCTAATTACACTGTTGGTTTTCAAACTTCCAATTAACAAGGGCCTCTTAAAAAAAAACTCCTAATGCCAGCCTTTAAAACACGAATCAAAAGTACGTCCCCATTACTATCTCAGTTCTGAGCTGGGAAACTAAATTTTTATTTTAACCAGATAATGGGATGGAAAGCACTGTACCAGAGATATTTGCAACTCTGCTGAGAAGGTAAGAAACCATCCTTGCTGAAGCTTATGTAGAACATGGCATTTTACCTTAGGACGTACCTCTAATATTAAGCCAAAAGCCTGAGGCAAATATTCATGTTAGTTTTGTCTTGGGGCAAGATTAGTAAGTCGAAAAACAGGAAACAGGATTTCCAGGAATGCTACTTTATTGTTGTAAGATAGAATAGCAGAATCTTAGAGAGCACATAACATGTTCTGAGCACATGCATGGAAGAACAGTAGCATTTATTTCAGTTCCTTTTTTGTAGAGGAGATGTACAATTTTGTTGTTATTGTTGCTTCAGAACCAGCAGTAGCTCGAAAGATTTTGAAAATGGATTTGCAATTGAAACCAGAGACCTTACCTTTAGGTAAGATGGATAAACAAATGGAAAGACAATATGGAAACTTATTTCTTTATATGATAACTGCAGCAAGACTTTTATATGTGCACAAATGGAAAGATCTACAAATACCTCCAGCCGAAGAATGGATATTGAAATTAATGGAATTGGTGGAGATGGAGAAATGAACTATTTTGCTTAAAGAAAGGACACCGTCTAGCTTTGTTTCTAACTGGAAACCACTCTTGAACTTTTTGCTTGTTACTCAGAACCAGCAATCACTTAGACAGTCCATGAATTTTATTTGTATTTCCTGTTCTTATTTGTCATCTGGAGGGCCAGCCCTGCCTAGTTTATTGTTTTTCAGAATATTCTCAGGGCTCCAATTGTGTTGGATAGCAATTCTGGTCATGCTGACTTGTAAGAGTTATACTCCAATGTATCCAGACAGCATTAGATAGTGACCTAGCAAAAAGGGTTTTATAATACTGGGTCACATAAACTTGGGCATTTTAACATTTCATAACCATCACAAACAGAGTCACACATAGAGCCCTAACAATTCAGTCCCTTTGTCCTCACGCACCCACCTACTTGAATGAATAGATCAGGCTGTCATGCACTAAAAAGTCTTCAGAACCATCCCAAGACATTTTGCCATCAGAGGCAAAAGATGAAATGATATCTTTCCTATTTTACACACACAAGCTGACCCAAGTGGTACTGAATTTTATTTTTACTCTGGTGGGGTAATATCCTTCATTACCCTTGAGGATAGCAGGATAGTTTAGGGAATGCAGGACAGGTTGCAAAGCACCCATATTTTTGTTCTGCAGCCACCCAGAATCTGCCACCTGAGGCAGTTGTCCCATTCTGCTTAATTTAGAGTCAGTCTTGGAGCTTCATGCCTGATCAGGTGGCCTAAGTCCCATTCAGAACTTTAGATGAAGCCATTCTTATCCCCATGCCCAATCAAAATGCGTGTAAGGTTTTTTCAAAACTTTTCAAAGGAAAGAACAAGAGAGCTGCCATACACTCTGTACGGTATTGTGTTGGTTGGGGAAGAGGCATCGTTGTGTTCAGCACAGCTGGAGCAGCTGAACCATTTTCTCCATTGGATGGCTGAATACACATGTGAGACTCAGGAGGATCCTTGTGTCTTGCTTTATTGTGAAAAAGGAGACTGCAAAAGCATCTTCCCATAGTAAAGAAAAGAAGTGGCGTTCCTTACATCTTTGTTGTCTTTAAGAGTGAAGTTGGAAAAATATTGTAAAAATCCATTGAAAATTGGCAGAGTTATAAGTGTTGTACATCCTGTGGCTTTGGAGGTAGGGGACCTGTAAAAGAAAGGACAGGGCGTTGTGAGAGGAATAAAATTATGAAATGAGTTACACAGGGATATCATGGCTTCTTCACTAGCCAGCCTGTTTCCAACCAACAGGACACTTCATCACAAATACATTCTGATAAAGACATTGAAGTTTAAAAGCCAAAATGTCTGTATTTGCTTTATACTATGAAGCAGTGAATTGCAAACTGAACTATGAAAGGATAGCCTTCCTATCTGATTTTATTTCTTATAATTTCCTTTCCTTTCTTTCTCTTTTCTTATTTGCAACCTAGGATGTTTTCTGTCCTTTCATATATGTTTGCATGCTTCCTACTCAGTAACAGAAGAGGATGCTGAACTACCATTCAAATTAAAATATATTTGAACCTCAATAGCTGTTTATTTCTGTTTTTGTTTTAATTGTTGTCATTTAGCCATGAAGCTTTCAAACACCAAATGTTCATTATTTTACAGAAATTCTCCATTTGAAAAGAAACTATAAATGGGTCATGATCTGATATTGCAATTGTATTTATCTGGCAATCTGTTACATTCTGAAGCGAACATGAAGAAATCAAATGTCTTTTCTGATATACTTTCACAAGACATAATTTTGTGAAGGTGATTTAGGATTAACAGCATTCTTTCTACCAAAAAACAAACAAAGAAACCTTCAGTGATTTCTGTTTATAATAGCTATTAGATTGTATGCTCTCTGTAACCATATGGGACCGTAGTCTTACATTTTCCCCTTTTCATTTAAATGTTGTTTCTCTACAATATTATTTATTTTGTTGACTTCATAGAAACATATTAGTGGTGCTACATATGAGATGCAAACTGCATTCAGCTTGGGCTTTATAATATTAGAAATGTGCCAATTGCTTTCCAGTTTTGAAACCTTTCCAGTTTCAAGGTGGGAAAAAAAATTAATGACACTATATGTCAGTGGGTGTCAGAGTTATTACTTCTGAATTATACATATGTTTTTAAAACATAGTGAAATAGTCTGCATCTAAAATTGCTTTTAAAATGTTGCTAGTAGTATGCAGAGGTAGTATTCCTATGCATAACAGTCCTTGTTACTGAAACCTCCAAAACGTAATTGTGGCCCCAAATTCTCGTATCGGACTGCCCATGTCCTGGTAGCCTGGCCAGAAGACTAAATGCTGTCTGAGGATTTAGGAGCTATGGCCCCAGCATCTGCAAATGCCAGTTGGAGAACGCTACCCACTAATGGCAAAGTAAGAGAAGTAGGTACCTGGGCAAACTCCTACATTTTCTGCTTACAGGATGCATAGCAGATTTTTTTTTTTTAACCCCATCAAAAACATGCAGCAGCAGCTTTCTGTCTACAGACAAGTCACCTCCACAAAGTTTACAACTGAACTAAATCTAATATGTTGGTGGAGGCTTAGATTACTACCCAGCGTCTTGGCTTAGTGGGGAATCTAAAGAACTAGCTGAAGTTGCAGCCATGTGGGAAACTATCTGACAGTAAATGCTGTTGAACCTAACAGAATGCATTTGGGAGTAGACATAGCTAATGCAATCCCAAGAAACCTGCCCATGTTCTGGGATCATCATGTCAAGTCAGTTCTAAATGTCTCCCCTCCGCAATTTCAGCAGATAGTTTTCAGTGGCAGGACTTCTCAGTAGTGGCTCTCCCTTAAGGAACTCCATCCACAGAGAAATGTGCTTGGTATATTAACTCCCCTTATCATTTAGCCATTAGCCAAATGATTCTGCTCTCCTGGATGGACAATGATAAACAATATTGTTGACCCCCTTTATTTTTAAGGTATGCTGCTTTGTTATGCTATGTTAATAGAATTTAGTTTGGGTATTACAGTATTTTAAGATACTTTCAAAACGATGTGGCTAATTCCTTGAAAGACCTGGAGAGGAGCAATGGAAACAGAGGTGTCTAGAAGGGGGCAGGTGTAAAAAAAATAAAATAAAAAGGACAATTGCAACTTAAGATCAAAGGTATGTCCTTTTTGTAAGTGTGTCTATATCTTTTGCAGAAACAAAAGGAGGGGCTTCAATTGGACAGCTGTGGCCACCATCTTCGCTTTTTTGACCCACCCTTTGTGGACACTCCTTGATGGAAAGATTCTAAAGTCTTCTTGCTTCAAGAGAGAGAGAGAGAGAGAGAGAGAGAGAGAGAGAGATCGATCAAGAGAAGGAGAGAGAGACAGAGAGACTGGCCCCTTCAAAAAGGAACAATGTATGTGTTTACATTAAAATGTCCAGATGGCCAAGGCCTTAAACTACATCCTTTTGTCCTCACTCACTTTTATACCCATATACTGACAAAATAAATCAAATTCTCTTGGGGGATTACAAGGTGGCAACAAAAAGGACTTAGGATTTCAAAGTCAGTAACATTTCTACCACCTCTTTCTCCTCATCTTATGTAAGCATCATGAAACCTTAATGTTATTAGATATTAAATAATTTATGCTGCTGGGAAGGGTTGGGAGAAATCACTTGAAATGACCAGGTTCTGTGAGGCCCAATTTTTAAGATGTAGCTTATGGGGATGTATGAAAGAAAAAGAAGCACAACCTGGAAGGATAAAATAACATCGTAAATCAAGGCAACAGTTAGGAGAACAAATAGTTATTGAGACAGAAGCATTCAGTTATTTTCTCAAGTGATGTTTTGTTTTTTTTTCTAGGAGATTGCAGATTCATCAGTCATTACAAATTACGCAATGTTGTATATGCTCTTTTTTAAAAAAGTGGGGTGGAAAGCATTGGATGCCAACTAAAATATATGGGGAGATAGTCTTTATGGCTGTTCTGCCACTAACTTGTTAGAAAGATTTACACGAGTCATGATATGCGTTTTTCAGGTAGAAAAGTTAGTGATTTTGCTTCAAGGTTGCCGTCATCAACAAGGCAGGCATGGAGACAGTGAGGCAAATGTGGTTTATAGATTTTTCAGCTGGGCTCAGGAATGTAGAAAGTCATACAAAATTGCCAGAGAATAGCTGCCTAAGCAGATAGCTGAAATCCTATAAATTGTGCAGTGGAAGAGCAAATGGAATGAGGAGATAAGCCACTGTTGAAAGAAGCAAATCAGCAAGGAAAATACCATGCTCTGTCGGTCCTTTTTGTTTTTCAAATGCGTTATTTCAGAATAACATTATCAACCAGAAGGAATATTTTACTAACTCATATGCAACTTGAGGTCTGCATGAAGCATTTCTTCCTGAAAGTTAGATGGCATTGTGATTTTATATTTTCTTGAGCTTATATAGGTAACAGGAAGCTTATTCTTTGTGTCTGGAAACAGAACTGATAACAGAATGTGAAAATTGTAATCATCAGTGTCTTTTTAATGCTTAGATATGCGTCAGGATGCTAATAAGAATAACGTTGCCCTATTCCAAGGCAAATATATGGATTCGGATAGCTCGGCCTTCTCCTCATGTTGGTCAGCAGAGTTGGTCCCTGAGAACATTAGTAATTTTGATCTCCGAATATTTGGAAAACATCAGATTGGAGAAGGCTGATGTATACATGGACACTATTTTTCCTTATTAAAGTTGGGGATCTTATTCTTTGATTGATTATGTGCCATCAAGTCATTTTCAACTCCTAGCAGTCTTGTCTTGTCTTGTCTTGTCTTGTCTTGTCTTGTCTTGTCTTGTCTTATTCTTTGTAATTGTATAAATCTCCATATATAAATGTCCATGTACAAGAACCTTGTGAATCAAAGAAATAGTAACCTGAGCTTAAATTCTCACAAAATGATCCATAATTATTCTTATCTTCACAGCTTTTAAAATTATAAAAATAAATCCATGTTTGACATATTTTTGCAAGGAGGAATTTTTTATTTCACTTTGCATAGTTTTTTTTAAGCTGCCTCCAATTAACTATAAGCTTAAAAATTTAAAGAATTTGAAACAAACAGCAAAAGGTTAAACAAGACTTTAATTCAAGAAAGTTTAAATTAATTAAGGGACCAGAGGAATTTGGAATATTAGGACTTTCACTATAAGATTTTTTTCCTTTCTGAGTTTAGTTTGTATTGTCTTTTATTGTTGTTTAAAAAAAGATCAATAAAAATTATTTTAAAAAAAAGAAGTGATAGAAACCTGCAAATTATCTAAATACCTTTACCTTCCCCAGCTTGGGAAAAAATAGGCTAGGCACAATGTTGTCCTACTGTACTTTGCTTCTGCAAGGCGGATATTCTAAACAGCCATCAGTTCAACCCCCTTGCCCATGTGACTTTGGAGAAATGGAAACAATGCAGCATGTTCTGTTAGACGGTAGAGTTTCCCTATAAATGTTATGTTTGCCTCTCTTGCCCCATTTGCCCCTTCTGTGCCAGCATTTATGTTAAATTTCTTCTTTCCAACACAAAACATACTATAACTTCTAGGTTAGACAAATTCTGTATAGTAGGCACAGTGAAAGTGGGGCAATAGATGATGCAAGCTAGACAGATTATCATTCTACTGACGTGTTTTTGTAAATTTGCTGACCATTGTTTATATGATTCTTCTTCTTCCACCTCTTTCTTCTCCTCTTCTGCTTCTTCTTTCTCCACCACCACCACCTCCTCCTCCTTCTTTCCATACATATGTATGTATGTATGTATGTATGTGTGTGTGTGTATATATATATATATATATATATATATTTGCTTATTCCAAGGTTTAAGATCTAAAGATGGACTGGGTCTCCTATGCTTACTTTTAGTAAGAAAAGGCCACTACATGCTACAACTTTAAAAGTGAGTATCTATTGTTCTGAAATGGCATCATCAGCACAGGGGATTCAATGCTTCTTCGTCCCCTCTCCTTTATTCCTGGGGCTAAGAACAAGAGAACCCAGGGCAGCCAAAGAGGAAACAGGGCTTTGAGCAGGTATAGACCTCTGGGACTAAGCTGTAAAGGAATGTTTCTCAACCCTGGCAACTTTAAGATGAGTGGACTTCAACTCCCAGAATTTCCTGGCCACGCTGGCCAGGGAATTCTGGGAGTTGAAGTCCACCCATCTTAAAGCCGCCAAGGTTGAGAAACACTGCTCTAGAGGGAGAAGCCCCAACTGGACAGAATGGGTATCTGTTCTGATTAAATGTGCCTTCAGAGTGCTTAACAAAAGAAACGGACTTGGTTCATATATTAAACCTTTTCCTTCTTGCCTTTGCTTGTTTCTTCACTCTGATCACTGTGTCCTTGAAAAATAAAGTGGGTGGACATTGCATGGATTTCTGGCAATGTCAATGGCACAAGGAGAATTTTTGCTCTTGGTGGAAAGAATGTGTATGGATTGTTGGGACTATTTTTTTCAAAAGGTCTCCTGATTTCTGGTGCTGAAAGTGCTGAAAATCACACACACGCAAGAACTCAGAAATAAATAGAAAGCACTTTGATTCATGCCATTCAGTTGAAAACCAAAGTCAATTAATCTTGCCAACCACAAGTCGTATTTATTCACATTAAAGCTTTATATAAGCAGTAAGCTAAACAGGAAAAGGTGAGGGATGGGCCCTGTCAATGTGTAACTCATTCTCAAAACCAAATTTAAAGGCAGTGTGCAGTTCTTCAGTTTTCGGTCCTTCTGAGCTGAGGTGGCATTGAACCTCCACCTCACAGAAAATACAGATCCAAAGTCAGGATTAATGTTTTGGCAGAAAAGCTGAGCAACACCATTGGGAGCCAGTGGTGGTGCTGAACTGACAGAAACAATTATTGGAGTGCAAGAGAGTTTTGTGTGTATCTTGACTTCTAAATCACAATGCCACTGAAATTTCAGCTCAAACAAAACTTGATGCTAAATTGGAGAGCCCTTCTGAGGGATTTCCAGGAAAGCCACTCAGGACTCTTCCAGACAATCAGACATTCCATTGCCCAACTTTCTGATTTCACTGTTAAAATGAAGCAGAATGTTAAGTGAGCTGTTCCGAATAGGCCTGTGTGGATTGCAGTTTCTGTGCTTTAGTGAGACATCGTTCCTTCTGAGACACATCACTGTCTTCATAACATCATCTAGCAGAGCTATCTTCATGACATCATTTGCCTATTCATTTAGCCCTACCACTTCCAGTCTGCAAAACTCTACCCAGCCACTAGATGGCAGGAGAAGGCTTCAGAAAACACTTTGCCACCATCTACTGGTTGTCTCATTTTTTTGGCAGACTGGAAACTAATGATCTGAACATTCCTGTCTAAAAATATTGTAGGAGTAATTTGGAAGGGAAGAAGAGAAGAAGGTGCTCAACTAAAAACAAGATGCAGAGGATATGAACACCAAGAGGACTAATACTTCAAAATGGTTTTCATCATAAATACTTTATATGACTCATCTGTAAGATTTCTGGCATAAGATGAGAATGAGCCTTTAACCATTTTGCCAACTGTACAAAATTAAAATCTCTCTGTCACTTTTTTTGCAGAGGCAAAAATGGTTGTGGATTCACAAATATATTCTTTAAATGTGCCCTATGGTGTGAATTTATTGCTTGAACGCTTGTCCATTTCAAGGGGAAAAAAAGCCACTCAAAACCAAGTTTCCTTCAGAATATATCCCACAAAAAGGGAAATCTCTTATTAATGAAATATTCAGGTACCATCTGGAGTAATTTTTAAATTTCAATGTAAGAATCAAAGAAACATGGTCTGAAAATGTAACTTGGTCAACTGAAGAGTCAACAACTTTATCCACCAAAGCAGAAGAATTTTTTTAAAAAACCTACTCTAAAACAAATTACTTTGACTGATGTATAAAATTTTGTTGTCCTTATTACTGTGAGCAATAATTTGTCTTGTCGGTCATCCTTGTGTAAAGATATGGATAAGTAGATAACCCTACTCACAAGGCTAACTCAATGGTCATTCTTCAGTGTCATGGCAAGTGGAAAATAAAAACTTCCTTTCAAAATAGTTTTTTTTATTGTGTCATTTTTAAACCAAGAAATATTTTCTGCACTGGCTTATCATAACTTCTCCATTTGGAGACTGCTCTGCTTTTCTTATCCTAACTATCTGTGTCTTAACAGTGGTGCAAGGGGAGTATTTCAAAAGGTTATTTCAGTGAAAACTTTGAAGATATCCAACTAGGAAATTTTAACATCCTCTAAACTGTCTACTATCCCTGTTATTTCCATTCCATTCTGTCAAAAACATGAAGCAGCTACAGGCATAGGCATCCATAACTGGCTACAATGATACCACAATAACAAAATGTGTATCATAATGTCACGAAGCAAGTGCTGGCTTTTTGCCCTTGTGCCCTTGGGTCATATTTGTGATGAAAAAGTCACCCAAGAAATGCCAACATCTGGAGAGGATCCAACCATTGTTTATTTGATGCCATCATTCAATATACAGCAGATTATAGAGAGTCAGGAGTCAAGAGCAACACCACATTGTTGCAAAGTTCTTATACAGGATGTCAAAGAAACTGTTTTACAGCTGAAAAAGAGGAATAATAGGAAAATAGGAAAATATGGAAAATAAATAGCCCCCTCCTTTGAAATGCAGGCATGTTGTTTTGATATAGGATGCCCAACTCTTAATGGTTATTCTAACAAACTGACCCTGTATGGACAAGGGAGGTGGTAAGCCATTTGTTAATCAACATCCTTGAGAAAGTTACAGTTCATCAAGGAGTGTAACTTCTAGAGGTATCCAAGTCGAATTGGTTTTCCCTCAGTTTGCAAACTCAAATTGAATCAAGCTTTTTCAAATCTCAAATCATTTTTGCATCAAATAAGGACTTCTTTGTTCAGGCCTAAAATCAAACCATCAGCCACATGGTTCTTCTTTAATGTTTGGCAGGATAGAATATCTCCTTGATGGGTTATGTTCTGAGTGAAGACCAGATTATACCAGCTAATAATCTGATGCTAACAAACTGATTTGTTTCTGTGTAGAATAGTTATTCAAACTGAGTGCTGCTATCATATTAGAACTAACCCAGCTAGTTCTTAGGGATTATTCATCCATTGCTTTAAAATTATATCCTTTACTTTAACTGAACACAGGGCCCTGTCATTTCAATGTAAGGCCATCTTAACTGTGGACTAATTGTCTGAAAAAAGTACACAATCAATCAAGTATCAAAGTTCTACACTTCGTTACATATCAGTGTCATTCTGATAGGAAATGGTGCTTGCATTTAATTGACATTTAACAAAATGATTATGAATGCTTCAGGATAATTGGAGTGCGTACTGTATTAGCAAAGTGCTTAAAATACTTGTTGACCTTTTGTAAGTGTGTTAATCAATAGCAAACATAAAATTGCTATTATGTCAATTAGAATGTTGATGCGTTGCTTCCAGATACATAATAGAGGAAGATAAATGATTGTCAGATGAGAACTGTTGGATGAGACACTGCTCACTTGGATCTCAAATACCGATAAAGATAAAGCCCAAAGGACAATATATGGGTGGCTACATTCTCCAGGTAAAAGAATAAGCAAAGGGTTTAACAATGCATAACAAAAACCTTCCAGCTGACAAGTGTTGTAAGTTCAGAAAGCTTTCATACCCCTTCCATCAAGGTCAGCTGTCCCATTTTGCATATTTTAAGATGACACTTAGAAGGAATTTTGCTATCTTATTCTTTTTTCTTTTTTTTTTTTTGGCTTCTCTTAAAATTTTTCAGAATGTTTCACTTGAGCAGAAAATTCCCAAATCCATCAAAAATCAAGTTTGAAGAAGTTAGGAACATCACCAATAATTCTTGATCATGAACCTCACTGTTGGTTTATCCCCATTTATTCATAAGGTATATAAATTGATGTCATGTAGAAGTTCCTTCAGTTCTTATTGTTAGGTGCTAGGTTTGTTATTCTAAGAACCATGATTTTTTAAAAGCACTTTCATTGGATCATTTACAATTAAGGACCACATTACTGAAATCTGACCACAATTGCTTAAAAGGTTTAACCATGTTTTTCCAGATAGGTTACCTTTATATTCTTTATATAGGACAAGTATGAAAGGAGTTTGCAAGTCATATCTCCTTGGATGGCAGTGCTCTCCCTTGATCTCACTCACCTCCTCTCCCCACCCACATATCTGCACCTTTGAGGAAAAAGGACATCAACCTTTGTCCCCTGAAATTTCCCAAGGACAACAGCACTGCACTTGGGTGTTTATCTTCACAACAGTCCTCTGATGGGAATCAAGTTTATCCAGTGGAAGAGGGGCTGTATCTGCTGGCTTGAATGTATTAATAAGATGCAGGCTGCCTTTGCCTTTCTTTCCCTAGAAAGAAAGGCAGCTGATATAATGATTGCTACTCTGTGTAATAAGTACAAGAGCTTTTCTCATCCATAAGCATTATTTTCTTCCGGTAGAGTCCCATCTGGGCCCACCTGATACACACCTAGATATGTTCACTTTGTACACAAGTTGTTCTGATGTTTGCAGACAAAGCATCTTGGAATACAGCCATTCTGGAGCATTTTGAGGGAGACACAGTTGTGCTTCTAGCTGAGTACAGGTAGTCATCAGTTTAAGAATGAGTTCCATTCCCAAGGTCTGTATAATACTGTATAAGTAGTATTGCATAATAAACTCAAACCATTGTGTATTTAACTTGAATTTTGCTACAATAGGCTCTGTTCTTAACTATAAATCATCTGTAACCCAGGCATTCTTAACCCAGGAATAGCAGCAAAGGTAAAATGGGAAGTGAGGGGTGAAACAAGCCCTCCCGTCTTGCAGTCTTCCCTCTGAAATCAATGCAAAAGGTGAGATACTACAATTAGAATGGGCCCAATACATAGAATAAAATGCAGCGAGATACACCAATTTAATGGGTGAACATTCCTTCCTGGCTGAAGCTTAACCAGCGGTCTCTTTGATCAAATAAGAAAAGAGCTTTTCCCCAAAGAGATTACTGTTTCAAACCACAATGCTAAACAAGCGGAAACTGCAACTCAGCAGGGTGCCTGACTGCAAAGCGCTCTGTCCCGGAAAGCCGGCTGTGCGCTTTCTTGGGGTCCTGAAGGGGCATGCATTAATGCACTTTTGAGGAACAAAAGGCAAGGTTTCCCTTCATAAACGGCCTTCCAAGGAAGACTCGCTGCCTTTATATACTGGATTCACATAGACCATGTCTAATTCAGCCTCTGACAGCTGATTCTGTATGTTGCACTCTTGGAAATAAACCTCACCTCTGATTCAGCGAGCTGCTGGTGTATTTTATTCCTGGCTCAGAAAATGATCCTGGTAAGATTTCTTTCTAATGCCAGGTTAATTTGATATGAAAACAGAAATATGGAGCAAAGGGGCTACAGCTCATTGCTTTGGAGCTATGCTTATGTGTCCAGAAAGTGTGGGGGGAGGGGGGAGACAAAGATGAGCTGAGGTGGTAAAAGGCATCTGGGGGCTGAGGTAGCTATGGTGGCAGGCAGAAACCCCATCGGTGTGCCTTTGGTAAATAGAAGCCATTTTGTGAACAACCCCACAGTACGACCTCAAAATTCCAAATGTGCTGAATGGCTGGGGCCTCTAACCCACAATATATTCATTCATTTCCTGCATTGACTAGATTTATGTATGGCCTTTATTTTGCAAACTCATATTCGTGTCCATAATGCTCCCTCCTCTACCACAACCCTGTGAGATGGGTGGGGCTGAGCGAGAGGGATTGGCCCAAAGTCACCCAGCTGGCCAGGGTTTTTGTCCTGATTCTGCACAGGCCTGACTCTGCTCTCGGGGCATTTACAGTGATCAAATTCTTTGCACACCCTTAGGAACAGTGGAAAAAGTTTCCTTTTCTCCATTCCAGCAATTAACTTCCATGAAACATAATACATGAGGGAGCTTTTCTACTCTTTTACTCCTGAACTTTGGTTTGTTTTTCTCCATTGAGAACTTCTGGTCAGTCATAAAACTGGTTCATTACATCAACCAAATGCATTAAAACAGGGGAGAGAACTTGGTGCTGTTTCCCTTTCAAAATTCACACAATCTAATTTGGTGGGTTTAAAAAAAAAAAATACCGGCTCCAACATGGTTTTTACACTTAGCTTCTCTTGCCATTCCTGCTGTCATAAAGGAGTGGAATTTCTCCTTCTTCTGCACTTAAATTGCTTTAAGCTCAAGTTATTCTTCTGGAGTGATTTCTTTCTCCCCTCCCCACTTTCACTCTGTCCTGTGATTACTTGCTGGTGTGAAACATCAGGCACAGAGGAAACAGAATTGTTAAAGCAGCCGGTACTGTTCTCTTGACCTAGCACCCCCTTGCAGTCACTGAGTGGCATGTGTGTGTGAATTTACCCACCTCAGCTTTTGCAGGAAAACAGGATTATTGTTGTTGTTGTTGGTCATACCATCAGCCAGATGTTTAGACAACCATATCAAGATAGTGCCTCACTGGGTGATGATGATGATGATGATTTAGAGATTTAGATTTAATATGGTCACCCAGTCCAATAGACCCTAGGATAGTATCTATTCCCTTACGTTTTGTAGTTGGGCAGCTAATAAATTCAAATAAGCAAAATAAAATAAATATAATAATATTCAATCTCCCCTTTAAATAAGCAACCACTTTTTTTTTTTTAACCCGCACTCAATTGTGACCGATTCTGCAGCGACTGCCTGGACAAGTCCCTGCAGTTTTCATGGCAAGGTGTTTCAGAAGTGGTTTGCCACGGCCTCCTTCCTAGAGTGGAGCCCAGCTGGCAAGCACAGGAGGCAGGGTTTCCATTGCTTCATGCCTTTTTCAGGCGTATGCGGCTTCCGCGTTACTGGCAACAAATTCCTGTTTTCCCATGCAAGGTGCCACCAGTGTTCTTCCTCCCACCGGGTTGAGAGTACCCATTTATCTACTCACATATGCTTTCGAGCTGCTGGGTTGGCAGAAGCTAGGGACAAGACAGGAGCTCACTCTGCCACACGGAGCTGGGCTCGAACTGCTGAACTGTCGACCATTTCTGGCCGGCAACTTTCAGCATCATTAAGCCGCTGCGCCACTGCATCCCCCCTAAGCAACCACTACTTTCACTCAATTTATTCATAAAGGCCCAATTTCTCTTGTTCTCTTTATTTCTACTCCTCCTTTTCTGTGGGAGAAAAAGGCAGCATATGAGGGAGTACAACTGTGGGAGAGGCTAATTTTATCCCCCACAAAACAACCATTTCAGATCAGCTGAAAGAGACAGTCACTGGCCCAAAGTTGCTCAGTGAGCTGAATGCACGAGTACAACTTGAACCTCCTGGTCGCAGTCTAACATCTTCACAACTGCACGGCACTGACTCAATTCTGAGTGAGGGAAAGCTGCCTCTAGTTCATCTAAGAGCTGCACTGAACATGTATTTTTCCTTATGGAGGGAAGCAAATGCAAACTGGGATGTTTGATATCTTAGTTGGGTATATGTTAATGAAGATTCTCAGTCATCCAGGTGGAATTATCTGGAGGTTGAGTCATGGCAACTGGACTTCTTTTCTGTTGGTTTGATATGTTTTGCTGCTTGGACAAGCAGTGAAACATATCAAACCAGAAGAAAAGAAATCCAGTCGCCATGACTCAACCTCCAGATACTTAGTTGGGTATCCTTTGGTATGTAGAGCCAATTTCAGCTTTACCTGCCCAAACAAATACTTACAAATAGGTATGTATGTATGTATGTATGTATGTATGTATGTATTTATGAATGACATGCATTGGCCACCTCAATCTGTTATGATTCTGGATGGCTTACAAAACACAACAATAAAGATACAATAAAAAGACAAAAGGTCATTGAACGTCTGGAAAAAATTAACATTTTAAAAAGCAGAACATTGTACAAGGGGTCCATTGTCCACTCTAAATCAGGACCTCAAGATAGAGCCAGGTTATAAGGCCTCAGTTAAATAAGGTCAAATGTACATCAAGTTGATTCACAGATGATTCACCACATTGTAGAAAATGCCAGAGGAAAACCAAAAGAACAATCTCCAGGTAGTAACTGTCCCTTCCATCCACTTCTGTCCACCATTTTTTTAATATGAAATGGTAACTGCCCCATCATTGTGACAAACCTGAGAATCACCCTTCCAATCTCTCCTCAGGCTCATATCAATGCAGAATAATCAGAGTTGAAGACCAGAACACTCTCTTTGACCTCCACTAGAATGCCCTAGAGAAGTTGGACTTAATCAGTCCATGATTTCTTTACGTGCAAACCGATATGTGGAAATATGTGCATCTTCAGAAATGTCCCTCTTCCCATCTTCTCCACCAGGCTGAGGAAGACAGACAGCGTGTTCTCTCAGGTGCCCAAAGTAGGCTTGGGCAAGGAGCTCCCTTTACTGCCACTTTCCCACATATAATGAGATATTCTCATCATGTATAAGTAACTGATGAGAACAGAAAGTTGTGTACAAGTGTATTAAATTGTTTTGGATCTTAGTCTGCTTTAAAAAAGTTTGGGGAAGGCAACAGAACTGTTTAGAGAGAAATGAGGGGGGACAGACTTCCAGATAGACCATAGGTTGATGTTTTTTGTTCTTAGTTTGGTTGGCTTGGTTTGGTTCTTGATTTGGCTTTTGATTCTCTTAGAATCAAAACCACCTTGTTTCGTTTGTGTTATTTTAATTCTCAGAAGAGAGCTTTCCATGGCAAGAAGGAAACAAACAGCTGGGTGTTTGGAAACAAACACTTGCTTATAAGCCAAGAAGGCATATGATTCCTTACATTCCCAGTAGGATCCATGTGCTACACCGTCCTACCCAACCACCCGCAAAATTAATTTGAGCTTCTGTCCATTAGTGTATAATCTCTTTCATTACAGACCCAGTAATCTAGGATGACCTTTCAGTTCCCAGTCACTGATTTGATATGGTTGAGCTAAGAAAAAAACCATTTATTTTTACTAGATGGAGAAAGTAAGAAGCCATCTTTGTATCCATTATTTACCTTTATTACTAAAGTTCCTTTGAATCCCTCCAGTGGCATTATCCAAGAAAAGGGAAGCCTCCTCAGCTATCAGTGTAGCCGGGCAAAGAGATAGCAGTGCTTGTCTGTGGGGCAGTCAAATGAGGTGGGACCAGGCCACAGGATGCAGAGAGACGTAGCACCCACACGTAGGCTGGAAACAGACAAAAACACTATTGCACTATTGCAGTGCAAGCCCCACCCTTCTTCTCTTTGCATCATGACATTGCATCCCACTCCACCAGAAGGGGCAGGGCTTGCTCATCGTGGCAAAAGCAGCCGCCTCTATGCCACTCTAGGGGTGGCATGGGTTACGGCATCCTGCTCTCCACAGGGCCAGCCTTCAGTGAGCATTTCTGCCCCTCGAGGCAGAGCCTTTCAAGGTGTAACAAAGCATTGTGTAAAGAAAAGTCTTTCTTTTTCTCTGTCCAGAATCACTTCCCATTTATTTTAAATGGCTCACTCTAACTTCCAGTCTTGTCCATTCATATTTTCCACCCAATGCATGATTGCATAAACCTCTATAATGCCTCCCCTTTGCTCCAAACTAAAAAAGCCCCAGATTCTGTAGCCTTTCCTCATAGTGAAGCTGCCCTAATTTTTGATTCCTGCTGTTGCCTTTTTTCCCAGCTCCACAACATGATAAATTCCTGGAGATAGTTATCTTCACATTTTTAATAAATTCTGAGCAATTTAAAAAAGTCTTTTTTTTTTTTAACCTACATCCACTGGAACTTTCTTGCTAATTGGCATAATTTTTGACTTGTTCCAATGAATTGTATGCCTGCCATTTCTACAAATTTAGGTAGAGATTCTTGGGGTAATGATTGAAAAAATCCAAAATATTATTCACATATAACAGCAATTTATATTCAAATCTAGCTAACTAGATTTCCTGTTAGCTAATAAGAAAAGTATCTTATTAGGCAAGCCAATGGTTCTAACAGCACATTGAAAATTAGAGCAGATAAAGGACATCCTTCATAGGTTCTATGTATAAATTTATTTGTTGCTGAAATGATCCCATTAATAAATATTCAAGCAGAGGGATTTGAAGAATAAATTATTATCTGAGAAAAAAAACATTTAGGCAATCTAAACTTCTGCAACATTTCAACCACATCAAAGGCTTTTTCGACATCCAACAAAGGCCCACCACTGATTTATAATTATTAGCGTAAACCAAAAGCCTTATTTTATCTGAAGCTTGACACCCTTACATCAAAGTGGATTGTGCAAGGTGAATTATTGTGGGTAATACGTTCTGTAATCTTCTCACCAGTGCATCAAGATTTATCAGAGATATCAGGCAATAACCTGTGCTGTGGACGGGGTCCTTACCTATCTGGGCTGAAAGAAAGTGATTGGCCCAAAGTCACCCAGTAAGCTTCTGTGGCTGAGGATGAACTTGAACCTGAGTTTTCTGTAGCAATCCAGTACCTTAATTACTATGCCCCACTCCATGAAACAAAATTAATGTTATACTGAGCTAAAGAGCTATTTTCCCGTGCTTGAGCTGGTACAAAAAATGTCAGCATAAAACTTATTGTCCCTACTGCCACTCTCTGTTCTGCCTTTGTTGAGCCTATTCCAAGTCACTAGCGATGGAGCTATCCTGACTAGTGCATATACTGGTTATTATGGACAAGGAGACAGACTTTGCTGCCTTCCTCTTTCAGCATCTCACCAGCTAACAGGGAAAACATTCACCAGTAAGGTCACTGTAGCAAGAATGCACCAGAGTTCATTCAGATTTCTTCAGGCCAAGCAGATGTTGCTTTATTTCTTTTTTTAGACAGAAATAGTCTCAGAGAGGAAGGAGGCAGATCCTGCCATGATTTTGCAGTTAGCTAGAGCCTGCAGATGGAAGAACTAAAACTGACCAGCTGCCAAGCAACTATCTCTCTTACTTCATTGGAGGGTTGGGGGTGACCACAAGTGCCCAGTATAGGAAAACTGGCAAATAAGCACAAACGCATCCTCTCTTCTTCCCCAAATGAAATAGTGATTGTCTCCTCTCCTCTCCTCTCCTCTCCTCTCCTCTCCTCTCCTCTCCTCTCCTCTCCTCTCCTCTCCTCTCCTCTCCTCTCCTCTCCTCTGAAACCTGAAGAAAGGTTGGTGACAAAAACAGGAAGAAGGGATTGTAATGTGTTTGAAAGGAACTCAGGAAATACAGGTAGTCCTCAATTAACAACCATTCATTCAGTGACCATTCAAAGTTATGACATTGCTGAATGAGGAGATTTATGAGCAGTCCTCAAAGTTGTGGCCATTGCAGGTCCCCATGGTCACATGATCACAATTTGGGTGCTTGGCAACCAGATCACTATTATGACAGTCACAGTGTTCTGTGGTCATGAGATCACCATTTGCAAACTTCCCTGCCAGCTTCCAACAAGCAGAGCCCATGAGGAAACCGGCAGGAGGTCACAAATAGCAATCATGTGACATTATGCCTAAAAACCACACAGGATTCACTTAACAATGGCAACTGGAACTGCCAAGTCGGTGCAGCCACCTGATGTTGTGCTTTACAATCATGTCACTTAGTGACAGAGTTCTCAGTCCCAATTACCTTCACTAACTTGTAAAGAGTGAATGGAAAGGGCAAAAGATGGAAGAGAAACTGCTAAGATTGTTTGGAGGAGGTTATAAGGGAGAGTCAGGCCCCTGCCTCCCAACACTCCACAATCACACCTCTCCTCATAGCCATAATGGGTTATCTAATCTCTGAAGTAATGTTCTGCAAAGCATTACAGATTTTACAGTATATTCCTTGAGGCTGTTCTTGGATGTTGGTGTTGGAATAAGGGAGAAATACTACGTTTTACAGTTTTATTATCTGGGGGAGGTAATGCCATTTTGCCTACCCCAGTCCCATTTTGGGTGCTCCATAGGCTGCCTTTGGTGCAGCTGCCCATGACCATTTGCTGCCTAACATTCCCTAACTAATGTAAGTATTAACATTCCTGAGATACATCTTGATTAGGAATGTATGAGGGCCAGAGTTCTGTCAGTTTCCCTTTCAGCCTGAACTGCAGGTCCCAGGTACAAGCTAAGATCAAGTGGGAGGGATGTCACTCAATGTTCCTTGCAACCTCTCCAGCACACTGATGACCTGTCACTCAGTCTATTTCTGAACATGGGACTAGCGATTTTATGGAAGACCATTAAACCCATGTCCAAAAATTCACCATCCGGCAGGATAGTGGCGTGGAGGAGGGTGGGCTCTTTTTTGGATACGAGTTTAGCAGTCTTACAGAAGAACATTAGACCCATATTTGGAAATAGCCAACATGACAAGGCATTGGGGACCTGTCACTCAGGCAACTTAAAAAGTGGATGAAGCTGTTTCAGCCACAGTTACCCAACTCTGCCCCACCACATGTTAATATCAGCAGTTGGTGGTCCTGCCAGCAGCTGATGCTCAGTGGGAGAAGAAGTACAACTAGGGGAATCCACCAACTGCTGTCCTTAACTAGTCTTGCATTAAATCTGTAAGGAGAGCATCGGCTGCCAGCCTTGACACTGAAATAGAACAGAGCTTGACTGTCAGGGTAATATACGTTATGCTGACATGCTTTTTTGCCAACTCAAGAATGGGATGAATGCACATTCACATGGCCAGGAGGTAACAGCACCCTTAGTTGGTCTATTCATGAGCTGGGGATGAAATAAGGACATAGTGGGCATAAGATGAGAAATGGCTATGGCCAAGGCATGATGATGCCATTGACGTGCAGGAGAAAAGAGGTCCATAGTAACGTCCATCATGCTTCTGCCAAACCATGGTAGAAACAGAGTTCTTTGGATTTACTGAACTAATTCCTATAGGTAATATTCTTTTACTTTGTTATTCTGTTATGTGCTTTAAAATATTTTGACTGCATATTTCATTGATCTTTTCAGCATCTGAGGGAATAAGCAAAAAAAGGATGCTGGTGCACTCTTCTATCTGTTCTTTTCTATCTTGTTTGAATACTCCATTGATTTTCTACAAGTTCATCATATTGTTTAGCCATCCTTTTTTTCCTGCTGTACATGATGTTGCACACGTTGCCTTATTGATTTTTCAACATGGTATATTACTTTCAAACTTGATGTGAAAGGCAGGATAATCAGAGAAATACTAAAACTGAAACCGGACCATGTGAATGCTCAAAATGGGATTCAGCTGTACTGGTAGCAGCAGAAGTAGTAGTAGTAGTAGTAGTAGTCATAGTAATATTAGCAACAATAATAGTAATGATAATAATGTATTCATAAACACCAATATAACACATGAGTATTCCAGGCATATTAACTCACTAAACAATCCATATCCATTAGGTTTGTAATGCTAAGAATATTTAGTGAGCTTTTGGCAAGGGTGGGATATGGATGGAAACTTCATGATACAAACCCAGGTCTATGAATACCATGGAAAAATAAATCTCCTTATTACATGTTTTAAAAATATAAATCAATGGAATATTTTATCAGAAGATTCTTCAAGGATATATTTTAGATGGTGTCTGTCAATGTCTTTATTTGTAAAATGATCAAAGATCTGTTGTTCAATCGTTAAGTCGTGTCCGACTCTTCGTGACCCCATGAACCGTATCGCGTCAGGCCTTCCTGTCCTTCATTGCCTCCCTGAATTTGCTCAATTTCATGCTGATTTTCATGCTCATTGCTTCAGTGGATCGAAGACCTATAGAGTCTGTAAATGTGGTTTGTGCTTGGATGGAATCTGGGTGGCTCTACACGGTCAATCATGGGTCTTGTCAGCTCACACAGCCAAGAAGAGTGGCTCAGTTTCCCAAATAACGCAATACTTCTTGAGTAATATTGCCTTCACAACCTTGGTCTTCAGGTCAATTTTAATTTAGCCAGTCTCTCTCTCTCTCTCTCTCTCTCTCTCTCTCTCTGTATATCTATATATGAAAAAGTAAGAGAAAAAGAGAGAAAAAGAATACACGTGTCTGCATATAAGAGTGTTTGTATGTATTTGTCCTGAGCTCTGGTAGTTAGAAGGGTTTCCTTGATTCATTTGTCCAGCTCTACAAAGACTAGGAATGTTTGATTTCCTTTTTTTTCAGCCAGTAAACCTGTTGCCTTTTTTGCTGGCTAAAAAAGAATGTCTTTAAAAATATGGAATTTCAAGGGAAAAAGACAAGGGCATCTGCAAGAGCAGTCAGTGACAAAACAGCAGGTGCGACCAGGCGATTGAATCCTTTTAAAACTGCATCACACAGGTATCAAAAGGGGCAGGGCCTTGATTGCCCAGCCATGCCCACTCTTTTCATGTTCTTGAATGCCCCCGAGGACACTTCTGACTGCTGAATCTGCAAAGTCCATTGTCTTGTAGGAAGATTGGAGTGAAGGACAGTTTTAGTTGTACTTAGGAAAGACTAAAATTGCAGCCATAATCTGAAAGTCACATTGAACTTTTCTACCAATGAAATGTCAATGTCTGGATCCATACATTGTGCTAAGAGATGATGTGGTTTCCTTGACTTGGCTTAGAATGATGTTGGTATTGTGCTTTATAAACAGCACTTATAGCTTAACAAGAGTGAGCTAGGTGAAGATGGTCTATTCAGCAAACTATGGTTAATGCAGATCCCAACTTGTGAGAACCCAGCCACTGAACTCCATGGGGCTTTCTTTGTGTAAATTATTTTGGTATAAGAAAAGACCAACCAGTTCTTCCTTTCTTTGCTGATAATCCTAATTTTACTTGGAATTTTCCAACCTCATGGTCTCATTGGGCTTTCCTGATAAGGAACAGAGATATTTCTACCAAAAGATATACATTACCTGGAATGATATTCTGCCAGTACTGAATATTTCATAGAGGTTTTAAACTGATGATTGTGCTGTTGTTTTTCTTCTGTTTCCTCTCTCATTATTTAAAAATAATCATCATTGTGTTCAATAACCTAAATAGGAGGGGTTTTTTGTTCACATCTGTCCCACATTGCCTGCCTCTATTCCATAAGATTCAGAAACGTTTGCAAAGCAAAGTTCAGGTTTAAAGATGCAAACATTCAGAAAAATGGAAGAATGGCTTCCAAGTTGAAATGGTATCTTAGGTCTTTGCTTGCAAAACTGAGGAAAAAGTGACTTGCTCAGCCATCTATTTCCAAAAAGCTTACTGTATCAAACCAAAACATGGATGGTTCAAGCTTCATCCCAAGGAAATTACACGATGATAAGTATCTACAGCATGGTGCATATCTAACAGCACAGTTTATTCTTATGTAACACAGATCTAGTAAGGGATACGTAACTGGATCCACAGTGGAGTACTGCTACTTCTCCTCACCTTATGATCCTTTTTCTTTGTTGATGGTTAGCCAACTGTCCAACAGTTGCTTGGCAAAGGAGAAGGAATGTTCCTTTGTTCCATGCAGTGGCAAGTGTGTGTATTTGTGCTTGTGTGTAGAGAACAATTGCCTTGCCCTCAAGTCGTTTTTCCATCAGCTGCAACTTTGTTCATGACAGAGAAGCCTAGGAAATAATGCCAAGGATGTTCTCCCTCTTTTCTTCTTGTAGACCTTGGTTCATCTGGTTTCTCCCTCACCATGAATCCAGCACTGTACTATACTGTTTTAGTTCATTATTGTTTTCATTGAATAAAACAATCCTAGGTGTATTTATTAATTATTCTGAAGAGTTGTGTTTATTTTCTCTTCCATTACCCTTGAAAATGTTGCACTAACGTTATAGAAAGTATTTTGGCTATTTTCATCATTTCCTTTTCAACGGAGGTGAGGAGCAGTGCCCTTCACCTTGCAGCAAAGGTTTCATTATTGAAATAATGTGTGTGTAGTGATGGAATATTTCTTTTTATGGTTCATTATTTAACTGCATATCCTACCTTTTTACACAGTGGGGCTGACTTCAGTGTATAGGCTTGGATGTTTGGAGCAGGGGTGAGCTACCCATGGCTTTAGGCCTGCACGCCCTCTCTGATTGTGATTGTTGAAAACTGGCAGCACATTTTTTGGCCATTTTGAGATGGGAAATGTAAAAATTGTAGTGTAAGCCCTGACATGGGTAAATCACAGTTAAGAGATTTCCTCCAAAATTGAAAAACATGTAAGAGGGGAGTAGAGAATTCTGCACAGCTCTCCCCTTCTTGAATTCTCTTGTCAGTTTTCTGTTTTAAATAAAACCCTTTCAACTTGATCCTTTTGCTTATGCCGCCCAGAATGGAAGCAGCAGGAATTAATGTCTGGCTAATTCCAAACATAAAAACCATTGTTTCGTCATCATATAGATTTCTTAAGATTATAAAGAATCTGCCTTGAGCCTGATTGTATGAATCAATAACTAAGTACATTAGCTGCATCTGAGAAAGGTATTAACACAGTTGGGTAATCTACAAGAAAATGCTACAGAAGTAAATAGAGCTAATTTTAATAATGACATATGGCCAGGGAGTTTGGTGTCGTGGCGAAGGCACCAGGCTAGAAAGCAGGAGACCCTGAGTTCTAGTCCCGCCTTGGCATGAAGCCAGCTGGAGGACCTTGAGCCAGTCCCTCACTCTCAGCCCCAGGAAGCAGGCAAGGGCAAACCACTTCTGAAAAACTTTGCCAAGAAAACTGCAGGGACTAGTCCAGGCAGTCACCAGGAGTCAAAAAGCTTGCTTGAAGGCACACACACACACACAACCCGTTCACTGAACCTAACCTCTTGGTCATTGCCCCCCCCCAAATGCATTCCCTCCATGCCACTCCTGCAGACAGCAGTAGATTGATCTCTCTAGAGCCCAAAGTCTGAGGCCCAAGGGTAATTTTTGAACCCCAGAAGTTTTGACTATAGCCCTCAGAGACCTTGCCAAGACATTTTAAGTTTAATATGACAGAAAGGGAAAATTATTAGTGCAATTAATATGATTCCAAGTGTTTAATAATGTGGAGAGTATTATTTAATTATACAATGTACAGTAACATTACATCATGTTTATTTTGTCCTGGCCCCAGCCTGTTTTTGGGGGATGCAGCACCTGACCCATCACCCAAAGGCCAAGCCAAGTTGTCAGTGGGATAACAGTTGCACTCTTGTTCTACAGCATGGCATTTGGGAGGACAAGCAATTGATTAATGCAACGCAAATAAGGTAAAAGAATGATGGCCTATTAAAAGGTAATATTTGTCATCAAGCTTCCACAAATGTCTTTGAAATAAGAGTCGGTTCTCAGTGTCCAGGAGACCACCATTTTTCAATTTATTGCTGTTGTTTCATTGTGGCTGTTTCCTCTTGGTAGATGCTGGTTGATTCTGAACTATGTGGCTGAGATTGCACTGTGATTTATTCAGCTCGCCTAATAAACTTGATATATTAGCCATTTGTCCTTAACACTGGGCAAGATGCTACACTGCAGAGCTGAAGGCTGTTTGCATAGCCCTGGTTACTGGTCCCTAAATAATGTGGGCTTTAAAAACTGCACCGACTCCATCACTCCAAATACCCTCTAATCAGTTCTGGACATGAGAAATGGAAGTTCTGGAGTTGTACACATGCAAAACGAGATCCCTCAAGGGGGTGGGGACAGGGGGTTGGGGGTAGAGAGTAGATAGTAGCCAGGTTTCAATGAAGATAAATTGATGAATAACAAAGCAGTAAAGGGGGCTTGGTTTACAGGCAGCCTGTAGCGAGAGAGCCCTTGCAAGCAGTCAGCCAGAAATATGATCCATGTTGAGCAAGATCATTCCTTTTTTTTATAGGAAGACATCCTTTGCTCTTGAATTCATGGGAAGAAATAAAAGCCCAGAAGGAAGCCAGTCTACTGAGGCTTGTTAGCTACCTAGCTGCTGGGGGAATGCACAATTATTTCTTCTTCTTCTTCTTCTTCTTCTTCTTCTTCTTCTTCTTCTTCTTCTTCTTCTTCTTCTTCTTCTTCTTCTTCTTCTTCTTCTTCTTCTTCTTCTTCTTCTTCTTCTTCTTCTTCCTCCTCCTCCTCCTCCTCCTCCTCCTCCTCCTCCTCCTCCTCCTCCTCCTCCTCCTCCTCCTCCTTTCTCCTCCTCTTTTCTTTCTTAAGAAAATCGAAGGTATTTTCCAGAGGTATAATTGAGAGGCAGAAGGTTGCATATGCAGAGCCTATGGCTCTATAACATTGCTTCCCCCTCCAAGTACTTTTCAGCAAACCTCAAAATGGCACCCATGCATTTCTTCCCATTCTTACTGCTGTCTCAACTGTAACACCTGGCCAGCCTTCCTACCAGTGCTAAACACAAACCACTTTTCAAAATCCTTCACCAAAGTCACAAGAAGAGAAACTGGGTGGAGGATTTCTCTAAAGTTCTCCAAGGAAAGGAGAAATTCTCCTGCAGGACTTTTCCTTAGAGGAGATAGTAGCACTGCTCTAGGAAAGAGTCCATGGGAGGAATGTCCTCCTGATGCTTTCCTTTGGGATGTAATGCAGACGAGGGAGGGTGCAAACATTCATCTTTGCCCTTTAGCAAACTTGTAACTAAATAGGACATGAACACCACATTCCCCTAACCCACTGTTTTTTCACTAACATTCTCTTCTTTGCAATAATTTCTAAGGCAAATTCTTCATCAGACTGAATGAGGATTAGAAGGAAAAAATGTCCACTATGACTTCATATCCCTAAGAGCTGGAAGAGAAATTCTTGGGCAGGGCCTTTGAACATTCATATCTCATTCTTCTGACTGCATGCCATGAAGTCAACAGCTAGGAAGCACTGTATGAAGAAATTAAAAAAAAAAAAAAAAACCCTCTTGGGTTGATATTTCAGCTGATTTCTTTTCCAGCCATGAATGAAAACTTTTGATCCATTTGGTCATTTCAAAGAGTGAACCATACTTTGGATGGTCCCCCATCCATGCAGGTGAACTGAGGCAATTCATTCTCCCCAGACTCCTTTCCAATTTTGAGGTCACTGACACAGGAATAGCAAGGGCAAGAAATTGGACATTCCCCCCCCCCCCCCCAAAACCAAGCTCTCCGTCTTGATTCTATAAACCAGACTTTACCTCCAGGCCCTGAATAAGAACTAAAGAAGTTGCTCCTTAAATACAGGGCTCCTTGTGGGCATGTGCAAGGGGATCCATAAGATGTCTTCAGAAGGCAGAAAGACAATATGTCCTGCTATACAGTTCTCTTTGATAACAACTCAACCATTCATTGCTGCGAGATGTTATGGTCTACTCAGACTTCTGGAGTCAGTGCCTGGGGGGCCTGATCCCCTGAGCTGCCAACCTCAGGAGCCAGCAGATAATGAACAACCTGAGGCTGACCAGGCAATTAGCCCACATAAGCAGGTGAGGGCAGACTCAGATGAGGGGCCAGCTCCAAGCTCCCAGATGTGTCAGCAACTTCAGAGAGAGGGCAAAAGAGATCTGCTTGATTCCCAAGAAACAAAGATTCACCTTCAGCCAGGACTGTTTAAGAACAGCAGAGACTGGTTCTCCACTGGAAACAACTCTCCAATGTTCCATTGTATGTTGCATGCTCCAGTGTATTCCTGCAGCTATGCTTCTTGTTCAGTTCCTTGACTCTGAGCTTTACATCCAGACTGACTTGAGGAACTTTCTAGTGTTTGACTCCTGGACCGCCCCAGACCACTCTTGCCTCTCTGCTACTATCTTGCCCTATTTCTTCAAATCTGTGCTACACTGGCTGCCTGACTTTTCTCCTCACAGTTTTCTCCTATAACTACAACTTTGGACTGGACTTCATGCTACCTGCATTCTGCCCAGCTATCAGAAGAGACTTCACTGCCCAGTGTGTGTGTATGTCTGCTCATTCTGCTCTCTACTGGCCTTTGTATTTGCCTGAAATGCAACTCATCATTAAACCAATTGCAACTTGCTGTAGTGTGTGTGAGCAGTCTAAAACAGGACATGAAGTAGACAGAATTTACAACATAGCATTACTTCCCAAAACAGTAACTATATTGATTTTTTCTATGTACAGAAATACATCTTTGAGCTGTCATTGCCATCTTCCTCCCCCAAAGGTAAGAGGCACAGCAATGTCTATGCTAATCAACTCTCATCCTAGGGCTACAGATCTCTTAGGCCTTTCCTAAAGATATAGTGATGTTGCAGGAACCCTCTTCCTTGGCACAGAAATAGGAATCTCAGGAGGATTCCTGCTAGCTTCATTTATACTCAGTAATTGGACTTACAATGCCATAATTAGACTTTGGAGAAGAATTCAGTTCCTTTCCTCATATTCCAATCCCTACTCCATTTTGTAAGGATCTGACCAAAAAATGTTAGATCTACTTCCTTGATTTGAGGTGGAAACTAAAGTGAACGATCAGCGTTTCACTTCAACGGCGCCCACACAAATGCTACAATTATATACTTCAGTCAGAATGTCTTACACAAGGACATACGATGTGGCATTTGCTTGAAGACATTATCATGTAGAGTATGTGTCATCATTTGACTCCCTCTTCATCCCTCTTCCCTCCACACCCCAAGATCACCATGCTTCTCTTGTGTTTTCTTCCTTCCCTGATAACTATGCATTCTTTTGAGTGAAAACCTTACCTCCTGAATCTCCCAACCAGCTCTGTTTGTTTATGAAGGCGACCCATAATAACCATTTTCTAGAGTTTACCTAACTATTTATTAAGGTTCCAGGTGTTCTAATCCAGTAAAGGGTAAGTGAGCAGTCAAACACTTTTGTTGCATTTCTTGTTTGTAGCTAACAAATCTAAATATTGTGTGTGTGTGTGCGCGCCTTTGAATCAGTGTTGATTCCTGGAGGCTGCCTGTACAAGTCCCTGCAGTTTTCTTGGCAAGATTTTAGGAAGTGGCTTTCCCTTGCCTTCTTCCTAGGGCTGACAGTGACTGACAGGTTCAGAGTCGCCCAACTGGTTTCAGGCCTAAGACTAGAATAGAACTCACAGTGTCTCAGGTTCTAGCCTGATGCCTTAACCACTACACCAAACTGGCTCCCATATCATCTTTTCCAGGAAAGAATTTGAGGATTGTTCTCCAAGTTTTAAGTTTGATTTCCAAGGAAAATATTTGGATCTGCTGTAAACTTATCTAAACACCTTCAATACTGTTAGAAGTTTTGCTGCCTAGAAAAAAATTATCTGCCCCAGTTTTAAAGTAGATACACCTGTGATATATCTTTTTTGAGACTTAAATTGCATGTTGCCTTTTAGGCCTGCTCTCATCCATCACTGGCCCAAGTCTTTGTTCTGTCTCAAGCAAAGCCTGAATAGTCTCCTCCTCCCTTTAGGACAATTTAACAATTTAAAGAGTCTTGCAGCAACATACAGGGACTGATCCTTGTCCTCATCTATCACCTTCTTATGATGCCACCCGAAATTGGTTGCATCATCATTCACATGTCAATATTTCAGTAATAGGCAAACTCTTTAGCAATGAATTCTGAATAGTCTCTTTCCCCAGTGATGGTCATAGCCCCAAACCTAGTTTATATATATATATATATATATATATATATATATATATATATATATATAAATAATTTATTTATATAAATAATTTATTTATATATAAAAAACTAGGTTTGGGGCTATGACCATCACTGGGGAAAGAGACTATTCAGAATTCATTGCTAAAGAGTTTGCCTATTACTGAAATATTGACATGTGAATGATGATGCAACCAATTTCGGGTGGCATCATAAGAAGGTGATAGATGAGGACAAGGATCAGTCCCTGTATGTTGCTGCAAGACTCTTGATGCCTATCTGTAAAATGACATCTGACATCCCAAGGATATGAATAAATTTTCTGAAAATTAAAATGTTTAACATTTTGGATATTTCTGTCCAGAGCAGAAGAATTTCTGAACTGACTCAGATTAAGGAAGGGAAATAGTGCATATGTGTGGGGTGGAGATAGGCTATATACTGCACACATACCTTCTGCAAATCATGGCATTCATCTAGAACAGCCTTCTCCAATCATGACACTGTCCAGATAGGTGAGCTTCAACTTCCAGAATTCCCAGCAATGGCCATTGCAGCCTGAGTGTCTGAGAATTGTCATCTATATTACTGGAGAATACCCAGTTTGGGAAAGTCAACCTAGGTCTTTTGTGAGTCAACCATTCTTCAATTCATGAGGCATAGCCTGACTTAAAATGAAGGCCACAAAAAAGGACTAGTGTTTCTACTTATACAGCTATTATTCTATGAACACAGCTCTTGGTCTGTGCGTCTAGGCATCTAGAATGGCCTTTCCTAACTGAGTTCTGCTCTAAAGTCTTCATTGAGTGAAATTTGAGTTTCAGAAATGTCAGGGGCACCTCATACAGTTTTCTTGGGAACAATACGGAAATAACTGGCCATTACCTTTTTCTGGCAATCCTTTTGCCTCATTTCCAATTTCTGGCACTCTCCATAGAATGTAAGTGCACTAGCTAAAATGAAAACCTAGCTTGAGATTTCCCCTAAGCAATAAAATGGTGTGAAAATACATAGATAATAGCTCTCCCGAATTTTGTGCTGGCTGGGGGATTGTGAAGGTTGAATTCCCAAATATTTGGAAAGCACCTAGTTGTGGGGAAAGTCAGACAGGTACTCTCCTGAGCCACTTAGGAAACAAGATAAGAATATAATATAGGAGTAATATAGAATTCAGAGCTTTTACTCTACCAGCAGGATATTCCCTAAGTAGAATTGTACTCAGAACAGTCCTGGTGGAAAGAGTGGGAAAGGAAGTTATCTTAGCTGTTTTGTCTTCTCTCTGCACTTCTACTACAGTCTTGCAGTTTGCCACTATGCTATGCCACAGAGGCACATTTTCAGGGGATATAGGTGAGGGCAAAACTTCCTTCCCCGAACCACTAACACAAAAACTTGGCTGGATCATAAGCTTCTCAGCGAGAGACAGAGCTGCTCTGCTTACAGAAAGTTTTTACCAAATCTAGTCCATTGTAAACACTCTTATCGCTGGAAAGTTCAACCTGAAGAATCAAGCTATAATTAAATATTATTTGGTTGAGCCACCGGAATTATTCGATGGGTTTTTAAATGTTTTGTTGCAGAGGCTTTTAGTTAATAGAGCTATTCATCAAGACATACCTTTTGCTTGATTAACAGCCTCAATATTGTTAGGAATTTAGCATTAGCCCATAATATCTACTTTCACTGTTTACACCAAGTTGTAAAAAATAACAAAAAGGTCTGTGTCACTTTATAGACAAATAAATGTACTATGTCTACAGCATATATTTTAGTGGGTTAGAATCAAATTCATCAGAAACATAAAGCTTCTGTTGGCGGGCAGATAAACACACACACCCCTCCACATTCCTACCCATCTAGGAGGAGGGAGAAGAAAAACACTGAAGGCAGAATTGCCAACTGAAGAGAAGGCGGCACACGCCTGATGAAGTGAAGTCTGTTCCACCAGTGGTCCAGCCTTATAAATCTGATAGTCTTATGGTCCCACAAAAGCTTTTGTTGCTTCTATCTAATACTCTGCTGACACTGGCTCATTTTCTCCTTGCAGTCTGATGAGCTCCCCCTCCTCATCTACTCATACCCAGCCTCTTCCCATAACTCTTCATTCTCATTCACTTTTGAGCGTCTCAGGATGCCTGTCAATGGCCTCCAGGAAAAGCAGAGCAGAACAAGATTCAGGTGGAGATTTGGGGTGTGTCTCCATGTGCCTAAGCAATTGGCTTTGGTGCTTCTGACATTGCTACACAGAACGTTTCTGGGGCAGGCTTTGGAGCAAGTCAGATATCCTCACCCTTCACCCTCTCCTCTACTTTAATCAAAGATTCCTTTAATTCCATTTTAAAATAAATAAATGGTGAGAAGGGATGCTGGAAAGTAAAACACCAGTAGTCTGGCCTCAGCTTTATTTCCCCCGTATAGGACTCACAGACATTCTTAGCAAATTGCAGTAGGGAAGAGAGAACAGGCCCACCTTTCATTTAGAGATGAGCCCCAAGCAAGGAAGACGTCAAACATAAACAGTAGCAATAGAAAGCCGTATGCTTGTGAAGGTTAAACAGCCACTTTGTGAATGGGCAAACTTCCTCACAGCAGCCATTTTGTGAGAGCACATGCTTGCAAACTTCCCATTTGGTTTTATCCCACTCTTACCCTGCTGGGTTTCAATCTTATTCATCATAATCTTAAAGGGCAACTTTATTTTGGTTGTTACTTAGGTAGAGTTCACTAGATTGTTTCCATGATTATTTGTACTATTAGTTAGTCGAAAACAACTTCTTCTCCATCTCTACCCATTTTGTTCAATTTCTGAGGGAGGATTCATTTTTAATGGAGAAAAATTGTCACTGTACTTATTCATCTGTTCAAAATAGTGCTTGGAGAAATGCACGGTTAATGCCAGGGAGGAGACACACGCGAGTCTCTACATTAACCCCAAAAGGCAACTGAGAGCTGTGTGAAGAGTCGTGATCATACGCCACTTCTCTGTTTTGTCTGCTCTGACTGAGGCATGTTTGTTTAAGAATAGTGTTGCACACAGACTCTATGTGGAGATGCGACACATGAAAAATGGTTTGAAAATACAAACCATTCTTACTTCAAGGTGTTGCTTTGGGTCAGAGCAAGTAGCCGGTGATTAATACCTACAGTACATCATCTGTACTAGCCCTCTTTGCCAGAAATGCTAGTGTCACACCGCTTGCCTGCCTGCCTGTTTGTTTGTTTGTTTGTTTGTTTATTTATATATATTATGCTTCAATCCTAGCACAATCAAATGGCTCTCAGAGGCTTACAGGCTACGTAAACAAAAAATTAAAACATCAAAGGTGAGGTTAAACCCAATCAAACTAATCATAACAAGAAAAACAATGACCAGAGTAGCCCCCATATAAAAATATAAGGACACAAATGACATCATATATGGACTTGAGGAAAAGTCCTCTAAAACAGCTCTGTTTTTAAAAGATTCCAGCCTGATCCCCGTTGGGAGGCTGTTCAAAAGTAACACTGCAAAAAAGCAGCACCATCTAGCTTCAGCCCTCAGAACTTCTTGGCAATGTGGGATTACAAGACCTTTCTCCTTAGCTGTTGGGTCAATACTGGCTGGAGCAGATGGTCCTGAAGGTATCTGGGTGCCAAGCCATAAAGGGCTTTATAGGTCAATTCCAATATCTTAAATTGTACCTGGAAACTAACTGGTAACTAGTGCAGGGCCTGCAAAATCAGTGTTATATGGTCCTAGCAGTGAGTGCTGCTAAGCTTGTGGGCCACTGCATTCTAGACCAGTTTCAGTTTCCAAGTAGTCTTTAAGTGCAACCCCATGTAAAACACACTGCAGTAGTCCAGATGGATGATGATGAGGGCATGAATTACTATAGCCAGATCCTCTTGCCCTAGGTATGATTGCAACTGGTACATCAGCTGTAGCTGGGCATAGGCCCCCTCTAGCACTCCACTGCTGAATCAGGAGCTGTGAGTCCAGAAGGACCCTGAAATCACAGACTTGCTCCTTCACAGGTAGAGCCTGCCTGTCGAGGAGCCACCCCCAGCAACCGTGAATGAATAGCAACTCCGTCTCGCTAGGATTCAACTTCAGACTGTTCTCTCCCATAGACTGGATGACATGACCATGACATGGCATGACATGAACCGCATCTCTCTTACAGCCTGGAGCAGTGGTGTACTGCATCCTTTTCTATTCTGTGGGGTAGAAAAAGCTGCTCATCTGAGAGTTAATTTAAGACTCATTTCCTTAACAGTCAAACTGGCATGTAAAGACCATATATTATTTATTTGATCTACTGTATTTTACTTTGTTCACCATGGAAAAATTTGGCCATTAGGCTAGATCAGTGTTGTCCAAACTTGGCCACTTTAAGATGCGTGGACTTCAACTCTCAGAATTCCTCAGCCAGCCATGCTGGCTGGGGAATTCTGGGAGTTGAAGTCCACTCATCTTAAAGTGGCCATGTTTGGACAACACTGGGCTAGATGGATATCAGGTAAATAGGTGAATATACAGTCTATTGATTGTAATAGCAGAATCTTGAGGAACAGTAACAAAAGCTAGTAAAATCAGAGGCAATGAAATGGAGATCATTTGCCACCCAGGACAATGGGATCTAGAGGATGATGTTTCTTAGGAGTTTTTTGTCTTTGTAGCCCAATATTTTGTAGCCCAAAACTATAGATGTTGTTAGAGTATTTTCTCATCATCCTGATCCAGCATGGACAATAGTCAGGGATTATGGGAACTGTAGTGCAACATCTGGAGACCACGGTTTGGAAACCATTGATTTGTGTTATACAACTTTGGAATGGTTAGGGTGGGAAAGAAATAGGATGCTTGCTGTTAGATCAGACTAAGTCAGACTTATCCTAGTTAAAAGATGGATTATAGAATCCCATGTGATTGACAGATTCATTGCAGGTATTTATTATGTTAAAGTGTAAACCATTCTGTGGCACTTATTAACAGACTGGTATCTGTTTCATCTCTTTATTTTGGGTGTAGGTACAACTAGACTTCTTTTTAATGACCTCCTAATAGTCATTTGGCGAACAGCCCATGATCTAACTTCATCCTTTTAAGATTTATGTCAAGCTCTTTAATTACTCAATTAATTAATTAATTTCAGAAACACAGGATACATCCTTCACTGTAACCTTCAAAGTTAGAGCATAAAATCAATTCTCATACCATCACTTTTAGTGAAAAAAAGAAAAAGACAAAACAGTGACTCCTTCCCCCCCCTCTTTTTTTTCCATTGCATTACAGGAGGCATCAATGCACTCTCTACAGGATAATTGTTTCCGTTCCTTTTTCGGTATCTAATCCACAGCTCCCTGAAATTTAGAGCAGCTAAGCCCACTTTGCACAACTGCCTTTTCATGCCCCTTCACCAAAGCTTGTCATTCTATCTTACAACTCTATGTTTTGACAGGAGAGAGGAAAAATTCTGGGATATTAAAACTGCATTGCTGGCAAAGAGGCAATAATATTTCATCCTTCTTTTAACATTTGAGATGAACACAATCATCCATATTTATGGCTTTCACTATGTCAGCAGAGTAGCTTCTGAGTAAATTACATCAAGGATGTCATAAAGAAGGGAACTGTATGAACTGTCTTAACTCATCCTTTTGCTCATATATTCCAGCTTCTGGAAGAATCATTGAGACATGAATCAAATTAAACGTTTAAGGATGTGTAGTGGTTCTGGTTAATTCAAAAGCAACCTCATTTGGAGGCCCAGGAGTTAGAAAAATCAGATTGACCTTGATTTTGTGCTACAACCTTAGCCCTGATTTGAGATTATTCTTCCCTGTGTGGAAGAATCAGAGTTGGTTGTTTGGAAATACAGAGCCATCCTACTTTAATAATTTCCAAGCAAGCATCCTTTCTTATACCCAGAAAATTTGAAAATTTGATACTGCCTAGCATTCACCTTCAGATCTGAAAGTATGATGCTCAGCCCAAAGTTCACTGTCAAGTTACAACCTTTCATTTGGATCCTCAGGGCATCACCCTAGTTCAGAGTTCCTCCTCAGTGCACATCTCTTCATTTTTGCTTATTAAGAAATAAGAAATAATTAAGAAATAAGATGGTCTTTAATAATTTTTGAAAAATAGTATTTAGGTTTCCTTAATATATAAATATCTGCATTTAACCAGACAAAACCCAGAATTTGAACTAAGGAGAAATTATTTGCTCAGTTTGAGATTTCACATATCAGAGTTGTACTCTATCAACATCCTGTATGTGTGTGTGTGAGTCTGTGTGTATGTCGTGTGTGTTTATAAAATATGTATGTACATATTTACTTACCTACTTTTTAAAGGATATATGCTTCTAGATTAGAGTTGAATTTCAGTTGAAAGCATAAGGTCTAAATTTAGTTGTGCATAAATTAGGTTATGACTCTATACAGATCTGTCTTGGAATGTGTTACAGTATTATGATCTGTAGAGAGGGAGGGAGGGAGGGAGGGAGGGAGGGAAGGGCATTTGACTGAAGGAGTTTAAAATATAGGAAGCTGCAGGAAAAGCAAACTGCACGTGAAGCACTGTTTATGTACTTTGAAAGTCCAGACTGAAAATAACAGAGGGATGGGCAGTTTGATGGCCTCCAGATGGGCATATGGCCCAAAGCAAGGGACTATGGCAGTTATAGTCCAAAACAACTGGAGGGCACCAGATTATCAATCCTTGAACTAAAGGATAAATGGTAGTTAAAATATTCTACACAAAAACAGAACCAATAATTGAGAAAGTTCGGTAAAATTTAGAGGAAGAGAATTTTAGAAGCAACACATTGGTAGAAAAGGATGCTTTTGATAGGGTATAGTTCATAGTAACTACAGTGTGGTGCATTGCTCTGATTAGCATAAATCCATATATTTGATAAATGTCAATTTTTAACAAACATTGATCTTTTGTTATAAATATATTAAATATATTAAATGAATTACATAGCAGTTTAAGAAGAGGCATCATTAGAAATGTCTTGGCAATATATGTAAGTTTTAAATGTTATAAACAGAATTATTACTCTCAACCTCTTGTAAAAATATTAATATGCATGGTTTTGTGCAGTAGACATTACAGCGACACTGATTATATTTATCTTTGCATGCATTAGTTAGAATATTATCTATTTTACTGCTTTATATCTTCTGTTCTTGAATGAGATTCAGCTGTTTTCTGTGAAGGAGAGAAAATGAAACATATAAAATAAGCTCTGGATTAGCATTAATTTGTTCAGCTTTAGCACTATACAAGAAACATCAATGACATCCTATTATTAAAATCATTATTCTTGAATGAGATTAACATTCCTTTTCGCATAGAGCAACTGAGTTCACATGTATTTATGCTACGGTATAATACAATTGGTTTTCTTTTGGTTTAGCACAGATGGGTGTAACACACACTGGGGGGTTGCATACAGTCCCCCAACACAACCTGAATCAGCTCTAGGTCATGCTCTCAAAATTAAGTGGCAAAATTGCCAATATTTGTCAGTTAGGGGGTTGGGGACAGTTTTAAGAAGGTTAATGGGACTGCAAGGTTTCCATTCTTGCTCTGAATCCCACCTCCCCAAATCAAGTGAGAAATAGGCAGAAAATGTTCATCCTTGCTTTTTCCCAAAGTTGTTTTGCAGCTGACGTCAGGAGGCTCTAAAACATAAGAAAATGCCACTCTGGTTTAGCACATGGTTTAAATCCAGCCATTGTAGTTAACTGACTAAGGATTAGCATTATATATAAACTCTACCATCGTGGCTTCTTCATCAAACCATTTGTATTGTAGACACAAGAAAAGAGATGAAAAAAAAATCACTAAACTATATACCACTCAAAAACTGAACAAAACTAGTCTTTAATATATGTTCAAGTCTTATTATACAGTTGAATGATTAACCTTGAAGTCAGTGTGTTTACCACAAGAAACAAATGGAAAATTAAAAATATCAGCTAGCAGATCCAGTCCAAACTTCCAAATGGTCCTCCAGTCAGTAAAATGCTTGCTGAAATATAGAAAAAGAAATTAATTTCTCAGCTCCTTGAATACTTGATGAAGGATGGGTGACCTTTCACTATTCTTTTATTTTAACAATGATAAAAGTTTGTAATATCCATTCACAATTTAATCTGTAAAACAGCTCCTGTCCACAGAAGGAACCAGACCATAAGGAGAATGCTATGCAAGCAATAACACCTCTTTACCCATTAGCTGAAACAAACCCTGGCTTAGTTTGATGTAGGGACCCAGCCATGGTTGTATGGCATAACTGATTTCCCTCATGCTCTGTGCACACTTATCTAGAAATAAAAGCCACTACACCTAAAGTTAGTCTAAAATTAAGCACAGCTACTTTTTGTCCACTTGCTGCCTCCTTGCAGGTCTTATTCATACAACATGAACCTGGGCTTAGCACCAGTAGACCCAATGGTGCAATCCCCATGCACAAGGCATTCCTTAGCAGCATCTATTGCTAGATGTAAGGCATCTGAGTTGTTGTTCTTGGCGGTTCTTCTGAGCAACGCTGGCTTCAGGTCCTGAACACTCACGTGACAAAGGGGGGAGCAGGCTTTGAACATGTTGATGAGATTCAGCCTTTTCATCTGTTCCTCTTTAAATGTTGAGCAGTCATGAACGGGAGTACTTGGTTACCCAGGGGAAAAACCTGTTATTCCGTTAGATGTACCTATGCTGGTGATGGGTGCCATATTACAGACTTATTAATGTTCCTGAGTCTGAGATTGATAGGATGCATCATTAAAGCTCAGACACAGTCATTATATGCTGTCATTGTGCTTTGTATTATTAATGTTGTCAGTGCCATAAGGAAGCAGAGGTACACCAAACCTCTACACGTTCTTGAACAACCCATGATGGATCGTGTAAAATAGAGATGCTGCCTAGAAACAATCTACTAAAACAAAACTGGCCTTTTTAAAGTGCCTTTTTCCACATTAGGGACCCATTAGTCTGCTCCTCTGCATGGGAGTGTTGTTAAAGGCAGTCAGATTTTTGTGGGGGGTTGACACAATGCATTACAAATTTTTCAAAAGAAAAAAGAATGGCTCAGTTAAGAGTCTTGGTCCGAAAAGTTGAGCACAAATATTAAGAGTTCTGAAGACCTGGTTTCCAAGACCTGCTAAGGAGTATTATTTCTCTTTACTTTCTCATGTGGGAACAGAGAATAATCTTACTAACCCTTGAGAAACGGGTCATTCTACAAGGGCAATTCTTGCTGCTGAAACATAGCAGCTAAGGAACTGAGTAATGAACTGAGGGAACCCAACTTCAAATTTTAACTTTGCTATAAGAGACAACATATGTGCTTCTTTTTAGCTTCAGCACCCCAATTGCTGAGAAGGGAGTGGGCAATGCTGAACTACTTTAGGGGGTTAATATCTGGAAAGAGTTTTGAATATTTCAGAATATTATGCAAATTTTACATTTTATTATCGTCTGTTTTGAGTATACGTGTGTGCACAGCCACATTTAAGGACACAATAGAAAGTAATCACAGCATTTATGTGTGTTTAATTAATTCTCTAAGAGACTAAAAGGAGAGAGATTAAAGGTACTAGATAGATCCTCTATTGTTATTTATTTTATTGCATATTTATAGCCAATTATATTCTGTGGCAATCAGTGCTTTTGTAGAATACTTGCTGTTTATATGGGTGTAATAGAAATGGTGCAACACTTTTCAAACTCCTATGCTACTCATCTTAGCAATCCTTCAAAGAGACTAAGGCATAGCCACACTTCCAGATTGCTCCATTGTGAGTATGGGCCACCATCCATTTCTGGAGGGCAGGAATGGACATTGCCATCTTCTACTCATCCCCAGCTCACCCCACAAATGCAACCTCTACCTTTGTTTTTATGCTCTGAGTTTAAAGTAGTGTTTTTTGGTTTGCACCAGCTCAAATGTTAGTGTCTGGTTTGTCTGTCACACTTTACTTTCTTCTAGACAGCCCCCTTCAATTTGATTGGCCACTGTGAAGATGTAGAAATGCTATCTCACCTGGGTCGGTGGTTGACACCTTGTAGCTCTCTAATCTCTGCAACAGCTACTGTGAGCAATGCTGCTTCAATAGCTTAATGGTTATAACCCTTGCTTGACATACAGAACTTGGGAAGTAACTTTAATTACTATTTTTCTTTCTCTGAGCTATGTACTTTTCTGCTGAGCTTTTTTTTTTTTAATAAAAAAGATGCCCCTTTTCATCATTCTTCCTGTCTCTTGGAAAAGTAGGTATGACAGGGACAGAAAAAGAATAATTAAAAAAAAAAATTCTGCCAGATTTCAAATAACTGAAATTCTGCATGTCAGGTAAATATTATAAACACTATGCTGTTGAAGCATCACTAATAACAGAAGCTGTAGCTGCAGACCTTATTGAGCTAAAGCAGAGGAAATGCAAGAAAGGTACTCTTATTTTAAAGCTGGTTGTTATGCTAGCATATATGTGTATTTTCATGCTTTAATTATATACACACACACATATTTTAATTTCATTTTGTATACATATATTTGTGTGTCTGTGTACACACACACACACACACAATCATACCTACATACATACCAAAATATATATGTTCAGTGACACCTGTCCACAAGAAGGAAAGTGCTTGGCAAGTTGCAGGGGCACAGCAGAAGGAGAGTTGGCTGGGCAGTGGGGACACTGCAGTAGTCTGAACTGAAGACCTGCAAAGTGACTGCTGAAGCATCTCAATCCCAACAAAATTTTCTGAAACCATCTTAGAGTCCACCTGGCATCAGCATGAGATAAGAACAATGTAAGGGTACAGTGTAGATATGCAATATGTTTGAATAATATAACAGCACAGTAATGTTTTGTATACTGGAGTATACATTACCTTCAATGGATATATAATGTGAAGCTGATGTTGCATATTAACTAAACATGCAACATGCTGGTCATTGTGCATCAATTAACCCATGTATTGATGTGCAGTGTATTTAGTTTATAGGCATCCATTTGTAAGATCTAGTAATTTAGTTATTACCTACTTGCTAGCATCAATGAAATTAAGGAAAGCTTATACCTAATGAACCTATATATAATTCTCTAGTTCTTCTCTTTTTCTGCATAGGTTTAGAAGAAAAGATGAAATAATGAAAAAGCAGGCCTTCTCAGTTTTCCAGTTAACCAGACGTAGCCAAATTATTATTTTTTTTTTAATCTTACGCTAAATCAGTCCTGCATGGAAACTGATGAACCAACAAGAACATTTGCTCTCAGTAGCCTGATAAAACTCTTTTTGCCACCTGTTTGGAACTCAAAAAACGAGACTGCATGGCAACAAGATCTGGTAAGCTACATTTTTGGGGAGCTTGTGTTCTTATTTTTTAAAGCGGCCCCACCTTGACTGTGTTTAAAAAATCTCTGAAAATTTTTCCCCAAGCTAGGTTAAGGTGAGCGGCATGCCTCTTATAGGGTGTTTTGATTACTTTGAATATCTCCTCTTCTGGACATATATTGGTCTTTTCTCTGTTTTTTGGTTCTTACTGTATTTAATGTCATATGCCAACAAGAAGTTTTATGGAGTTGGATGGCCTTCTAAATTTGACAAACAAATAAACAAACAAATAAATAAATAAGACAAATTGATAGATATTGAGGGTGGCACTTTCATATAGGTATAAAAGTAGCAATTTCATATAAGTATAAAATTAGGTTCTGAGTAAGCTGATGATTAGTTTACAGTCCAGGAGTTCATATAACTGGGATGGATTCAGGCAACCCAAGCCTTCCTACCACCCCCTTCCCCATTAGCAATTATATTTGTGATTTATGCAGTTTAACATGTGCCATATATCTGCCTACCATTGCTTTCTAGTAAGCAATGGTAAGTCAATTATTTTATTTATTTACTTTATTTATAGGCTGCCCAACTCCCATACGACCCTGGGCAGCTTACAATTAGAAACTTATATACATATACCCACTAGAGATGCAACGAAGTAGAAGAGCAAAGTAACCAAAAGAAGCAAAAGGACAAAAAGGGCTCTGTCCCCAAGACCTGGGAGAACAACCAAGTCTTCAAGAGTTTCCTGGATGACCTAAGGTTGAGAGCTACATGTAGAGTGCATTAGAGCAATCCAATCGTGAGGTGACTAGGACATGAGTGACTGTCTGAAGGGCCTCCTGATGTAGGAAGGGGCACAACTAGTACACTATAGGTACCTGTGCAAACACCTTCGTGGCCATAGCTTCCACCTGCTCTCTAAGCAGGAGCTGAGAGTCCAAGAGGACCCCCAGATTGCACATAAATCTCGAATGGGGAAGTGCAATTCCACTGAGAGTCAATAATGGAATATCTCCAGATTTTTGTGGGGTGGGGAGAGGGCAAATAGACACAGCCACTCAGTCTTATCAGGACTGAGCCTGAGTATTTCTCCCTAACCACTCCTGCACAGCCTGCACGCACTAGGTCAGGACTTCGACCACATCACTTGGCTAGCCAGGGTACTATCCACAAATTGATGATACCTGACCCCAAACCAGGGGATGACCTCACCAGCAATTTCATTTGGATGTTAAACAGAAGCAGAGAGCATCAAGCCCTGCAGCACCCCATGAGTAAGGGGCCGTGGGCAAGATCTCTCTCCACCTGTCATCACTGTTAGAAGTCATGCTTTTATAGCACAGTTATACAGAAAAGAAACTTGGATTTGTGAGGTATATTTCTATGCAAACATATGGGGAATTGTACAGAGCAGTTCTCAACGTACTCATACAGGAGTCCATCCACTGCGAATGGCTGATCCTTTTTCCCCGTATTATTTGACAAGCCATCATTTTAACCTCCTGTCAAGCCCCTCAAGAACCCAATGGGATTACTCTCAGCTAAGCAAGCGTAAGATCCCAACCTTTATGACCTGCAGCATCACTAGGAATCATTAAAAGAGAAAAAGCGAACAGTAGTGCCAGGATAACAAGGAGTCTCCTGTTTCATTTGCCTCTCCCCAACTCCCGCCTGGAAGCAACCCATAGTCAAATAATTGCTTTGGTTAGCTTTCATCAATGCACCACTAATGGAAAGATAATGAGGCTGCCAGAGGAACGGCTTGCACGGTTATCAGCTTGTATTGACTAAGAGGATAACTATAGAACTGTGTTGTCTACCATGACTCCAAAGGCTCAGCAGGTAGTAAACATTCCACTTTAGCATAATGTATTGAACAAAATTTGTATGTGTCTCTGTTAGCAGACTGTGTAAATTCTTTGCTAAATTATGCACCTTAATTAGTCAAGAATAATGGAGCAGTAGGTAAAGTGTGTGCAATTTTATCAACTCTTTGCCACTCAGTGAAGCCTGTGGTTGTATTTGGTAGGCAATATTGAGACGTGTTCAGGATAGCTGTTGTTTTATTTACTTTTTGCCTCTATCTCAATAAGTAGTGGTGTGCAAGCAAGTTGGGAAATGAGTGAAACACCGAGCACAACATACCGCTCAATCAAAGCATACTTAATCAGCAAAATGTGTCATTTGGTTAATTAAGCGGATCAAAACATGGCACCTGAAGTATGCTGTTAGACAACTCAAAGATGCATCTTGATCTCTGCTGCACAGGAAGGATAAGACAACTTCAGTCTTGCACAAACTGCTTTGTTTGACACGACGGGTCCCTGATACATTTTAACTTGTATAGCCACTTCCCATACAATCAGAGGCCAGTCGTGCATTCATTAAAAGTTCCTGCACTTAAACAAGACCCCTTAATATTTATATTTAGAATGTAACTATTTATATCAAGCAAGCTGAAGAAGGCAGTTTTGCTTAAGAATTATATTGCTGGTCCAAGTCAAACTCTATTCCCAGCATTCTGAATAACAGGGGTCCCCAAACTCTTCAACTCATCGACCCCTTCATGAAGTTTCAGATTGTTCATTGACTCCCAAACCATTATTATATGGAATAGTTTCATAAATATTATTTTAACTAATAATACTACAGATAATAATAATAACAACAACAACAACAGCAACAATAATGGACAGTCCCATCAACCCTTGGGGGTTGATATTGACCACTTTGAGGAACCCTGCTCTAGAAGAATAAGCAACAACAGGCAGAGGTGCTGTAACTGACTCAACTGACTCAGCAGTGGATCAGTATTGAGGTCTTAATGTTGAATTTAACAGGGGACTTAAGTTGCCCCAGATCATTAGACATTTCTGATTTTCTGTTGATCACTTGATAAATGAGATATATGGCTTCTGGAGAGAGTCCTTGTTCTTCCAAAGCTTTGAATGGGTTGGAGAGGTGTGTAGTAACTGAAAGCTTTGGTAGGCCAAATCAGTGGGATGTATCTTCTTTTCAAGAAGACCTGGAAGTCAAAAAACATGTGTCAGAAGAAGGCAATAGCAACCCCCTTCCTTAACATTATCAAGAAAGGTACATGGATGTTCCATGTAATCACCAGGCATTGATCTTGACTGGAATTTTTATTTCTCTGTACCACAAGGGTGAGGGATCTCTTTTTTCCTCTCACTAATAAAGATGACATTCCTTCTGGGACAAAGTGTGAAGAGCAGCATTCGAATGACAGGAATGTAGGGAAAGTGTCACAGATTTCTTTGAAAAGATTTGCAGAATGATGTGGAACAATGATGGAACAACCTATGGAAAACAGACTGAGCAGCGCATCCCAAGCCAGCCTTGTTGCACTGGGGCTGAGCTGGTGGAGTAAAATCTCCCTATGCAAAAATTCTCTGGTTTACACATGCTGGCTTCACCTCCTGACTTGGTATAGCAGCTGGGTAGTGTTCACTGCCACCACCTCTACATGGCATTCTCCTCCAAACTTGGCATGGAAAGAGATAGGACTGCCCCAGCCCCCATGTTGTGCATCTTTCTGGCAAACAAAAGGGAAAAAAATATGACAAAAAGGAAATAACAAAATTCATTATAGACAATCATCACCTCCTGCTTCCAGCAAATTGAGGTGTGCTATAAGGGAAATCAACCCCTCTCCTTTGGGAGATAGATTAATTTTAGAAAGTATAGATTACATTTTTATTAAAAAGAGGATGGCTGAAGGAAAAAGAGTATGTAAAAAAATCCTTTTTAGCATAAGTAGTCCCATGTAAAATATTCAATGGTAAGGTTGTGTTGGGGCCAAAACCTGGCTCACCTAAAGCAACCAAACCACTCTGAAAATACAACATAAATTTATTAAGCATGCAAACAACAGCCGTGTACACCAAGCTCCAAGGAAAGCATTGGCAGCTTGCTGAGCAGCCCTGAGCAAATGCAGACCCACAGCTTATATTCCTTTGGCCTAGTACAGTTCAAAGACAAGAAAAAGGAAAAGGCAGACATACTGTAAATTACAGCATGACCTTGGAATATTTTTGACAAACCATCTCGATGGCCATCTCATTATTTCTCCCTTCCTCCTAGGTCAGCAAGGTAGCTATACTATTTTGAGACCTGGCCAATGAATATGAACTATGTGGTTTACTAGGCCACTGGTCCTTGTCTGCTTCCTCCACCTGTTGCCACTCAGGGTCACTTCAGCTTGCTATGAATGTTTTTTTATAAGGGCGCTTTAAGCCGTTCATAAGTATGGGGGGCATCTCAGAGGATTGGTAGACAATGCATCTCACAAGTGCATGGAAGGGTACCTTTCACCACCACAGTTGCTAAAAGCACAGAGGTCAAGCCATAGATCACAACTTAAAAAGATCTTCTGTAGGAAACCTATGAGGACAACAGAAGGCTCTGGGCAAATGCAAGATGGTTTTGGTCTGCCCATAAATCAAAGGAATTCTGCTGTAGAGAGGTTGCAAGTTGTGTAAAAATATATAATTTACTGAGCAGGCACAGAGAACATAAATAGCACAGGCCATAAAGCATTAGTTCGCAGACTCAGGAAATACATTAAATGTAGTACAGTTCTTACTTAAGTTTTCCTTCATCCTCTAGAGAATAGACTAGCCTTCGGACACATGTTACCTCTCTGCCAGCTTGTTACCTGGGGAACCCTGTTTCCTGTAAAGTCCAATTCATTTGAAGCTGAGGGGGACAGTGAACCCCTGTGGCTTCCAGCCTCTTGCCATCACCTTCTGCCTGGTTTTAAAAGAAGAAACCCTTTTCCTCTATGGAAAAGGAAGGAGCTGGGTGATCTGCACATTGTGTCCATGCCAAAATGCATGAGCTTCTGTTTGAGACTGAGAGAAAATGTTGATTTGAACAGCTAAGCTAGGAGCTTGTCATCTGGAGTACCATAGAAAAGTCCAAAGCCATCTGTGTGCTTGACAGTGGTACACCTCTTCTCTCTTTGCGTCACCCAATTTTCCCCCTGATTCTCCTTCGTACTCTCCTGCCCAACAGGCAGCTGAGAGAGAATAAATACCTGATTACTTTGGACTCGGCCAAGGGCTGCATCTCAGTCATAGACCCTATGAAAGGAGAGATCATCCATATTTATAACAAGTCAGGCAGTAGAGCGTCACTCTTCGTATGCAGTTATCACTTGGCTGATTCTCTCTCTTTTTTGAGAGGCAAGATCCAGACCTGTGTGATTGATCCAAGATTCTACAGTTTATTTGGCTGTAGGGAGCCCATTTGAATGTCAACAGGACAAGGTGAGCTTCCTTTCCATGTACTGTGGAACCCTGCTTCACTGATCATATTAAGTGTGTGAGTTGTTAAAATTTGTTTGGGTATACAAAATGAGGGGATCACTAGGATTTGTCTATGTAATCACTCCTGCAACAGATGTCTTATAATAATTAAATTACACAGTGCACCAGCTTGAAGCCAAGAGATTTGCAGGGATATGACGGTATTAAAAAGAATGTTTTAAAAACCAAAACCATGAATGCTTTGAAGACATTTCTTGAAGCCTTGAAGACAAAAACAGTTCAGATGCAAAGCAATGTGCATTAAACTTGACACTTTAAAGTTATCCTCTCTCTAAAGACCTACAAAGTATTGTCCAATCGAATTTTGACCTCTAATCTACATATTTTGACCTCTGATCTAGTCTGCAAAGAGTAATGCTATGCGACATATAATCCAAATCTCATAGACCCTCATCAAAGCTAGGAATGGCAGAAGTATCCCCTTGCCAAGATGATGGAAGCAGCTATCATCTTCCAAGGAGCTGATATCTCTCAGTGTATGCACTTAGTTCCACAACACAGGCAACAGATAATATCATAATACCCTCATTTCTCTAGCTATGGCATTGTCCTCTCCAAGACCTGGTCAGCAAACTTTTCAGTCCTAAGAACTCCCTGCAATGTTATCCTGGGGTTGGGTGGCGTGCACATTCACATCACTGACACCCTGCTTGTATGGGTGTGCATAGATACACAGACATCCAACTGCTCACATAGACTTTCCAAATCCAGCAAGATATATCATTCCATCCTCTCTTATGCCTCCCCTAATATAACTTATCCCTTCCTATCCCCTTCCTATCTTGAGCCCCATTTGTATACATCTCTACAGAGAATCCAGGTAAGCTGAGAGTCCTTTGGTCATGAGTCCTAGAAGACTCCCAAGGAGATCCATTATGAGAGCCAAGATGGTCCTATCCAATAGGAATCTGTACCAGATTTTCCCAGGAATCTGCCATTGCAGTGTATTCACACACAGCCTTTCTGTATTTTTACTTACAGATTCTGCTTGTTAATAAAGTTATGGCTCTTGACGCCAAAGATTGTTTAGAGTCTCTTTAGGGGAATGCTTACAACATCTTATTGTAAAAGACTTGTATAGCACCCATATTGTAACAACAACCTTGGGTGAAGCTCAAAACAATAAATCAACAGACACCCCCATACCATAAAATACAAATAAATATCAATAATGAGAGTAATCTTTAAAGCATAATTCTTTTGCTAGGGAATTCTGGCTTCAGTGGGAAAAGCATATCCCCCCTCCCCCTTTATTTTTCAGAACAAAACACAGGCAATGCATGCATTTCATCCATATTCTCTCTGGGCTATGTTACCTTTTCTATTGATCTGATGTCTCAACAAGATAATGATAGGTGGAGAAGTCAATAAGGTATCTTGCCAAATAATCCTCAGTAGTCGAGGATATCATTAAAAGATTTGCACCTAAAATTCAATACATGCTATAAACTCATCTGATAAAAATAGTGGTATTTCCTCTTTTTAGATCATAGTTCTGGCTCACAAATACAACAATGTCTATTGCATAAAGGTGAGGATGTGGAACAACTTGGCATAATACAGATATAGACCCTTGGGAAGATTATTTTTTAATCTATACTTTCTTACTAAGTTTTGAGACAACATTCAGCTTAAAAGTGAGACTAATTCAACCCTATTCTTTGCTAATTGGATTAGCATAAACCTAAATTCTATTTTTGTTCTGAGCTAGGGTAATAAAGAATAGACATTTGTGTGTCAGCTCTTAAAACTGATTATGGAGATTGTTTCATTTGCTGCTGTGAATCTGATTAATGATACAGGATAGAATCTGGGGTGTGAAATAAAAGTTACATGACTCAAACAATGGGCAACTAACCATTTAAGAAAAGAGCTGTGTTCCTTTTCTTTACTGAATGTCACCCAGATGTACTATTCCACTGCAACCCTTCCTGGAACCCTTGGATTCCTATCTTAATTTGCTATTATTTCAATAATGGTTTCATTCTAGAATATTCACTGCCCCTTCATATGGTTCACTGAATTCTTATTTACTTTCCACTTGCTGTCATCACTGACAAAAATTCTTAATGAGAGAATAGGGTGTCTGCAGGTAGAATAATAATTAAAAAAAGAAGATCAAGTTGGCAGGCACATCTGGTTGAAGCATTGCCCTTTTTACATGTGTGTAACACATGGAACACACGTTAAAAAGGAGACAGGGCTTCAATCGTGGGGTTGCAGCTGCTACCTTGATTTTTTTACTCCTCCCGCCCCCCCCCCCCCCCATGATGCTTCTAGCCTACTCTCTTTAATCTGGAGGACAATAATGACCATAGTCTATATTACCAATTCATGTAGTATTCATTTTGTTAATGGTGCAGAAGTATTGCAATATTCATTCATCTGCAAATATAAGCAAAACAGAAATGACCCCTTTGTTGCTATGGTAGAACTGAAGGACTCACACCCTGGCTGCACAAATAGATATAACCACTAGAGGGCAGCAAAGGGTTTCAGCTTTCTGCAGTCACTTTGCTTCCATCTAATGGTCACCTAGAGTTTTCAACCCAGTTCTGGTCATCCTAACTATGACATCAAATTAAAAGGATCTGGGAAAAGGCAATCCATGTTCCCAGTTGATGCACGCCTGAAATCCACCTATTTCCTGACTTGTTACTCACCTCACAGGATCTTTATCAGCTGCAGGTAGACAGAAGCATGTACTTTTAAATTAAACTGCTTAAGTTGCTTCTTACATTTAGTTGGTAGCAATTAAGTTCATAATTACAAAAAAAACAGTCCTTCTGTTGAACAGATTCAGGCTCTGGTTATGCTGTGAGGAAATTCTCATCAGAAAGTACTGGCATTAATGACCATGTTTTTAAGCAAGGATCTTTTCACTTAGAAAAGAGAAAGGGATGAAGAAAAAGAAAGGAGGTTGGTGTTTACAAGGGCATCCAGCCTCTTTCCTCCATTTCTTGATAGGGAAACTCTCTGATATTGACTTTATGTGATCAAAACAGTATACTCTCCCAGGATCTAAATAGGGCTGCATTTCATTGAGCCCTTGAGCCTGTCACATCTCGTAGACTCAGCTTATCTAGTGTGATTCAGAAGACCAACAGATGATATTCATTAGAAGAAAGAACTAATTGCAAATTTCTCAAAAACCCTTATTTGGCTTATTCTTCTTTTGGAAATTTGTCACATAGTCAAAAAGATGGACTCTATGTGGAGGAGGAAAGTGGAAAAGGAGAATGACAGACACAGCAGAACCTGGAATATGCTGAAATATTTTCTTCAGTTTCTATGCCTTTGGCAAAACCCTTACTTGACAGTCATTGGATTGGAAATATATATTATTTGCTTACAGATTTATATTATCTGATTTTTAGAACCTGGTATAGGATTAATGCTTATTCAGAACTTATTCCAAGTGCTTTGGATCTAGAAATTGAGCTGTAAATCTCAAAGGAAATATTGAGTACTTCCTCAAACTGAAATGGATCATAAATACTGCACAAAGGAGCCAATTTTTCAGGAATTTTGCTTAAGGCTAATATGGTCCGAAATGGTATGGAAATCAGCTTCATGGAGCACTCTTCCATAGCCATGGCATTTAATTGGTGATCTGATAATACATGCATACACACTGACTGAGATAAGGAGTACATTCTCTGGGTGGAGTTCATGAATACATTTAGAGTGTCAAAATATTTCATTTTCCTGAGTCGTGCTACCTCCCTGTAGTATGCTTTGCTTGAGATCAGAGGTAGCATTTCAAAAGCAATGCTTGCAGATTTTTGAAACCACCCTCATTTTATACAGTATAGATATATCTTATATCTCCCAGACCATGCTCTGAAAAATGATTCTATAAGTTTTCAACATGATGCAGTAAAATATTAGGAAAGTTGGCTGTGAAAGTATGCTCAGAATTGGCGTCAGTCAAGTTTTGTGTGATAAGTTTTTCAAATTCAGTCAAATCTCTTAAGTGTTCCACCTTATTTTGGAATTCCAGTTTAGGACTACACTGCCTATTTATAAATAATTGAAACTAGAGAGGTGGTTCTGGCTATTCTGAAAAGAGAATCTCAAAGAACGTCATCTTTCTTTTGTTAATAAGTAAGTCTTACAAGAGGGACGTGGTGGCGCAGCGGCTTAATGATGTTGGAAGTTGCCAGTCAGAAATGGTCAACACTTCAGCGGTTCGAGCCCAAGCTCTGTGAGGCGGGGTGAGCTCCTGTCTTGCACCCTTAGCTCCTGCCCACCTAGCAGCTCAAAAGCATAAGGAAATAAATGGTTAGGTACTCTCACCCCGGTGGGAGGAAAAATGCTGGCGGCACCTTGCACGGGAAAACGGGAATCGGTTGCCGGTTGCTGGACGCAATGCAACAGAAGAGACTCAATTTCCTGTGACTGCCAGCTAGGCTCCGCCCTAGGATGGAGGCAATGGCAAAACACTTCCAAAAAAACCTTGCCAGGAAAACTGCAGGGACTCGTCCAGGCACTCTCCATAGAATGGGTCATGATTGAAAGCAGAAAAAAAAAAGTCTTGCAATCTGTATAAATTATCCATCTACTGGTCAAATTTCTTCATATGTTCTTCTTCATAAAGATAGATATTTAGTATTAAAAGAAGAGGTGATAAATCTGGATGAATTCTTTTTCTGTATTGATCCTTCACTTTTAGAATACTGTTTATTATTGAATGGGTTATTGGTTGTATATTGTTATCTATAACAAACCAAAGATAACTGTGCAGCCCATCTAAGACTTCTGTTCCTTCAGTAGAAGCAAACCATAAAGTGCTTTAATCCTATCTGTTATCCAAGTTAAGCAGCTAAGCATGGGGATACAATTTAAAATTTGGTATTGCCAGTCCACCTCAATCTTTCAAATTTTGTAGGATCTTAAAGTTAACCCTAAATCTTTTATTAGACCATATAAAATTAGTTGAGTTTTTTTCTGCCAGTCATTTAATATTATGTATTCATTTTTTATTGGGATCATTTAAAAAAAAAGTATATCTTGGTAAAATATTCATTTGTACTGTTGTGATTCTACCTCACCAGGACATTTTCAACTTTCTTCAGATATCTACTATTATGCTTTTCCAAGTCTGGGAATAATTGTACTTGAACAAATCTTTATTATTTTTGTTAAATAAATTTCCAAACACCAAATCTTTTTGACAGCAATGTTGAAACCCATTATTGGCTGTAAATACTGTTTTTCATCTTCAGATAAGTCCCATATCATCATTTGACTCTTGCTTTTATTAAACCGATATCCAGATAATAAGCTATACCACTCTATCTATCTATCTATCTATCTATCTATCTATCTATCTATCTATCTACTATATATATTCCATTATCAGTTCTAAAGAGTTCTTGATTAGTGAATATATTCTGGAATAAATGCAGGTTTAAAGAGGCTGGCTGATGATTGCGTACATAACATTGTTCGTCTTTACCTTTCCTGACTTGGTCACAATCTGCAGGTGAGAAAGAGGGTGAATTATCTGACAGTAAGAATTTAGTTCCTTCTATACAAATGCCACATTCAGCCAAAGATATCTAGCAAGCATTGGAGGTGTCTATAATCAGTCCTAAGCATTGAATTGAACACATTCTCCTTTGCTGCATTCTGATTTGATCACTAGGTGATGGGAATAGAAAAACCAAAGGAAAGTGTCTGATTAAAGTGGCCTTGAAAAATAGCTTAATTCTTTTGGCCAAAAGTGGCACCCCAAGATGTAGTGTTTGGGCAATAAGATCAGTACCATATTAGATCTTGTAGTGATGGATGGTTAGCCTGGTCTGATCTCAGAAAGCATACATGATAGCTTGGGTCAATCAATATTACTCATGTTCTCCACTGCCATGGAGGAGGCACAGCCAGATCTATTGAATGTTGTTTCACTCTAAACCCTAACGTACATGAAGCTACTAGACTGGTGTTAGAGTCTACCAGTCTATCTAGCAAAGCATTATCTTGCTGGCTTCCTTTTGCTGTTTGTTGAGTCTCTGTAGTCTGGTGCACATATTCTTACTGGAAACTAGATGACTTGAAACTTCATCCTCATAACTTGCATGTGTCAATGAACCATCAGAGATCAAACATCTGAATATGTGATCACTGAATTCATGTCAGTGTACATATAGCTTCTCTATTCAGTTATGCAGCCTTACCAAAACTGGTGCTAATTAAATCAGATATGAAGGTTCAACCATTCATGTCTTTATTCAATGCTTTCATTCACTTTGTGGAATAAGATACACAGGGTGATTATTCATAATTCATAATAATTAAAACTAGGAGAATTAAAAATAACTCCACAATTTCAGTGATCCAAAAGGAAATTCCACTGTGTTTTCCTTTTGAAACCACTTTTGAAATAGGAAAGAATTTGTATATGGGCAGCATAACCTTAGCATCTTCCTTCCTTCCTTCCTTCCTTCCTTCCTTCCTTCCTTCCTTCCTTCCTTCCTTCCTTCCTTCCTTCCTTCCTTCCTTCCGTCTATCTATAAACATTCAAGCATCTCTCTATTTTCAGTGCTCTCCATGCAACCAATTTTAAGACACATATGATCAACAAGAGCCTAGCATTGGAATAGCCGGCAAAGACAACAACATGGTTTGCGACTCAGCGTAAATGTTAAGTCTTAACTGTGCACATGACCAAATTATTTGGTTGACATACGCTATCTACCTGAATACACATTATCACTTAACAGAACACAATACTGCATGCTTAATATTTTGTTCCTTTTGCACAGAAGTTTCTGACAAATTAGTGTGTGAAAATGTGTTTGCATTCTTCATGTGTTTTCCTGATGTTTAAAAATAATTCCTAACCCCAGCATAATCTGAAATAATACAAAGTGCAGTATCAACTCCAAATTGTAACAACAAAGTATATATTTGCTGCTACATTGCTGTTATTTCTTTTTACAAGAACTTACCTAAGCAAAGATAAGAATTGCCAAGCGGGTGAACAATACATCTGCTAAAGTATTCAACCAAGGGAAAAATGCATTTGCCTAATCAAGAGTCAGTTAACAGGATCCCATCTAAGAGAGCCAAACATTATTTCCTGTTTTTTTCCCCCAATTATTCTCCAGGGTAATGGAAAATAAATTGTTTTTGAATTATAACTAGTGGCCACTTTGCAAATTTTTTTAAAAGAAAGTAAATGCAATGTCTGTGTGCCCCTATTTTATCTGATGAACATTTCCTCAGGGTTTTAGTAAAAATGCTGGACCTGAAAACTACTCTGCCAAATAAAATGGATTTTTGAGGATGGTTACACTTCTAATCAAAACTGACACCAAGATCTTAGAATCTGGCTGATATTCATAAAAATTCCTGCTGAGTGGCAGGATTTTGAATCCAAATTTGCTTTGAATTCATTCCTTGAGCATGCAGTCCACATAGATGGAATTTAAATATTACTATTTTGGCAGTTTAAAAGTTCAAAATACCAATATATGAAATCTAGAATTTCCACATGACTGAAATATTGAAAACTAGGATTTTCTCCCCTTGGTAATGTTCCAAATGTTTTAAATTATTTTTATTTTGAAATAAAGTTGGAGAAGAATCCCAATCATAAACTTCAGGATTCAATTTGACCTCAAATTTGACTACGGATCAGAACTATAATTACTTGCATGCTATTTCTAGCATTCCTGTGCTATTCATGTGAACTCTGAATCTGGAACATTTCTAGAATTCACAGTCTCTCTGTTTTGGAAAAGTCAATGTATGTATGTACATATACACATACACATACCTTTACGGGTTCTCTCATAGAGTTTTGGCCTATGCTTAATATGGGGTTGTGGAATTTTCTTCTAGTCCAAATAAAGAGATAATCCAAAAAAATTGCTGTAGCCTTCTTTTACTTGACCCCAAGATTAGTCAATCTCATACAGTTTGGAGCAGGGTTCCTCAACCTCAGCAACTTTAAGATGAGTGGACTTCAACTCCCAGAATTCCCCAGCCAGCCATGCTGGCTGGGGAATTCTGGGAGTTGAAGTCTACCCAACTTAAAGTTGCTGAGGTTGAGGAACCCTGGTTTAGAGCAATGAAAGACAAAGACTCAAGAAACAGGCTTCTTTATTTATATGATTTGATGTTCCCACCCTAACTACATCATCTGGCATGTGCACAACCTGGACATGTGCACAACCTGGCATGCATAGTTTGTTTGTTAGTTTGTTTAATTTATAAGGCCATCCATAGTGACTCTGGTGGCATACTATAAAATCATTACTAAAATACAAATAAAAACCCCCAAATGTAAGGAAAAAGAAAAGACCATTCTAAAACAATACAATGTGCAGGACCACCACTCAGTCTAGCCCAAGGCCTGGGGAAAGAGCCACGTTTTTAGGACTCTCTTAACATGGTCTGGGTGGAGACCAGACAAATCTCAGAGGGGATGATGTACCTGAGGGAAGGGCTGTGACAGAGGTGGCACGTTCCTTAGGTCCTATCACATGACATGGCTTAATGGAGGGGACCTGGAGTATGTTCACTCTGTCCAATCATACAGGCTGGGCAGAGATTATGGAAGACAGACAGTCCTTTAGATAACCAGGCCCTGTGCCATGAAAAGCTTTCTAGGTGATAAACAGCACCTTGAATTGCACCTGGAAGCTGAATGGAAACCAGTGCAGCTCACAGAGCAAAGATGTTACATGAGCATGACGTGGCATTATACCAGCCCTCCGACGTAGGCCAAGTCAGGAAACAGATGCTACATATCTGACTGGAACTATACTTTATTGATATAGGCTATAACAACAGAGTCTTGAAAGCCTGACTGAATTTTCTCAACCCTCCTTCTTATACTCTGGTGAACTAGGGAGGAGTCAGTCTGAGTTTCTTTCTCAGACTTTCTGTTTCCTGGGTTTAATGCATATTTTTCCAAACATGCCTCAGTCTAGTTTCTCCAAGGTCATTTTTGTGAGTCTCTACCCATGCCCCAATTTTCTGGGCCAGCTGCAGCTCCTCAGTGGTTTTCAAGGGTAGCCTCCTGTAAAGGACATACCTGCAAGGTACCCAAAGCATGAGTGACTATCTGAAACCTTCCCGGTCTAGGAAGGATCACAATTGGCACACCGGATAGATTTGTGTGAAGGCCTTCTTTGCCACAGCTGCTTACCTGCTCCTCAAGCCAGAGGTATGAATCCAAGAAGACTGCCAAATTCCACATGAATCCCTGATGGATACAACCCTATTCAGGACTAAAGATGAAACATCCCTGTCTGGAGGGGTGCAAAGACCAAAAACCACATGGTTTTAGATTGAATGGGTTGATCATGAGCTAGTTCCTCATCATTCAGATCCCCACAGTCTCCAGACACTTGGACAAGATCTTGACAGTATGAGCTGGTTGGTCTAGAGTTGAGATATACTATTGGGTATCATCTGCTTATGTATTGATTTATTTGATTTATATGGCTGTCCACCTCACAACAGTGACTCTGAGTGGCATATAATGTTACAACAACAATATTGGTGATACTTAATCCCAAACCAACAGATAATCTCATGAAATTGCCTCATGTAGATGTTAAATGGGAGGGTGACAGTATTGAGCCCCAAGGTACCCCACACACTAGAGGCTTCAGTTTTCATCTCTCACCTCCTGAACACCAACTGGATCCAACCACAGAGAAATGAGGAGAACTAATGAACACCATGTCCCCCACTCCTCAACCCCACAGGCAGGCCAGAAGAATACTATGGTCAATGATATCAAAAGCTGCTGAGAGATCAAGGAGAACCAAGATGGTTTCACTACCCCCATCTATGTTTTGCCAGAGATTATGAACAACTATTATCGATGTTCTCTCAATACTATATCCAGACCTGAAACCTGACTAAAGAGGATCTATTCCTCCAGGGCCCTCTATGACTACAACCTAAATACTTTCTTGATAACCTGCCCTAAGAAACGGAGGTTGGAGACTGAAAAAATTGTACAGTGTAGTTAAGTCCAGCAAAGGATTCTTGGGGAAGGGATGCACTACCACTTCCTTTAAGACAGCGGGATGCACCCTGTCCCTCAACAAATCAGGTACTACAGCATGAATTCAACCGTATGTCATTTCCCAGGTGGCCCACCAACCAGGAGGGACATGGATTTAATAAACAGGTGGTCAGGTTAGCAGACCCAAGGATCCTGTCCACTACTTTCAGGAACTGCAGGTTCAAACTCATCCCAGCTAACCACATAAGACCTTGTTTCCATCACCTCAGAAACACTTGGCCAGAGTCCAATTCCAAGCAAATCAGAGCAACTCTGTATCAGAAACCTAGAATGTTCCTCAAAGTGGTCCTGCGGATAGTCCTGTGTCTCACCCCTCCGCAGAAGTTTTCATAGCTTACTTCCTCAAAATCCAATCTAAGTTAGGTTTGGGGTATTCTTGTTACTGTTTCCACATACTCAAATCACCTTCAACCCAGCTAGAGTCCATTGATAGATGTGCTGGCTGTCTAGCAAGATCTACATGTTGCACTTATTGGAACAAGCATTCTGCCTGCACATTCCCTGTTTACTTGGAACAGTGTCCGGTGTCTTATATTTCTGGAAACAAGGGCATTGCTTAAGGCAGCTGCTTGACCAGTAGTGCCTATTTTTTAATAGCTTTTAGTGTCTCATAAACAAAGGCACTAAATTAGCACAAAAGTCAGAGTGTAGCATAGCATAATATTCTATAAAAGATTTTCTCCCCCTCAACAATATCAAAAACTAGTTCTCTTTGAATCACTTTGAATATGACATCCCCTTTGGAGAGTAGTGTTTTTTATTCTCTCTGAGTTTGGATGTGATGTTTTCAGTCTCTGGAGTGCCATTTCCCATGGAGGATGGGGTATAGCAAAATTATGTTCATTCAATATCCCTTGCTTCAAAGATTTATTATGCTCAGAGGAGGACAACAGCTAGTAGACAACAACTTTATGAGTCTCGGGTAAATAAATTCTACCAAATGCAGAACAAGTAGCTAAACATCTTATATGAATGAGCTAATTCAGGTTTAACAAAGCACCGGATGTGTGTTGCCAGCAACTGATGAGTTCCTCCTGACCTCTTCTTGTAGCACAGACCTAACCTACTCCCATATTTTACGTTATATATTAGATTCTCTCAGGTAATTTCACACTATGTAATTCATTTCCATCTTGAAATAGAATTTCCACTCTAGAATTGTGACATAGTTAGGGTTAGGGTTAGGGTTATGTATTGCAAACAAACTGTCTTGCAGAAGCAGTAATCTGTCAGCTTGAAACATGTTAACTAAATGTACAAGAGTCACCAAAAATAAGTAATCAATGCTTTGGCATTTTTGGCAAGGCATAGAACACCAGAGAAGAAGGACATAAGTTGTCAATTTTTCGATTCAACTATCTAGAATAACACATTTTGCTAAGCTTCAGAGTGGTACTACACTTTAAACTGGTTAACCTAATTCAAACTACAACAATGAACTAGCCTTGTTTTTTTAAAAAAAACAAAACTTAGTCCTTGTAACCAAGCCAATACCTTTTCCAAAGCAACCAATGGAATATAACAACGTTTCTCAACCTTGGCAATTTTAAGATTTGTGGACTTCAGCTCCCAGAAGCATGCTAGCTGGGGACTTCTGGGAGTTGAAGTCCACATATCTTAAAGTTGACAAGGTTGAAAAACGCAGGAATAGAGCAAAGAAGTATTGGCATCTTATAATCAACTTCCTCAAATGTTTTGAACTTGCCAGTCTTTAACATGGGTGTCAGTTTCAACCTCTCTCCCTTTCTCCCTTTTGCAGATTTGCCTACCCAGTTTGGTTCATTCAATTTCAACGTTTTCAAAAAGTTTGCATGAACTTGCAAATGGATTTTGGTGCACTTTTCTACAAAACATACACATTATTGTTTGCAGGTATTTATAGTTTTTTGAAACAATTCACCCAATATAATGCATTTCTGTAGATTAGTATAATGAATGTTTGCATTTTTAATTGCTCCTAATATACTTCTTTAAAAAAAATGAACCAACTGCATTACATTTCTTTTCAACTGTGATTTTCAAATGATACCTAACTTTTGGGTTGTATACTAGTTTAGAAATAGAGAACTAGAAAAGTATGTATTCAAATGTGAATTGCATTAATTTCTCTTCATTACTAGTCACTCCCTTTTTAAATGTAGTTTAAAATAAAAATCAAACATTATAATAATCAACAGTTGAAAGCTTGGTAACAGAGATGGGTTTTCACCATCTTCCTAAATACTAGAACAATGAAAACAGGGTATATCCTGCATATCCAATAACTGAGCTTCTAGGAGTGGGAACATCTTCAGAAGATCTTCTGGCTGATCTAAATAATTGAGTAGATTCTTAACAAAATAAGTGACTTCATGGATAACCAGGCTCTAAGCTGTTTAGGGCCTAAAGGTCAATACCAGCACTTTAAAATTATGTCCAGTAGGCAATGGGTAATCTGTGCAGATCTTTCAGTACAGATCTCCTATGTTCCCTGTATCTTTCACTGGTCAGCACCAGTTATAATTTCATGATACTTTTCAAGAGTAGTCATATATCAGTCATATTGCAATATTCAAGATGGCTTGCAATCAAGATGCTGGTAACTATCATTAAATCTGATTGACTCAGAAAGGATTGCATTTAATGTATTGTTTGTAATTGTGCAGATGTGCTTCTCATCACAGATGCCCCCTGCAAATCCAGTGACTGCTGGAGTTCAGAGAGCATTTCTAAACTGTGAATCTCCTCTTTCAGAGGTGTTGCAACCCCGTCCAGAACAGTGCCTGAGTACAGCTTTCTATTTACTATATTTATTAATGTCAACTTTTCTTTCATCCAATTCATTATTCTAAGAGGGGATTCTCACACTGATAATGTGGCCAGTAACCATTACGTAAATAACACCAGGGTACAGACTGGCCCTGCCTTCGCAGAGCAGCCTGGCATGGTCCTTGTTACACCAAAAGTCTGGGAGGGAGAAAACTGCAACGTTACTTCTTGGAATTCTGTTATTCTTACTTCACCCTTTTCCCTAATAAATCTCATTTCTCTGAAGTCAGAGAGAATTGCTCATTCCCTTAGCTATTCTTCTATTGATAGCCTACTTCTTTATTTGTTTTTTGTTTGATTGATTTATATAGCCTCTCATCTCACAGTTGCAACTCTGAGTAGTGAACATGATTATTGCTAGGAAGAACTGACAATTATTGAGTTTAGGCAATGTTATGGGATACTGGTTGCTTCCTTGGAGTTAAGTAGGAAGATATGGAATAGTCAAGCTGGGTGATACAAATATACTACGGTCATCTCATTCCAGGGCTCTAAGTGATGTCACCCAGCGGTTTTGAGTAGATGTTAAATAGTGTAGGAAAAGACAGCTATATAGATAACCTTGGAGAAACTATATAACAACAGTTACAAAAACGTGTCTTAAGCCCAGGAAATGGGGAAAATATAAAAAAAGAAACTCAAATTGGCTTTGTCCTAACCCTAAATTGGGGTGTTAGAGGGAGGGAAGGGAATATGCAGACTTTTAAGATTCTGTTACTCTAGCCTATATCAATAAAGTATAATTTAAATCAAACTTGTGGAGTCAGTTTTCTGACCTGGACTATCTCAAAGGGCTGACAATATAATCCTGTGGAACATGAACGTTCTATAACTTAGGTGTTGAACATTAGTCCCCCATCGCAACCTTCTGGACACATCTTGACAGGAATAACCAGAACCCAATCTTGGCACCCTATCCTGGATGAAATATAATCTAAATTCATCTGGAGATGCAAAGCCATTAGTATCTCAGCTGCTTTACCCAAGCATGAAGTATTTGAGACTATAATTAGAAAGACATTCCAGGTTAACAGGATGCCTTTTCAATAAAATTCTTGTAATCTTTATAAACATTTTACAGCTCTTACAATTGCCTCTTTTAAGCAGACAGAAATGCATCCCACCCTCAAGGAGGCATTTATCGACTCCATTAACCATAGGGTCAATCCCAGCCAGGAAGGACAAGGGTTGAGCAAGAAAATAGTGATTCTCATCTCTCTACACACCCTATCTATACCCTCATAATTGACCAGTTGGAAAGAATCCACGTGAACTTGACAAGTAAATACCAAAGCTACTTCACTATCTCATTAGCCCCCAACATCGCACTGATTGACCAGGGCTTCAACAGTTTTGCCAACAGACAAGGTGAGAAATTCTCCAAGTGCTCTCTGGATCCATCAGGCACCTCTGATGGACCATTGAACCAATCTTCCGCCCTGCAGTGGTTAATGCAGCAGCCATTCTAAAACTTAGGGAATGGGCTATCCATGAGAGTGGAATTACAGAGAGCTCTGCCATGTTCAGATCACTGCCCCAAAATAGCAGAACCAGTGTAATGGCCTGCTGCATGCATGGGGCCAGATATCAGTGGGGCAAATCCAAGGTAGTCATGTGGAAGAGGGTGGACAGGACACTAAGACTGTCTGTACACTCTCCTGGCCATTTAAATACAACAACAAAACAAAATTGGCAGAATGTTAGGTGAAGCTTCTGGACAGTAATATGGACTTCCTGTAGACCACAGCCACAATACCTCCTAGCCAAACCTAGTAAAAACTATTAAAAATGCATGTAAAATAAAATGGGGGCAGGGTAGGGAATGCAAAAAGAAAAGATCTTTAGAATCATCCAACCATCATTGTACTGATATAACAGGAATAATAACAAGCTTTATACTGTCCTTCCTTCCTTCCTTCCTTCCTTCCTTCCTTCCTTCCTTCCTTCCTTCCTTCCTTCCTTCCTTCCTTCCTTCCTTCCTTCCTTCCTTCCTTCCTTCCTTCCTTCCTTCCTTCCTCAATATATAACAGCCAAAGGAAGAAAACCTGTGGTCTGAAACAATTATGCATTGATCATATTCTGCCCCCCGGCCCCCCAGCCCCCCCCCCCCAATACTATGTAGCCTAGTGCCTGGGGAAAGAGGCAGATCTTAATAGCTTTTTCCTGTCTTGGTGCTGGTTTATTTTGCTTTGCTTCAAATCTCCTTTTATCTTTGGCTGGCTTTTTGCTTTCTTTAAGAAATTGCTGAGTGGAGTTGCCTTTTATCATTTAAGGTATTAATAGCTTTTGTAGCATGGATCCTTGAGGATTTGCGTGATTTTTTATTTAAGGAATCTCTGTACATTTTTATTGCTTTTTAATGTTTTACCAAATTGCTGCATATTCTGCTGCATGCTTGCTATTACACAAGTTTCTTTCTTACCTTCTAGGCAATGTATTGTAAGTGCGGTAGAAAAATGTGGTTACAAAATACTGATTTTTCATGGGCTGGAATCACAGAATTATAGAACGGGAAGGTGCATTAGAGGTCATCTAGCCCAGCCCTGCTCAGTGCAGGATCCATTGGAGCATCTCTGACAGAGATCAGAGCATCTAGCTTCTTTCTGAAGACCTCCAGCAAAGGAGAACTCACCACTTTGTGTGGTACCACTGGCTGACAGCTCGTATAGTTACAAGCTTCCTTCTGATGTCTAGCCTGAACCACCTCTCTTATCATTTTAATCCACTGATTCTGGTCCACTGGTTCTAATCCACTGATTCTAGAGAATAAGACCACTCCTTCTTCTGTGTGACAGTCCTTCAGATAGACTGCTATTATATTACCCCTCCGTTGTCTTATCTGTAAGCTAAACATTCCCAGATCTTTTAGCTGTGATTGTTAGGGCTTGGTTTCCAGACCCTTCAGCATCCTGATAACCCTCCTGTGAATTTGCTCCAATTTCTCACTGTCCTTATTGAACTGAGTACACAGGAGTACTCAAACTGTCGGGGTCTGACCAGGGCAGAGCAGAAGGGAACAGTTACTTCCCATGATCTGCGTTCTGTGTTCCTGTTAATGCATCTCAAGATGACAGTTGCCTTTTTTAGCAACTGCATCGTACTGCTGGACCATGTATAGCTTGTGGTCAAGGAACACATCCAGATCCCTTTCACATGTACTATTACCAAGCTAGATCTCCCGGATTCTTGTGCCTTACATGTAATTCTTTGAGATAGCTTACCTCCCTCTACAAAATTACACACACACACACAATAAAAGCCAGACAAAAATGGAATTTCTTTTCTACTTGAAGTTGTATCTTTATTCTTAAAACAATAAAGAAAAAGTAGCTATAGTTTGATTAATCCTAGATGATTTAAGAATAAAAAGTTAGGGACCATGGAGTCTCATTTTAGAATAAGAAAGAAAAAAAAGCATTTACTCAAATCTTTTCAGTCAAAAAGCTGATTTCTTGCACTAATGGGGGTGACAGATGTTTGCCCATGTGTGTGTTAGAAAGAGAAAGAAAGAGAGAGAATCCAAGTCTGATGAGATTTCAGTACAGTAGTTTTGTGCCCAAGATCTTAGAAGCACACTTATGAGAAAACAAACATCTCTCAGCAATCTTACAAGATTTCAGCCATTTTAATTTTTAAAGAGTAACATTTAATTAAATGTTGGGGAGTTCCATGGACAACACTTAGGGGTGTGTAGGACACTGTAGCACAACAGGTGCCCTACTTACTGACCACTGAAGAGCAGTGTAGGTTACCCTAAATTATTTCTGCTGCATCTGTTGACACCAATATGCTTCAGAATCATTGGCACATCTAGAAGGTTAATTTTAACTGTTTCTTCCATAGGTGGACAATTCTTCTGCCCCTCATTTAGTGCCCAGTCCCCACCCTCACCCATTCCTGTAGTTTCTTTATAATATTGTAACACAAAAATATTGTTTGGTGATGTTACATATGAAAAATCTTGATTTATTATTTTTTACTTCTGTCCAGGTGCCTTGTGATTATTCTATAGCTGGCACATTTACCCTTTATCTTCACCCTCCATCGCATCTGTCTCCTAAAATCATACTTCACAAGGAAGAAAGGTAAAATAGGTTAAGTTCAGCTTTCCAGGCAAATTCAGCTGGCAGCCATTGTCCTCATGGGCATCTCCAGTGAGATATAATTTTTATTAAGGATTTTAATGACAATACTAAAATCTAATGCAAACTAAAAGAAAGAAGAATGCAAAGAAAGAGTGAAAGGTACAAAGAGAAAAAACATAGAAAAAAGAAAGAAAAACGAAAGAAAATAAAAGTAAGAATATAGTAAAGAGAGAGAAAATAAATACGTGAAGAAGTGACTTCCAACCTTCATCACAAGTATAAACAATTTTTGAAACTCTTCACCCCGTTAGTTTACAACCAATTATCTCTTCATCCCATATTCCATCTCTTATCTATAGGCTAATCCATAAAACATCATCTTTTCAGTCCAGTTGTCAGTAAAAGTCCATTAAGGGTTACTAGAGATAACAACACATCTATTTTAACCTTGATCAAATGAACCAACTTTATATTCCTTCCTTTTATTTCTAACAATCTTAATCATTAGTCCAGTCAACTAATGTCATAGAATGTAATTTATTTTCATTTTTTTTTGCCCCTTCTCACAAGATTCTTCAAAGCTTTAACAAGCCTCTTTTGTAAATCTAATAAAAAAGAATTATCCAGGTCACTCTCTTGGTTTATTACTTTTATTTCCCTTTTGATTTTTAAAACATCAACTGGTTTCTTTTGTACGTCCAGTGTCAGATTCAACCCAAGAACAATAACGAGGCAATCCAGTTCAGTCCAGTTCCTTTATTAGCTTGCACCTAATAGAATCTCGCCAGACTAAACCTATGCTAAAGCAACTAGTGGTTATATCCCGTGAGACTCTAGGGAGGGGCTAGCCTCATCCTTTTCCTCTTCCCATGCTCTTGCTGTGGACTGAGAAAGTGCTTGCTCTGGAATGTCCCCCCTCCCTCCTGATAACCTTGATCCTCCACTCTAGTATCTTATCTGGCGGTTGAGTCATGGCAACTGGACTTCTTTTCTTTTGGTTAGATATGTTTCAATGCTTGTCCAAGCAGCTTCTTCAGTCTAGAAAGTTGGTTAGGGGGGACCCCATAAATGTCTTAAAGGTTAGTGTTTCTCACTAACATGATAGGGTTGTTGAAGGCACAATAGGAGATGTGATTAGTAGAGTCTTTGGGATGTGGATGTCTTACTCCTAATCCCTCACTCATCCCCAAGTGGGTCATTAAGTGCTGCCTCCCTGGTTAATTTGTGAAGTGGTCTTAATCTTCGTGGGGACTGATGAAAGAGCAGCATGAAAAATGGGAGACAAGTTGTGTCTGAGGCCTCCATCTCTATCGAGGGAAGGATTTTCTACTTTGGCATAAATGGATTCCTTCACGCCTCTCTCACCTATCTTCTCTGTCCAAAATGTGAATGTTATTGTCCTCAAATGAGTGTCCTTTTTCCTTTAGATGAAGGTAAACTGCTGATTCTGGCCCTGTGTTGTTGCTCCTCCTATGCTGGGCCATCCTCTTGTGTAAAGGCTGTTTGGTTTCTCCAATGTAGAGCTCTGAACACTCCTCACTGCACTGGATTGCATATACTACATTGCTCTTCTTATGTTTCGGTGTTTGATCTTTAGGGTGTACAAGCCTCTGCCTCAGTGGGTTTGAAAAACACAGGTATGTGGTGTTTTCCAAATATCCGTTTTATCTTCTCTGACACACTAGCCATGTATGGAATAACAAGATTCTTCCATTGACTCTGGTTCTCAGCTCTGTCTGCCATTTTTTTTGTTGGATCTAGAAGTGGATTTAATAAAGGCCCAATTTGGATACCCACAGGCCTTAAGATCTGTCCTCAGGTGTCTGTTTTCTTTCTTTTTGGCATCTATGGAGGTGGGGATGGTTTCTGCCCTGTGGTGTAATGTCCTGATGACTCCTAGTTTGTGCTGCAGTGGATGGTGGGAGTCAAACTGCAGGTATTGGTCTGTGTGTGTGTGGGTGGGTGGGTGGGTTTCCTGTAAACCCTATCTCTAGCTTGCCACAGGTCCCAATTAGAACCTCACAGTCTAGAAATGCCAGCCTGTTGTCCTTGGTGTCTTCCCTGGTGAACTTGATGTTTGAGTCTATGGTGTTTATATGGTCTGCAAAGGCCTGTACCTCCTGGACTCTGATTTTAACCCAGGTGTCATCCACATACCTGAACCAGTGAGTTGGTGCTATTCCCTGGAAAGAGCTGAGAGCTTTCTTCTCCACTTCTTCCATGTATAGGTTGGCAACAATGGGTTGCACGGGGGGACCCATAGCATAGCCGTGTTTCTGCCTGCAGAAGTCACTTCTGTAAGTGAAGTAAGTGGTGTTGAGGCACAGGTCCAGGAGGCAGCAGATCTGGTCCGGGTTGAGGTTGCTTCTCCTGTCGAGGGTGCTGTCATCTTCTAGTCTCTTCCTAACCGCTGTTAGGGCATCAGTGATGGGGATGCTGGTGAAGAGTGAGGTGACATCAAAGGATACCTTGGTTTCATCTGTATTCAGTTTCAGGACTCTTACTTTAGAAGCACATTCTTCAGAGTTGTGAATGTGGTGGTCAGCATGTCCAGCCAGAGGTGCTAGTATGCTGGCAAGGTGTTTAGCAATATTTTATGTTGCTGAATAAATGCTGCTGATAATGGGGCTGAGGGGCGCTCCTTCCCTGTGGATCTTAGGGATTCCGTAGAGGCAGGGGATGGCTTCTCAGGATACAGGTGGTGATAAGTTGCTCTATCGATGGCGCCCTCTTGTTCCAATTGTTTCAAGTTGTCTATCACCTTTTTCTTATAATTACTGGTGGGGTCTCTTTTCAGTTTTTCATATGTGTGGTAGTCATCCAAGAATGAATTAATTTTATTGTGGTAGTCTGCAGAGTTCAGGGCAGCTGTGCATCTTCCTTTTTCTGCCGGCAGGATGGTAATGGTTTCGTCTTTGCTGAGGGCTGTCAGGGCTCTCCTCTCTTGGGTGGTAAGGGTGGGTGGAGGAGGTTGAGCACCGGTGCTCAAAAGCTGTCAGGGACCACTGTCTTGCAGTGTCTTTGAGAGGAGCAACTGTTCAGAGTGCATGTGGACAATCTCCCGTCCTCTCCCTGTCCAGAGAGGTTTTGCAGAGCCAGCCTACTACGTGGTTCTTTGTTCTTCACCATGGTTGCTGGCTCCGCTTTTCATGGAGCTGTCTACAGTCTGCCATTTCTTCCTCTGGAAGTCAAGCAGCTTAATTATTTTAAGAAGAAGAAAAAAAGGTTGTCTTACCACAAAAATAAATCCTCTTGCAGAAACAGATTTTTCTTTTGAAGCCGAGCTTCTTCCCAGACCAGACAGTTTGGAGAGAAAACTGGTGTTTATGGCATCAAGCCTTTCTCTCACAGAGGTGCTTGATGCTGTAGAGGTAGAGGGAATGGCCTTGAGAAACAGGAGGAAGAGCTGCTACCTAAAATAAAAGAGGACTGAGTCTGGGGTAGCCCTTAGGCTACAACAGCAGTTGGGACTGGAATTTCCTTCACTAAGCAATGCTGTTGTAAAGCATGGTATCATGTGGCCATATTACTTAGCGACAGCAATCCTGGCAGTTCTGGTTGCCATCATACCCTGACGACTGCATGGGTTGCTAAGCGAGGACCTGACATTACTGCAATGTGGGAAGAGGTGCTAAAAGCAGGCTGGTGGGCGAGAGCTATGGGCAGGCAGGTGGGTGGGTGCCCCGGGTGGGCACTACAGAGTACAGACGGGTGTGTGGGATAGCACTATGGAGTGCAGGCAGGTGGGAGGGTTCTGCGGGCAGGCACTGTGGAGTGTGGGCAGGTGGGCACTGGAGTATGAGATCCCCATGCCACCCAGGGGCTTCTCAGGAGAAAAATTGGCAGGAGCGGGTGCAACTTACCGGAACGACTTGTGATCTTCTGCTGGCTTCCCCATTGACTTTGCTTGTAGAAAGCTGCCAGAGAAGGTCACAAAAGGCAATCATATGACCACGGGATGCTGCAACTGTTGCAATTACAAACCAGTTGCCAAGCACTCGCATCACTACCATGTGACCACGGGGATGCTGTGACAGCCGCAACTATGAGGATTGGTCATAAGTCCCTCTCATTCAGTGCCATTGTAGCTTTGAATGGTCACTGAATGAGTGGCCTTAACCCGAGGATTACCTGTATTGGCTGAGTTTCCAATGCTCACAACATAGGTGAGAAAGAACAAGGTCAGACCATGTGGCTGCTTCCCCTCCTAGTGAGAAGAACCCTTGGGCCAGCCCCACTGGAGTATTCTTGGGCCTACAGATACTCAGATTTGGGCATTGCACAAGGCCAAGCAGTAAGCAGAAAATTTCCCACAGGTACTCAAATTCACCTATGGAAAATTCTTATAAGGTGAGGAGTCAGAGCATGTATAAGTTGCCGTTTATTAAATGCTGCTGTTAATTTGTTTGTTTATAGTTTTTGTCCCTAAAGTCAGAGGAATCAAATAATATAAAAACATTATTTTCAATGACTGAATTAGGATTTTCCTTATGGTTTTTTACTGTAAATGAAATGGAATCAACTGAATGAATAAATTAAGAGTTTTCTCTTTTCAGGGGAACTACATACAGTGGTACCTTGGTTCACGAACTTAATTCGTTCCACGATTCTGGCCGCAAACTGAATTGGTCGCGAACCGAATCAAATTTCCCCATAAGGTTCAATGTAAATAAGATTAATCCATTCTGAACCATATGTATTTTTTTTAACCACAAAAATATGAAAGACAGTACAGTACAGTACAGTACAGTATGAAGAGAGAGAACACTAACCTTGCTTGAGGCGACACCAAAAAGCTTCACAGCACATGTCTGTCTGTGACCGTGATCTCGCCTAGAGGAAGCCACGACCACGTGTCAGAGCAGGGAAGATGGCCGCGGGTTGTGTTCGTCACCCGATGCAGAGTTCGTGAATGGAAGCAAAATTTCGCGAATGCTGCTGTTCACCAACCAAATTGTTCGGGAACAGAAGCGTTTGTGAACCGAGGTATTACTGTATTCATCAACAAGTCATAACTGCTTCTATGTTTTGAAGTCTATCTACCGAGTGGTAAGGGGAGGGGGGAGATGATTAATTAAAATCTGCAATTTCTACTAACGCATAAAAGTCAGTCAATACTGAATCTCATGTCAGATATGTACTGATGTTTACTTCTTGGGTGCACATTTGTTTCCTATATATATCTATATCAACCTGAACAGAAATTTGTTGTCTGCGAAAACGTGCTGCCAGTACACAGCAGAAGTCTTCCCTGTCAATGAAGTTTTAAGACCTTGATTTGATTGTTTGTTTATATATTTCTTCTATCAATGTATATAGTCACCCATCTCACAACTGCAGCTCTGAGAAGCACACATAAGTATGAAAACCAAACCAAAGACAACACAGTAAGAAAAATAAGAAAAGCCAGGGTGAACCTTATTCATTTTGTGCACATTTCTGATGCTCTTCCCCAGACTGGTTCACAACTTTCCCACATGTTCTGCTCACACTAGCCCTATGAAGTAGGCTTGGTTGAGAGAAAATGATGACTTGGGCCAGTTTTTCTTTCTCAGCCCAACCTACCATACAAGGTTGTTGTTGTGGGGGAAAATAGGAGGAGAGAGCACGCTGTATGCTGCCTTGAATTCCTGTACAAAAACAGCAGGATAGAAATCAAATCAAATCAATCAATCAAAATGAATGACTAGCTGATGATCATCCAGTGAGCCTAAGGCTGATTTGAATTGTGGTCTCTTTAAAAAATGTCTGTTCCAAACCAGGTTTAGTCTTAGAGTGTTATGTGACCTATGACTTAGAGCAACTTGTGTAAACCAGTCAAATATGTCAGGCCAGCACATGATGGCTCATCACAATATACAAAGGGAATCGAATCTATGTGTTATGAACACAGATGTTGCTAGAGCATTTACTCCAGATGGCATGGGGCAATCAACATTCAGAGGTTTCTGCCACAGAATGTTGTCACCAAAGCAAATATCTGAGTGAACTGCCATGGCCTTGTAAAGTGATCCGGTCAAGAAAAGAGAGATCATGCGTGTTGCCCAGAGGAAGATTTTGTTTTATCAAATGGGAAGGCTTTTTACCCCTCTTTGGGAATGCATTTAATCCGGTACCACTTTGGGCCCAGATTCAAGCTAGCATACTTCTCTCTCCCCCACACTAATATGATCATAGTTAGCAAGAAGTCCCTAATAAAAATGACACATAAATGGCTGCCGTTCATGTTAATGACATCCTCCCTCACCTCTAGCTTTGATGTTAATGCAGCCCTCGTCAATATACAAAAATACGTATTTTCAGATTCAGCACTAATTTGAAAAATGGGGGATGATAGTATAACTAAAGATTCTTCCCACATAACAAGGGTGTTTATCATTATGACTTAAATTGCAGATTTTTATTTTTAAAAAGCTTTCCCTTTTAAGTTTCACAATGCAGAATTCAAATAAAGATGATCCAGGCACCGAATTTTGCCTTTCTTCTGGAGTTTAACACATAGTTGTATATGGTCTTGGTAAGAGCAACCCTGTGAGGTGGGCTGGGCTGATGGGGAATTATTGGCCCAAAGTTACCCAGTCAGCTTCTCTGGCTGAGGGGGGACTTGAACCTTAATGTCCTCAGTTCCAGTCCATGATTTGGACCAATACACCACACTGGGTATATGTCTTACTGAGCATCACCATCTTACTCCTCCCCCCATCCCATCCTATCCCTCCCCTGAACCCCGTTCTGAATGCGCTTACTCTGTTTCAGCCTTTTGGCCTTTCAACACTGATGTTTGTTATCGTAGAAAAAATATAATTTGTAATTGTTTTAATAGTGGAATATAAGCAACACCAACAGAAAACATACAGTCACATTTATACAGTGAGAAAAGAATCTATACATATTGGAGGTAATTAAAATAAATATAACAAAAAAGAAAGAGGAAAAACTGGTTAAAAACAAAAAGGAAAAAGATCCATGTAGCATCTATTTGGTAAACAGAATTAATTCAATTGTTAACCTTATCATTAAATCGATACTATAGGGAAACATATTGCTTCACCATCTCATTTTTACAAGAAAATTGGAAAGGGCCCAAGTATGAAGAAAAAAAAACTTCTTCAGACTTAAGAATAAAATTAATTTATCAGAAAACTTTATTTCATGCCTGTTGGACCCCTCAAAGACTGTTTAGAAAGGATGGACATCAGATTTTTTGTGCTGGTGTCATAAGAAATGTGAGGGTTCTTTGACATATACAGGTGAAACTCAAAAAATTAGAATATTGTGCAAATGTTCATTTATGTCAGTATGGCAACTCAAAAGGTGAAACCAATATATGAGATAGACGCATTACATGCAAAGCGAGATATCTCAAGCCTTACTTTGGTATAATTGTGATGATTATGGCATACAGCTTATGAAAACCCCAAATTCACAATCTCAGAAAATTAGAATATTACATGACATCAATAACACAAGGATTGGAAACAGAACAATATCGGACCTCTGCAAAGTAGAAGCATGCATATGTACTCAGTACTTGCTTTGGGCCCCTTTTGCAGCAATGACTGCCGCAATGCCGCGTGGCATGGATACTATCAGCCTGTGGCACTGCTGAGGTGTTATGGAAGACCAGGATGCTTCAATAGCGGCCTTCAGCTCCGCTGCATTGTTCGGTCTCATGTCCCTCATCTTTCTCTTGGCAATGGCCCATAGATTCTCTATGGGGTTCAGGGCAGGCGAGTTTGCTGGCCAGTCAAGCACAGTAATCCCATGGTCATTGAACCAGGTTTTGGTACTTTTGGCAGTGTGGGCAGGTGCCAAGTCCTGCTGGAAAATGAAGTCAGCATCCCCATAAAGCTCGTCTGCGGAAGGAAGCATGAAGTGCTCCAAAATCTCCTGGTAGACGGCTGCGCTGACCCTGGACTTAATGAAGCACAGTGGACCAACACCAGCAGATGACATGGCTCCCCAAATCAAGACAGACTGTGGAAACTTCACACTGGACTTCAAGCATCGTGCATTGTGTGCCTCTCCATTCTTCCCCCAGACTCTGGGTCCTTGGTTCCCAAATGAGATGCAAAAGTTGCTCTCATCAGAAAAGAGGACTTTGGACCACTGGGCAACAGACCAGTTCTTTTTTTTTTTTCTGTAGCCCAGGTAAGACGTTTCTGACGTTGTTTGTTGTTCAGGAGCGGCTTGACAAGAGGAATACGACATTTGAAGCCCATGTCCAGGATCCGTCTGTGGGTGGTGGCTCTTGATGCACTAACTCCAGCCTCAATCCACTCCTTGTGAAAGTCCCCAACACTTTTGAATGGCCTTTTCCTGACAATCCTCTCCAGGCTGCGGTCATCCCTGCTGCTTGTGCACCTTTTTCTACCACACTTTTCCCTCCCACATAACCTTCTATTGATGTGCTTTGATACAGCACTTTGGGAACATCCAACCTCTTTTGCAATTACCTTTTGGGGCTTTCCCTCCTTATGGAGGGTGTCAATGATGGTTTTCTGCACAACTGTCAGGTCAGCAGTCTTTCCCATGCTTGTGATTCCTACTGAACCAGCCCGAGAGACCATTGAAAGGCTCAGGAACCCTTTGCAGGTGTTATGGATTCATTAGCTGATTAGAGGGGGACACTTTGAGCTAGAATATTGAACCTTTTCACACTATTCTAATTTTCTGAGATTGTGAATTTGGGGTTTTCATAAGCTGTACACCATAATCATCACAATTATACCAAAGTAAGGCTTGACATATCTTGCTTTGCATGTAATGTGTCTATCTCATATATTGGTTTCACCTTTTGAGTTGCCATACTGACATAAATGAACATTTGCACGATATTCTAATTTTTCGAGTTTCACCTGTATAATTTGGTCTTGTCCAGCCATATCTTTGTTTTGGTTCCAAATCATAACACACGTTAATATGACTTTGGAAATAAACGTGATTTTAAGCTATATTCCTAAAATATGGACTATGTCATTTTATGAAGAGTTTTGATTCTACCAGGCCTCAGCAAAGAGGATGGATGGATGGATGGATGGATGGATGGATGGATGGATGGATGGATGAATCTTATCTTTGTGATACCAAGGAAAAGATTCAGGATATGAATCTGTTATCTGTTAGAAAAGACTAGTTATCATAGAAAAGTAGTGAAATTTTAACTGCATCATATTATTGGTGTTTCTTCTCTTATATTATTATTTTAGCACTGTTTATATTTTTCTGGTTCATTTCTTTGTCTTCATTTTCTTCTTTGGTTCATCATGTTTTCTGTAATAGTTTAAAATAAAGTGTGCAAATTGTATTCTTATTTATTTGTAGCTTTACTGAGCAGCTCCCAGATTGCTTGCTGGTTTTTTGGGGAATTCCTAGCCCCTGGTTGTTTCTCCATTCCGGTCTCTTGCTTGTAGGTGGGATACCTTCAGACATCACCTTCATTCCATGGCAAAACAGCCTAGGTCAGGCCATGCTCTTCCAAGGATGGTTCATGTCTTTGTTAAATGTGGCTTTAATCAACTGGTAGTTTCTCAGTCAGCTGCTACTGTGCAGGAATTTACAACTGATTCTTCTTCTGGGAGTTTAGAGGCCAGATTATATCCTGGGTGGGGAATTCTGGGAGTTGAAATCCACCCACCATAAAATTGCCAAGGTTGAGAAACACTGTCCTAATGTATGGTTACTGAACACCCAATATTTCTAGGAAATGTCCAGATTTTTGACTCCAAATGCTTAGTCCATCTTGTAATCTAAAAGGAGCTAAGACATCCAGGATTACTCAGTTGTTTTTAGAGAGGCTGAAGAGCAGCTTCTGTGCAGCTTCATCTCCAACTCCATCCCCACTCACCAACCTTCTTACCCTATCCCAGAATCCAATCTTCTCCATCAGGAACCAGCCCTCTGTTGTTATTATGACTGCTCTCCTTCTCCTCCTCCTCCTCCTTCTTCCAGTCCTGCTGCTAGTGCTACTACAGAGGATAACAGCAAATTGAGTGGTGCCAGAAGGAACATGAATGCATTGGGTGTGATGGGTGGTTGCACATGTGTGTGTTCCATGTGTCTGTGTGGAAATTTGACTGAGAAGACCCAGTTCAAGTTCTCTACCTACTCCAGCCCAGTCACTCGCTTTGCTGAACCTACCTCACAGCAATATTGTCTGGGAAAAATCGGAGAAGAAAACCCCAAGTGAGATATAAATGCAACACTAAACATTTGGGGCTATGTTATGCAGTAAAATAGCCTTGAAAGCACACTTTTCTTAGAATAATAAAGATGCAATGAAATAAATAATAGCTTAAGAGTGAACGGCAATTTGGAATGTGGCCATACTTCTATCACAAATTCCTCAGTTTTCAAAGTACAATCCTGCAGCAAAAACCTGTCCCCTTAGACAGTCTGGATCCCCCCAAACGAAATCAATAAAAGTTGAATTGTTTCATTCTAGTTCTCCCAGACGCCCTTTATTTTTAATTGTTTTCCCCCTCTAGGGGGCTCATTCTGGTCACACTCATTTGAGGAGCATGGTATCAACGGAGGATTTATCTCCTTTCTGTTTCTGAAAGTATTATCGTTTTAAAGCCAATTAAGGGAAAGCCAACCTGATAATGGTAAATTAACAACCCTGGCCAATTGCTTCCCATCTGCAACTTAGGGATTTGCATCCAGGATCTCAGGAATTTATTGAGCAGTGACTTTCAGCAGAGCAGAGAGCTTTGCAAGTAAGGTTGCCAAATTTTGATAATGTTCTGACCCATTACCATCAGCTGTGCTTTATTTTTTTTATCTCTGATTGCCTTTTATTTTGTTAATTTGTTTATGTATTTCTGAGATGCCCAAATCAATGATCAGAAGGAAGGGAGATGGAAATGGGTTTTTTTTGGGGGGGGGGAGGCCTTTGTTCAGATGCTGCAGCAAGGTTGCAAAAGCAATCAGGGCTGTATGGTTTTGCTTGTAGGTTGAATTCTGTTTAAGAAGGCTACAAACCTATTCTTACTTTATCTTAGAAATGGGCGGTAGTTTCCATCAACATTCTATAAGAAGAAAGCATTCCATGGATAGTTTCATTGGTCAGGAAAAGAAAGAAAGAAAGGAGCTGGAAGGACGTACAACCATGTCATTAGTATGGTGAGTGTATCACTTAATTCTCAGTAAGGATGCTGCAGTTTTACATGCTTACATCAAAATAAGCTATTCTGAATCTAATGAGACTCATTTCTGAATAGGCCTGCAGGACAGGAGTTTTTTTAACCAGTGCCCTTGTTTCTTTCTGAGTGGGCATGCAGGGGAAAGAACATTTTCACAAGAGCTACAGCTTATAGGCAGGAAGACTGGAGCTGCCTCTTGCCCAAGACCTGGAGAGCTGTAACATTTAGGAGAAGGGAAAGGCAGCAATCGTGACTGACATTCAGAAAGAATCTATGGAAAGTGCATATCTTCATTCGTCCAACCCAAAATGTCAGCTGTAAGCATCACCATAAGCTAACATCAGGGATAAGCACCGCATGTTATCCATGGACCTTGGTTGCGGTCTTCAGAGCCCTGCCTGATCACAGCTGCTGCAAATTGGTGACATGGTTTCCTTGCATTTTAAGGAACCAGGCATAGAAAAGTGACTTTGGCTGGATGATGGTTTTCAAAAGAAGCAAACTGCACTCCTTGCCTTTCCCATGTGTGTGTCTTTGGCCTACCCAACCTGCAAAATCACCCCCTTTTCTTCTGTCCTGTATCTACCCCTTCTCCAATATTAAAGACATCTCTGTCCAGCAAAAGTTACCCATTCTTGACAAAAATGCTAGGAAGCCCAGGCAGAAATTCTTAGGTTTCCAATAATCCTGTCCTAATTATTGAAATCCTGAGTTCTACCATATCATTATTTCTGTCTTCTGAGTAGAACCAGTCCTTGGGTTGCCTACTCAAAAGATACACCAAGTCCTGATGCAGATTTTTTTAAATATATAATTTTATTGAAAATTGTAACCACAGTAATAAGATTAAAAATTAATTAAAAAATTAATAAGAGCCAGTTTAGTCTAGTGGTGAAGGTGCTGGTCTAGAAAGCAGGAGACTGGGAGTTTTAGTCCTGTCTTAGGCATGAAAGTCGGCTGGGTGACTTTGGGCCAGTCCCTCTCTCTCAGCCCAACCCACCTCACAGGGTTGTTGTTGTGGGAAAAGTAGGAGGAAGGAGTATCAGGTATGTTCTCCATCTTGAGTTATATATAAAAATAAAAAAGGTAAGATAAAAAATATTTTTTTAAAAAAGAACTAATACAAACTAAAATAGAATGAAAAAGAAGAAAGAGAAAAGGGGAAACAAAAGAAAAAGCTAAAAGTGCAAAAAGAAAAAAAGTAAAAGAAAAGTAGGGGAAAAAAAGAAAAAAAGATATAAAGAAAGATATAAAAATGGCTTCTGATCTTCTTTACAGCAGTTATTAGTGCAATTATATTTTAACCTCTCTCCCTAAAGTTGCATTATGACTCTCTTCTTTCTATAATTTATCCTGTCTAATCATCAAAACCATGAATCATGTTCATTTTTTTCTTTTTTATGCAAAAAGTCCATAAGGGTTTTCCAATCACCAATGAATGTAGATATTGTCTTTTCTCTAATAAAACAAGTCAATTTAGCCATTTCAGCAAGATCTGTCAACTTTACCAACTGTTTCTTCATTGTAAGTACTGCCAAATCTTTCCATCTTTGTGCATGCAATAATCTCGCTGCAGTTATCAGATATAAAAACAGTGTTCAATGGCTCTTTTCTAACTTTTATCTATCAGTCCCGGAGGAAATGTTCTGGTTTCAATTGAATGTTGATCTTTAAAATCCTCTGAATCACTGTATGCATCTGAGCCCAACATTTTCTAGCTTTTTTACATGTCCACCAAGCATGATAAAATGTCCCTTCTTGTTGTTCACATTTCCAACATAAATTTGAAGTACCTTTATACATTCTAGATAATTTTTTTCTGGTGTCATATAACAATGGTACATCATTTTATAAAAATTCTCTTTAAGATTATAACATAATGTAAAATTTCAGTCCTTCCAACCATATATTTTCCCATTGTTCCATCTGTATATTATAACCAAAGTTTTTAGCTCATTTTATCATACATTCTTTAACCTGTTCTTCTTCTGTTTCAAATTTCAATAAAAGTGTGTTCATTTGCACATAATTCCATTTCAGATTCTGTCCTACATTGTTCAATACCATGAATTCTTGTGTCTAGTGTAAATCTTTCTGATAATTGTGAGAAAACCATTAATAACTATGTCCCTCTGTCATCAGTTGTTCTCTTGATTTCATTTTATATTCCCCTTAATAAAGTTTAATATCTCACAATATGTTCACCATTTATCTTTGCCTATTATTTCTCGTCTATAAAATGCTTCTTGTGCTGAGAGCCATAAAGGTGTCTTCAGGCACAGCCTGGGTTTGTATCTATTCCATATTCTCAATATGGCACATCTAACATAATGATTTTTGAAATCTACATTAACCTTGACTTTATCGCATCACAAATATTCATGCCACCCAAATCTCAGGTCATGTTCTTCTAACTCTAAAAGTCTTCTATTTCTCAGCAACATCCACTCTTTCATCCAAACCAGCAAAATACAATTTAAAATTAGGTAAACCCAATCCTCCTCTTTCCTTTGCATCTTGTAATACTTTATATTTAACTCATAGTTTTTTCTCTTGCCATGCAAACTTAGATAGATCTTTTTGCCATTGCTTAAATGGCATATCAATTGTCAAAACAGGTATTGTCTGAAACAAAAACATCATTCTAGGCAGAACATTTATTTTTAATCACCTGATTCAGATTTTTGAAAAGCAACCACATTTATGTTAAATCCAGAAGAACCTGAGAAATTCCCAAGCAAGGCACACAAAATAATTAGCCTGGACTACTTTTAAATGCTAATTGGAATCTTTGGGTGGACTGCTATGGTTGACTAAATTGCAAAATCATATTTTCATTTGTTATATTTGTCTGCTGTTGCTAATAAAATAATGTGTTAGGGAGAAGTGTAATTTTGACATGCTGTTGTCAACTACCACACATTATATGGTGATTACACTTGACTTACAAAGAAGCTCACTCAACAATTGTCATCGTGCATTCCCCACCCCATCCCCCATCCCAGTACATTTTTCTGGTTGAAATGAAACATTATGGGGAAAAACACTCAGCTATAAAGCTCAGTGTGAAAACAAAGCATTCACAGATTTGATTTGCACTTAATGACAATTGCAAATATATGTACATAGGGGGAAAAAAGAAATATCTAATTGCCTCCTTTTTTTCTTTTTCTTTTTCTTTTTCTTTTTTGTTTGCTTGCAAAAATTCTAGAGGGAGATGATGGGACCTGGGATCCAGCAAGCTAGGGATGAACATTTCAGTGCCTCTTACTTTCATGTATGTTTATTCATAAATCTTTTCCATCCTGTTCCCATCCTGTTGTACACTATGTAGATATTTTGACACATTGTTGTGTGCTAATGGCTCTATTATACAACAGAATTCAAAGGATAACTGTGTTTTGATGGGCATATTGGTCTAGACCAGTGTTTCTCAACCTTGGCATCTTTAAGATGTGTAGACTTCAACTCCCAGAAGCATGCTGGCTGGGGAATTCTGGGAGTTGAAGTCCACACATCTTAAAGTTGCCAAGGTTGAGAAACACTAGTTTAGACAGTCCCATGTCAGCTTGGCATTCTCCAGATGTGTTAGGACTGCAAGGAGTTATAGCCATAATACATTTGAAAGGTGCCAGATTGGAAAACGTTGACTAGGAGATACAAATCTGGTCAACTTGCTTTCCCAGTTCAGAGTGAACAAAATTCCAAGCTGAAGATCAAGAAATTGCACCAAGCTGAAGATCAAGAAATTGCATGTCCTATTATTCCACTTTGGCCACTGTAATAGATTCGGCAGACATGGCTCTAAAGAATGGACAAGCCTGCATCCACGTGGGGTGTGGTGGGTTGGGCCCAAACTCTCCTCCCACCATTCATGGGAAGAACCAACTCAGGAGTGTTGCCATCAGCCATTTTACTCCAGAGAAAACTTCTTTGCTGTTGGTTTATCAAGGGGGAGGCTTTCTATATATATCCCTGTTTGCCAGACAAGGTGAGGCAGCACTGTAAAAACTATACCCGTTATCTTATTGTTTATTATTGAAAATAACCCTTTTGAATGCTTTTTTGTGGTTGTTGTTGTTCCACTGATATTAATTAAAGTAGCTCTGGATTAAGGAGTATCACAAACTCATTTTACAACAGACTCTTTCTTTCTTTCTCTCTCTCTCTCTCTCTCTCTTTCTCTTTCTCTTTCTCTTTTTTGATTGAATGGTTCTCTACAAAATTAAGCTATCTCCAAATAAAGCTACCTCCATAGAGGGTGCTGATGGTTTGTAAATGATTATTTCAAGTACAGTGGAACCTCCGTTCACGAACGCATCTGTTCACGAACAATTCGGGTCACGACCAGCTCAGGCCGCAAAAATTTACCTCCAGTCGCAAACGCCGGATTGGGTGACAAACAGGATCCGCGGCCATTTTCCCTCCCGTGTCACGTGGTCGCGACTTCCTGTAGGGAGGGGACTCTCCCTCTGAGCAGGAAGCGTGGCCATTTTCCCTCCCGTGTCAGGTGGTTGCGACTTCCTCTAGGGAGGGGACTCTCCCTCCGAGCAGGAAGCGCAGCCATTTTCCCTCCCGTGTCACGTGGTCGTGACTTCCTGTAGGGAGGGGACTCTCCCTCCGAGCAGGAAGCGCGGCCATTTTCCCTCCCGTGTCACGTGGTTGCGACTTCCTGTAGGGAGGGGACTCTCCCTCCGAGCAGGAAGCGCGGCCATTTTCCCTCCCGTGTCACGTGGTCGCGACTTCCTGTAGGGAGGGGACTCTCCCTCCGAGCAGGAAGCGCGGCCATTTTCCCTCCCGTGTCACGTGGTTGCGACTTCCTGTAGGGAGGGGACTCTCCCTCCGAGCAGGAAGCACGGCCATTTTCCCTCCCAAGCAAGGTTAGCTTTCTCTCTCTTCATACTGTACTTTGTGTCATATTTTTGCGGTTTTTTTAAAAAAAACATGGTTCAGAATGGATTAACCATATTTACATTGAACCTTATGGGGAAATTTGACTCGGGTCATGACCAGAAATCGGTTGGCGACCAAATTTGGGGTCGGAACGGATTAACTGTATTTACATTGAACCTTATGGGAAAATTTGATTCCAGTCGCGACCATTTCGGGTTGCGACCAGAGTCGCGGAACGAATTAAATTCGTGAACCGAGGTTCCACTGTAATTTGTTTTACCTAGATGTAAAGATAAGATGTGATTTCTGGTCATTTGCAAAAAAAAAAAACTTGCACGCGAAAGGTCAAAAGTGATCTTGTGCTTTCATATGTTGTCACAAAATGTCAGTGTTCTCACAGTCTTATAAGCTTTAATCAATATTATACACTGTAATTTCTTTTATGCAATTTGCAGGCCTCTCTTGGAAGGCCAGCAGGCACCCTGACGCTCATGGGCATTGCACGGCTGACCCCTAGCTTATAGCCTCTCATCTTTTTAAAGGCCCATCCATTATTTGAAGCAAGATCATCTGCCAGTCCTGTTACCTTTGTATCTGTCAGGAATCTCAAAAGACATCTTCTGAGGAATATTCAGAATTATCTGATGGCATCATGGGGTGGGGGTGGGGGGAGGGAATGACAGCTCCATGATGACTTCACCAAATGTTGTGACACGATTACAGAATCCTAGCTTGTGTATGTTGCATCTGCCACTTTGGTGTTTTATGGAACACTGAGCAAGCACTGGATAGCTCAAGGGTGCAAATGTATGAGATCCTGGGTGAAAAAAAGAAGCTTCTAATTTTTCTGATGGACCAGTTCTCCAGTGTGAGTGTCAGTCCTGTTTAGGCTTTTGAAATTCCACCTTGGTCAGGCCTTCGATTCTTCTGAAAGTTCCTAGGCAAAGGGTAACGTCTGCAATGTCAGTGATCGATGGCAACAGTACAAAGGTTGATGGACTCTGACTCTTACCAAGCATTTATCACAACACAAAAGAACCAGGAACAAAATAAAGAAGGAGGAGGACATTCAGCCTGGAGCCGTGACTTTCTTAGGTCTCAGGCCATCGAGATCACATGCTGTACAGAGAAGGCCTTGTGAATGTTTGGAACCACAGTGACAGAGGAGGAATATGAATCAAGGGCTAGTAAAAAGAAAATAATCATGTCATGATTACAGTTGTTTTCTCTAAGAAAAAAAACCCACCACCTGTTGCATCCTGAACTGTCAAATGTAAAAAATTGGATGCCTTTGGCTTCTCAGATACAAAGTCACTTAATAGATATGTCAGAGCATTTTGACACTGTTGTTTGCAGGTGAGTGAGAAAGAAGTCATTGTAGTTTAATATTCCCACCTGCTCCGATTCTCAGAAGACTGATTCTCACTTCCCAGCCATGTTTTACATTGAAATTTGCAATCAGAGACATATGAAGTATGAAAAAAAAGTGTGCTATCTGTATACTTTGGGGAACACTTTCAAAAATACTAAGCAGCCCTGGCAGACATCTATTGGATGTTTGAAATAATGCACCTTCAAAAGGTTCACATGGTGCTTCCTGCTACATTAAGCTGCAATAGATGTACAAAACAATCACAGCTTCTGACATAAAATGCAAATTGAGTAAGCCTGCCTCTTATTGCCGCTGACTTTTTGCTTAAAACGAAACTTGAAATGAATTTTTCAAAACCTTAATGAATCCCTGCAGAAACAAACCCTCCCCTAAAACTTTTAGTAAGAATGATAGGATACTTCAAGTGAAAAGGGGCATGTTGTATATCTTCCTTCAGTGTGCTTTGGTTTGGTCATAGGGATCTGCTGCATCACACCAAGCCCCCCTTTTACCCTTCTCTTTATGCCCTTTTTTCTAACTTCATCCTCAGCTCTGCCAAACTCATTTTCCTCTTGGTGCTTTCAGGCCAAAGTCCACAACTATCTTGGATTCAGATACCCACTATTCATTTTCATCACTGAACCCAAAAGGGATGGATAGATCCAAGATTTGCCTTAGCTACACTTGCTTATAATCTGCTCTAGGTGATATTTCTTTCGTCTAACCTGATGTTCTCACTCTTGGTCAATCGTTGTTGCCAGCCTTGATCGCACAGGTTGGTAACCTGTGGTGGAGACAGGAGGGAGGTGGTACATCCATACTTGATCTCCTTGATCTCTCAGTGGTGTTCAGTACCATTGTCCTTCTGAGCTGCTCTATAGGTTAGGGAATGGGGGCACTGTTTTACAGTGGTTCTCTTCCTTTCTCTGGGGCTGGTTCCAATCAGTGTTGGGGGGAGTGATCACTCCCTAGGCCCCTCTGGAGTGGGGTGCCACAGGGTTCTACTCTCTTTCCCCTCCTTTTCAACATCTATAGGAAACCACTGAATAAGATCATCCACCAGTGCAGTTTGGTAACATAAGTATGCTGATGATGCCCAGTTATATCTTTTGACCCCAGGCCAGCCAAATGAGGCTGCCAAGTTTCTGTCCCAGTGCCTGGAGGCTGTAAGGGTTTGGTTGGGGATGAACCATCTCTGACTAAGACTGAGTGGCTGTGGGTGTTTGGGCCACCCAGATCTGGAGACACTCCATCTTTAACCATGGTGGGGTTTCACTTCCCCTTTCAAGGTTGATACACAATCTGGGGGTCTTCCTGAACCTGCAGCTCCTGCTTGAAGAGCAGATGGCAGCTGTGGCCAGGAAGGCCTTTGCACAACCATCTGATGCATCAGTTGTGCCCTTTCTTAGATCAGGAGGCCCTTCAGACAGTCATTGAACTCTTGCTTCATTCATACCCTAGTCACCTTGTGGCTTGACTACTGCAATGTGGGGCCACCCTTGAAGACCACCCAGAAGCTTCAACTGGCCCAGAAATAAGCAGCACAAGCAGTGATGTAACATGTAACACCTCTGCTTTGCAAGCTGCACTAGTTGCCAGTTTGATTCCAGGTGCAATTCAAGGTGCTAGTCATTACCCATAAAGCCCAACATGGCACAGGGCCTAGTTACTTGAGAGACTGCCTGTCTCCCATAGTATCTGCCCAGCTGATCTGATCTTGCAGGGTTGGCATGCTCCAGTTTCCTTTGATTAAACAATGCCATCTATTGGGTTCCCAGAAGTGCAGCTTTTCTGTAGTAGCACCTGCCCTCTAGAACAAGGTTCCCTCCAATATCTAAATGGCCCCCACCCTGCTGGTGTTTAGAAGAGCTGTGAAGTCTTGGCTCCTCACCTAGGCCTTTGATGAGGGAGAGTGAGATCTCTTGCTTCATTCCATCTGGTCTGTTGTTCTTGCCATGTTTTTTTTTTTTTTCCCTTTATCAGTTTTATTGTAATTGCTTTGACTGTTGTGAGCCATCCAGAGTCACTGGGAATTGGGTGGCATACAAGTTTAACATAGAACTGCACTTCTTTCCCACCTCAGATGCCCAACAATGTCCCTTTTTTCCTTCCTTTCTAATCATTCCATCTTTGCATGATCCCATCTAGTTACACTGAAAGTTAAAGGATTTGTGGTTGGGCATAAATCCACAAAACCTGTTTCCTATTTCCATGGGATAGCCTTCCCCAAACTGGGGACCTTCCAGATGTAGGACTTCCAGTTGCAGAAGCTGAGCATGGCCAGAGAATTCTGGGCACTAAAATTCACACATTTGGGGGACACCCAGCATGAGGAAGCTGCATAACGCCATCTCTACTCTTTACATGGCAAACCAAATCTCCTTTTTTCTTGTCTGTGTCTATTGTTAGATTTCCAATTCAGTGCTAGGGCCTTGCTACACTAAATAAGAATTCTCCTCTTCTGAAAAATGTTAGGGTAAAATTAAATTAATAGCGAGTATCTGCTTAGAAAAAAAAATCTGCTTGTTTGGAATACAGGGTTTAAGTCTATTTACATGAACATATGACAAAGGAATGAACATAAATCAAAAAGTGTGGTTAATGTTATTGTTTATGAGGAAAGATTGAGATAATTAGCAAAGGATATGATGACGAAGAGGGGTTCTGATTATGATGCAGACCATTTTTAGTATGTAAGGAGTGGATCTTGGGAAAAATGGTAATGGAAGAAAAGGAAAGAAATGAAAGTACTATTACAGGAAGGGAAAGTACAAAAGTATAAAAAAATGATTAATCTCCCAACAGAATGAATGGGAAGTAAACATAAGGAAAAAAGGGTGTGGAAAATGCTTGGAATATGTGTAGTTATACTAATAGGGATTATGAAAAAATACATATGCTGGAATGATAAAATATAGTGAAAGAGGCTATAAATGAGGAAAATAATGATTCCTGAAAAACTGAGGAGACAAATATACTGTATTGAATTATGTATATATAGAGAAAAAGACAGTTGCAAAGAATGTAATAAAAAAAGGGAATTTTCAAGATTCAAAGAGGCAGAGAAAATGCAGAGCAATTTTGATGGAAAAACGTTTTTGAAGTGGGTGAAGAAGGCTAAACAAGGAGCCTCCAGCAAAGTGAATGGAATTAAAAATAAAAGTGATGAAATTATTTTGTAGAAAAATGAAGTAAGGAAATACTGGAAAGAATATTTTGGAGATCTGTCTTAAAATGATACTGATATGTGGAACAGTGGAACTGAAACAAATGCTATTAATGTTATTGGACAATAACATAAAATGATGAAAAAGAAGTAATGTATGCTGTGAGAATGTTGCAAAATGCAGATATAAAAGGTATAACTTGAGAACTGTTCATATATGGATATGGTTTGCTTATGAAATGGTTGGGTAATTTGTTGAACATGTGTATGAAGATTGCATCCGTGCCAGATGATTAGAAGAACGTAACAAATTATTGCAAAAACTACAGGGGTATTAGTTTGTTAAGTGTGTCTAGAAAGTTGTTTGCCAGAATTCTGACAAAAAGGGTATGAAAGGTGCCAATGGGCAAAATTTGGGAAGTACAATGTGGCTTTAGGCCAGGCAGGGGAAGTTCAAATCATATCAGATAGCAGGTGATATTTTGCCTGTTGCAAACAATACTTGTTGGAGGAAGTGAAAAAGGATGTGTAAAAGACCATACTTCTGTCTGCTTTTTTGTACAGAAGCCAGAATTGAGTAAATCAGGAAACGGAAGTGGGTTTGGTGAAAGAAAAGGAGATAAGGTCAAGAATGAATGGGGTCTGAATAAATGTGGATTGAATTCAAATGGGAGTGATCAGTACAAAACTATGCTGAGGTATTTTGGTCAGAAGGGAAGGAGAGAGGAAGGGGGAGGAAGTCTGAGAAAGTCGTGATTGGATGCAATTGATGACATCCTCAAAAAGAGAGATGAAAAGTTTAAGCATACAAGGCAATGTCTGAAGTGATATATGATTGTCGTAAGAGGATGACTTTCAAGAATAGAAAGGTACAGAGAAGTATAATGAATTAGGTTGGTGTAAACTAGCTATGTTTCATTTTTTTCTTTTCCTTATCTCATGCATTTAATTTATTGGCTTATTATTTCTTACTCTTTTTTCCACCCCACATAACGTTGCTCACCCCGAAAACAGATCCCATGAAAGTATGCATCTGTGTGCCTGCCTGCCTGCCTGCCCCTTTCCTTCCTTCCTTCCTTCCTTCCTGCCTTCCTCCCGTCCTGCCGTCCTGCCGTCCTGCCTTCCTTCCTACCTGCCTGCCTTCCTGCCTTCCTGCCTGCCTGCCTGCCTGCCTGCCTGCCTGCCTGCCTTCCTTCCTTCCTTCCTTCCTTCCTTCCTTCCTTCCTTCCTTCCTTCCTTCTTGCCTTCCTTCCTTCCTGCCGTTCTGCCTGCCTGCCTGCCTGCCTGCCTGCCTTCCTTCCTTCCTTCCTTCCTGCCTTCTTGCCTTCCTGCCTTCCTGCCGTTCTGCCTTCCTTCCTGCCTGCCTGCCTGCCTGCCTTCCTTCCTTCCTGCCTTCCTGCCTTCCTGCCTGCCTGCCTGCCTGCCTGCCTTCCTTCCTGCCTTCCTGCCGTTCTGCCTTCCTTCCTGCCTTCCTTCCTTCCTTCTTGCCTTCCTGCCTTCCTGCCGTTCTGCCTACCTTCCTGCCGTTCTGCCTTCCTTCCTTCCTGTCTTCCTGCCTGCCTGCCTGCCTGCCTGCCTGACTGACTGCCTGCCTGCCTGCCTGCCTGCCTGCCTTCCTTCCTTCCTTCCTTCCTTCCTTCCTTCCTTCCTTCCTTCCTTCCTTCTTGCCTTCCTGCCTTCCTGCCGTTCTGCCTGCCTGCCTGCCTGCCTGCCTGCCTGCCTGCCTTCCTTCCTTCCTTCCTTCCTTCCTTCCTTCCTTCCTTCCTTCCTTCCTTCTTGCCTTCCTTCCTTCCTGCCGTTCTGCCTGCCTGCC